>JAAOMT010000741.1:165620-183379 GCA_016748015.1 Geosiphon pyriformis | reverse complement strand
TTTTTTTTTTTTTTTTTTTTTTTTTTTTTTTTTTGAAAAGCATGGTGATGCAAAAAAGTTGGTCGTTGTTCATGAAAAAAAAATAAAATAAAAAACAACACACATACACACCATTTTTGATATAAATATTCTTTGACATTTTCTACATAATCCTTATTTGGATAGATAATGGAAAACATTAAAAGAATCTCTAATCCAGTCACTGAATATCCTTTATAACTTTATTAAATCTATATTTAGAAAAAATCGAATTTTAATTCAAAGAACTCTTAAAAAATGATTGAATAACTTTATAAAAAATCCTTTCTTTTCTTTTCTTTTCTTTTCTTTCTTTTCTTTTCTTTTCTTTTCTTTTCTTTCTTTCTTTTTGTAATTATCAATCCATAATTAAATTTATTTTTTGAAATTAAAATTTGAAAAAAAAAAACCTCAAAAATTGTGATTACGAATTAAAGATTTTGTTTTATAATTCATTAATTCAAAATTTCTTTCTTTATTTGTTACTTTTCAATTGAAATTAATTTTATATATATATATATATAAATATGAAATAAAATAAATGATGATGTTGATCAACTTAATTTGATAGGATGAAACGATCACAGATTTTCTGATATCAAAGAATTTTTTAGGACTTTATTAAACGCGTAACATTTCAAACTTTAACCTTTCTTCCAACCTAATATATATTCATATTTAAAAACAATGAACGGAAGATCTTCACGACGAGTTAGGCGAGCGATTAACCCTCGACTCTCAACCGCAAGGTAAACTCGCGCGCCGTTTGGTTATAAAACCGAACCATTTTGAAAATATTGTCAGGACGTGTTATTATTCATATTAATCTAATCATACATAACTATATATTTTGGCCATGCTAATCACGTTCAGTAATGCTCTGTATGTGGGTTATGTCGAGGACGACGAGTCTATTGAGGCTATAATGAAGAAGTTTGAAGAACTTGAAAGGATACAAGAAGAAATCGCTGCGACCAAACCAGATGATTCTGTTGAAATGGCAATAGAAGATATAGATTCTGCCGCTCCTCAGGTTAACGAGGCATTGACGGAAGAACAACTAATTGAGGTGTTCAAAAGAACGTCAAGCTTCACCGTGAAATCTGCAACTTTTGCGCCAAATTTTGACGACTTACAAGATTTGGAATATTGGAGAATCGAAATGGAGGACGGTAATACTGCCGAATTTGAGGAAGAAGAGTATGTTGATGCCGCACTTTATCCAAAATTTTGCAGCTCGATCCCGATAAAACGTGCAAACTATCAAAAAACACAATTTCCGTTCACTTATATATTGTGAACGAACTTACGTGTCATTCTCAATAGTGATTATTTAGCTGTAGATGATGATTTTTGGGAGGAGGAATTTGGCAACAAGAAAAAGCGTGGTCGCAAGAATGACAAAGCATCACTTGAGCGACGTCGCCGTGGCGATCGAGAAAGCATAATACAGCGATACAAGCTTATGCAAGTAGAAGATCGGAACGGGAATTTTTTTATGGTCAAAAGAAAAATCAGGCAATACTTTCAATGTTTATAAGTTTTATTTTATGGTAGTCGACCAATCCTGATCGATCATTTCATCCATTCATACGAGCCATATTTATTAAAACTTAAACTTCTTTTTCTAAAATAGCAACATTGACCCAAGTTTACCTACATATGTCAGAATTCCTTCGTTGCCCATCCCCCGTTCCTGGGCACATTCGATCAGACGGTCATTTTTTAAAAACCAAGGAAAACCTAATGAAGGATCAAGGTTATTCCTACTGACTATGGTTAAAAATATAAGCATTGTCCTTAGCTTTGAAAATGTTCTTTAAAAACCCTCGGAAAATTCGTTTTTGTTTCACCAAATTCAAGGTACTTTGAAGAGGATATAATCTCTATGGATCTCACCACTCTCGGCAAAAATTATCAAGCAGTGTACATAGATCCTCCCCTCTTGCTTCCGGGCGAATCTGCTCAATCAGGCAAGATTACGATAAAAGAACTCGTAAGTGCCATGTTTACATGCAAATTTCTTGAATTCCTTATTATAGCATTTCTTCTGACTAGGGTAAGCTTGATATACCAAAAATAATCCTTCGAGGTTTTCTTTTTGTTTGGGCCGAAAAAGAGTATCTACCCGATATCCTCCAAATTGCTGAGAAATGGGGTTTTCGTTATGTGGAAAATTTCTGCTGGATCAAGAAAAATATCAACAATCAATTTGCACGATTACCATATCGTTATTTCAATAAATCTAAACTCTCTTTATTAGTCTTTCGAAAGGTATTCATTTTTCCTGTTATAACTCGGCATATTTCTCATTTGGGCAATTTAAGCTAATTAGAAACATCAGGAAGGCGAAATTGAGATACGTCATCAAAGAAATGCTGATTGTGTTTTTGACTTTATCAAACCTCATGTTTCGGGTAACTTCTTTTCATCAAATTCTGAAAATGGCGTTTCATACATTAAATTCAGCTTTAAATTTTCACCCTCAAAGGTATGTTGACAGAAGAAAAGCCAAGGGTGGTTCACGAAGTTATAGAGACTATGCTTCCGGGTGCGGCGTACAGTGAACGAAACAATAAAGCTGATAAATTACTGGAACTGTAAGTTTGTGAACTATTTCCTTTACAGCGAGCAAAGAGGATGTCTAATTATTTGTATATTTCTTTGGTCAATCAAAGTTGGGGAAAGAAAGGAGATTCGCGACAAGGGTGGACGACAGTAGTTCAGCTTTTATGATTGCCAAAAAAAAATTTTTTTTAAAAAAAAAAGGTAATACATAGATAGTTCCTTAATATTTATTTGAACAGCTAGATAAGGTTTTTGCACCATATCTTGAATAGTTTACGTATTACTAACCAAATTAACTATGTATGCTTCTAAATATGATCCAACTTGTGATTTAATAATGCAAGGATAACACAAACAATGCGATTATCTACACTTTTATCACTTTAAAGTTCTTCAGATATATATTTCTTTCTCCTCATTAGGAATAATAAAAGAATAAAATTATATTAATCCGAATCAAATGTTCATTATGGTGGGTACTTCCTCCAGTCGCGGGGCACGAGCTTCAAATTAGAAGCACCGCGACCACGCTTAACCTTTACGGATCTCAACCATCGCTTCATATTGTAGCGATGGACGAGTTCCGAGATGACAACGTCTTTAACAAATACCTTCTGTTTCTTATTGCTGAATTGGAGATAAAATCTCGAGTGGCCAATCGTAGTCCAAAAAACTATCGAAAAGGTCAGCAACAGTTGATTCAGTATGTGCGGTGGAAGCATCAAAATCTGAAAGGAAGGAATTTGTAATGTTGACGTCCCGTAAAGGCTCCTCACTTTGACGTGCCGCTGCAGGGACTTCTTGGAATTCTCTCGCGGGTAGGCAATGGATTTGGGGGAAGGTGGTAATAATATCGTCTCACTAGGAGCAGTGGTGATTGTGATTTTTTCCCCTTTATCATTGTTTGCCGCAAGAGATTGGGTTTCCAAGGTCGCGGATGCTGCTGATCCGCGAACACCGTCAAAAAGGAGTTTCGTCACCTCGGATACGGCTAATTGTGATTGAATTTCAGAAAGTTGGGCTGATATTGCCTCGAGTTTTGCAGATAACGAAGAGTTCTCATCCTCGACAAGTTTTATACGCTTGGAAAGATGGGTGTTATCCTCTTTCAATAACGCATTTTGAGCTTCAAGATCTGCTAACTGACGTCGCTTTTTATCACGTGACATTTGGGCTGCATGACGATTACGAAGCACTCTAGATATAAAGATAAAAGTTATTTAAGAACGACCAAAATGAAAATTTTTACGAAAATATTAGATTAAATTTCCACACCTTTCTCTTGCGCGAGCCTCTTTTTCTTCTAAACTTTCGGCTTTCCTCTTACGTCCTCCATTTTGTTTCTTTTTTAGATTGCTGGCTTCTTCAGGTGTGTGTGGAAGTAAAGGAGAGGCAAGTCCATCAATAGAAGACTGTGAACTGGGAGAGGAGACAGCAGTATTCGAGCTTGTCAGCATCACAGGCTGTATTGTCCTCGGTGATAAGAAAAAAGGTGAGGTGGCAGGTGTTCTGTCTGGACTTGTGAGTACAAATAGGTCTTCGCTTGTATCTGAACTTGGTCCTCGCAAGTCATCGACATCAAAAAAATTTTCAAAAGTGAAAATTCCATCGTTCGGCACACCAAGTTTATTTTGCTCCAGTTCCGTGGGCAAGTTTGTTTTTAGGTCAATTGAATTGCCAGTAGACGTGGTTTCCTGTGATAGTGACGTCTGATTATAAAATAAGGAAACAGGATCGAGAATCTCAGAGGCAGTTGTATCAGTAACCGACAACTGAGTCGGAGTCACCATAACCTCCTCCCAAGCACACTGGGCTTGAACTAGTTTCGGACTTTTTAAGTCTTCAGATGTACCTTTGGAAGAGGACATGGTGACCCGTGAAATTGTTTTTTAATTATAAATGCAGTTTGCTCCAGTGGTAAAGATAGCTGAAAAATAAGTAAAAGGAATAAATCCTATAAAAGAGGTTATCTCGAAGTAAAAAAGGGAAAATTACCAAGTCTAAGACCACATCTGCTCCAGTTATATTAGAAAAGGGTTTAATAAATGTGTTCAAAAATCATTGGAGCGGTTCCACTTTTATGCGCAGGTTTCTGTGAGCCAGTTGAAAAAATGTGGCTATTCTTGATTGGACAAAGCCATTACTTGCACAGATCACAATTCCCCAGGATCAGTGAATTTCTGCGGCATTTTGCAGAACTCAGAAAATCATCTTTAGTCTCACCTCAATTCAAAAAAAAAACTTAGAATGCATCTTGGTTTTTCCATAACATCCTCTACCCCAAAGAATTTACCTATATAACGATGCCAAAGCTTGAAAAATTTTTTTGGGATGTTGGCTTTCCTGTATATTGTGCAGGTAAATCTGGAGAATGCGCTAATCGTAATATTGATTGAAGATTCGAATCTACTTTTGCTTTAAAGGTTTCAATGCTTCTGGAGAGTTATTGATCGGCGGTGGTGGTGGGGCGGGGAGAACTGGCGTCAAAAATAAATTGGTTAGTTTATCATGTTAATTAAAAGAACATTAAGAAAGAAACTAAAGGTTCTTAAATACTCCTTAAAGGTGCTATACAAAGTAGAATTTTCCAAGTCGAATTTGATCCAGTTGTCTGAGATAGAACTTTCCAGTGACGAAGATACTCCAGTTGGTATGGGCTTTCATCCTGAGGTAATTGAATTAATTTGGTCAAAAAAAGCCTTAAATTAATCAACATTGTTTGATCTAATCAAAATCCCTATAAATTTTATTTTGATAGTACAACATTGTAGTCTGTGGAATTAACAGCAAGAAAGAAAAGATACAAGCAGGCGAAAATGAAAATTGCCGCCTATTCAAATACTCCAACAAAAAGTATAGGATTGATTTTCAACGTTAAAGAAATTGCAAGAGTTAATCAGTTCTAACTGAAATCGCTCACCACTCATCAGAATAAATTTGGTTAAAAAGCTAAAAACTCTGAGTAGCACGAATCCAAATGATTATCAGGTGAAACACTTTTTATTGTTTAGGCTTTTGATTACTAGTATTATTTTCGCCATAAACTATTTGTCCGGATATTGTGTAAAAGATCATTCTTTTTTAACAAAAGAAAGTATCCGTCTTCAGTAAAGATGGTCGATTTCTTGCAACCGGAGGAACTGATAGCAAAGTGAGAATTTATTTTTGAAGTCATAAAATTTTTTTCCCTCTTCTGTCCTGAACTAAATTTGTAATTGAAAACCATTTAGTTAACGGTTTTAAAGTATCCCTCGTTAGATTTAGCCTTCCCTCCAATGACTTATGACCAGGATGAAATTTACGATATCGATTTCGATACAAGCGGAAAAAATGTTGGTACTAATACCTTTTCATCAAGGGCTTAGTATTCTTTTCAAATATCATTTAACATAATTTATTTAAACTAACGCGCGCAGGTTGTGGCGGTATCGTCAAATCATCTACGAGTTTGGTCTACGAGGAATGGTAAATGCATTCAAACAATTGATCGGCCCGTGTTTCAAAAGTCGACTAAATGCGAATTCAGAGCGGTCAGGTAACCTTAAAAACTTATCAACTTTTCTACTATTTGTTATTATTTATCATTTCTTTGGGATCTTAAAATAATTCCGAACAGATATGGTAGAGAAACATCTGAAGGCTTTTTATACACGGTGGTAAATACAACTTCTCGAAGTAAAGCATATATTGTTAAATGGAATTTGGTAAATTGGGATCAAGTCACGAGTAAAGCCGTCTCCCAAAGGCCCATTGTTTCTTTCACAATAAGGTATCGTATTCATTTTGGGCTGATATTTTTAAACTAATCATTAAATATTTCTATAATAATTTTTAGTAAAAATGGAAAGCTCTTAGCTTTCGCTTCTTCAGATTTGAGCGTTAGAATATTAGACTCTCAAAATCTTAGGGTTCGTGATGGGTACGCATTTGAGAATTTAATTTTGGATTTTTTCCTCTAAAATATTATTCCAATCATAAGGTCCTTTCAAAAGTATCAAATGTACACCAGTTTCCCGCATTGACATTGAATTTTAGCCATGACTCTGCATTGCTTGTCAGTGGCTCTTTTGATAATACTGTAAATATTATTAAAATTCCCAAGGAATTTGGTTCAGGTAGGAATTCCTCATTTTTAATCCTGTCCGATTAATTAATTTGGCAAATTAATTAATCAACCATTTTTTCTGAAATAGTCCTGTTATATATTATATTGGTTTTGATTTCCGTGTTGGTCTTGGTAGTTGGAATCATAGTACAATTATATCTCGCTAAACTGTGATTCTATTTCTATGGTGTGTTATCAAAATTTAAAAGGATATTCCAAAAGATATATTATTGAACTAGAATATGGCTCAATTTGGCATTATAAGTTGCAGGGCACGCCAGCATCAAAATTTTACATTTCTTCAGCTTGCGGTTCCCAGAATAGGAGGTTGAGAGACAAATATTTAAATTGTGCAATTTCATCAACAGATCAATGTGCAATCCTTGCTAGTTTCTCCAAAATCAAACTAGAGTTTAGTATTACAAGACTTAGTTCATGTCTTAATAGTCAACAAAGTTCTCAGCGATCATGTTTTCCACCAATTCTCGTTCCCTCCTTTGGTCCAAATATCTATCAGGGGCAGAGATGTGACGGATGGTTCCAGTTTGAATTACTCCTTGATTGCGTAGAGATAAAATATATCTTTCGAATTGCATGACGTGCGCTTTACGATCTTCCCATAACTTGATAGATTTTGCGAAAGGATGATGCTCGAGGAGACCACTTATAAATGCTTTTTTGTAAACCATCGTGGAGAAACCTAATGGTAATTCTGCGGACTGATTTCGTTTTATGGAAAGTTTAGATGAGTTGGTCTGATACATTTTATCCCATTCAATTATGTTTGAATCGGGTTTAAAACCCAACACATCGAATAATAGACCTTTTGTTTTGATCATTTTGGAAATCTTTTGATGAAAAGTTGTATATTGTCGACCTGTAAGTAATACTGTCAATGCGTTCAGATCATTCATTGATTCTATGACTTGATCTACTACTTCTTCATTCCACCAACCATCCCAACCAGTCATTTCAGCGCTTTTTCCAAACTCTAAAGTGCGTCCCTCTTGAAACCAACCGCGTCCAATCAGTCCTTTGTTCATAAGCCGTCCTATAAACCTACTATCCCATAAATAAGGGTTGGGAAGAGGAGAAAGGAATAGAGTTCCATCGAAATCAAAAATATTTAATCTGAAAATTGGGTGAGGAGAACTAGATATATCAATTTCATTTATATTTAAGCCTGTTGAGCTTATTTCCCGCGAAGCAATTTGGATCGTTTTACTGGTTAAATTGATAGTATCCCTAATATCCTTGTGGCTATTCGAAATAAAGTATTTCTTCTCCTTTGTATCCGTGATCACTAGCTCCCGCGATATTTCTTCAGAGGCGTCATTAATGTGTTCAATCTTCAAGGAATCTTTTAAAATAATTTCCTCAATTATTTCCTGATCCTCTATTTTTTTAATATCATGCCTCGCAATTTTTACCGAGACAGTATCGACGTGATTACGAGTTTCCATGAAAGGCTCCAGAGAATCTTCTATTTCCAGTTCTGAGCTGTAAGTCCTATGAGCTAACTTTTGACTCATTAGAAAAGTATTACTGGAGTAGAACTTTCGAGCTGACAAAGAATCACGACTTCCTTGGGATTTAGAAAGAGTTCCTCTAGCAGCTTGCAATTTTTGACAATTAATAAACACTGGGATAATTTCTTTTCCCGCAAATTTTCTTTGGAATTTACCTCGCTGGGAGTCTCTTGGCCGTTTTCTGCAATAAATGCAGCTTTCTGCTTCCCATATTAGATGGTATCCCTTTTAAATTTTTCCACTTTAAGTTCTCAGTCACCCAGCTTGTATTGTGCTACTGTTCTTAGCTGCTGAAAGGTAATTAAAATGAATGTTCAACAGTTTTCTAAATTCTATGATTTGTCTCAACATTCTCTTGTTAATAATTTCTTAGCTAAAAGTCTTGATCGTGGGACAAAAATCAAACACTACTAGATTCGTTTTATAGAGTGCAAAGACTTGATGCATCCTAACCCAAAAATTTCATTGATATATATAGGACAAAGATGTGACTTTGAACTACCAAATTTTGAAATTCCTGGATTTATTTCATTGCAAGGAAGAAATGATGATTTAGAAGCCTCAGAGATAAGATATTCACAACTGAATGTATATATATAAGTAATAATAGTAATGATTGTCACGAGATAAAGAACTATGCTGTTCGCAAAGGAGATTCAAAAAGGGGTTTTGAAAACTATATGTGTAGACCTTTAACCACCAATTTAATATTAAAATTGGTCTCTAATCTTTCAAGGTTTTGAATAATTACTATTATGTTTATGTTTGGTAATCGTTGAACACCAATAAGTTATGGGTGTTGGCGGGAATCTTATTAAGGGTGTCTTTGGTTGACAAGGCTGAGATTTTATCTTTGAGTTCTTTGGGGGTCAATTCACCGGCAAAAAATTCCGATTGAGAGTCGGGGTGAATTGAGAGGAAATAGGCGATCAAGCCAGCAACGTGAGGAGAGGCCATTGAAGTTCCAGAGATCGTATTGGTCCCAACATTTGAACCAATCCAGGTTGAAGTGATGTCCTTACCCTGAATTTAAAAGAAAATTAGCGAAATATTTTTGTTAAAGTTAAATCAGTTCGAAAAGAACGGGCTTTAGAAGTAGTTTTTTTTTTTTAGAATCTTTAAATACCGGCGCAAAAACGTCAACACACGATCCATGATTTGAGAACCAGGCTCGTTCATCTTCAATTGTAGAAGCACCGACAGTGATCGCTTTCTCAGCGGCGGCTGGGGAATAATCACAGGCATCACGATTATCATTTCCGGCAGCAACTGCAAAATGAAGACCAGCATCGACAGCCTAAAGCGAAAATGGTCAAAAAATAAAATAATTTAAACAATCATGGGGGAATTAAGCATTCGAGTAATAAATCGCAACGCCAGGCTTTTTATACATACACCATTGACAGCGGCATCCAATGTTCGACTTCTACCACCTCCCAAACTCATATTAGCACTTGATCCCCTGTGTGGCTTTCCTTCCTGGGTGGCTTTAGCAACAGATTCCTGATGAGCTTCGGCAGCCCATTCGACACCCTTGATAACATCGGCCATGGTTCCAGAGCCGTTTGATCGCAATACTTTTACTGCAATAACCTTGGCCTTCTTGGCGACACCATAACGTTTACCAGCAATAGTACCGGCAACATGAGTACCTAAAAGGAAAAAATGGATATTGATAAAAAACCATTCGATATTGGGGATTCTATTTAATCATGTGTTAGATATAAATTAAAGATGCTCACCATGTCCATTCCCATCAATATCCTCATCGCCGTCAGGAATTGTAATACCCCATGAGGCACGGCCTTCGAAATCAGTGTGATTGATATTGATACCGGTATCAATGATGTATACAGCAACTTCGTTTCCTGAAGTTTCGTGGTAGGGATATTTGTTGAAAGTGCCAAAAGTCAAAGAAGCACGATGGGAGATACGAGATAAACCCCATGGTGCGTTTTTCTGTAGTTCAGTGGTGTGAACGGTTTGATCCCTTTCCACGTAGTCTACCTATAAAAAAGCAATAATTTAAGAATAATCGATTATAGTTTACAGAATCAATTAATCAGATAAGGTCAAAGGTAAAAAATTGACTTTTTATCTTTTTTCAAGAACTTTATTTAAATTTGCCAGTTAAAATAACTTTTAATTTACCTCATCACTTTCTCGTATTTTTTGCAAAACATCATCGGTAAATCGACCGGCGTAGCCTTTAAAGTTTGTAAAGTCATAAGTATGTTCGATACCAGATATCAATTTTTTCATGAAACCGTCACTGCGTTTAGCCAAAGTTTTTTTCTCTTCAGTAACACAGTGGCCAACAAAAGTATGATGAAATTGAATTTTCTCTTTTTCAAGGTCGTTTTTGAAGACCACAATGTATCGGTTAGGAATGACCTTAGCTTCGGTTGAAGAAATCAATGGGGCGAGCTGTATTGATTTTTGGTCCGAATAAAAAGGAACAGCGAGAGCTGACGAAAGGAAGAAAGTGGTCAGGAATGCCTTAAGTATCATTATGATTAAACCGATATAAAAACTAAAGAAAAATGTTCGTAACTTTAATAGAAAAAAAAAACAAGGAAAAAAGCGAATCACTAATCCTATATAAAATAGAGGAAGAAAAATAAGGGGCTAATTATGTCAAAGAATGCCACTTAATTATTAACGAAGAGCCAACAATGCGAGGTAAGACAAGGGAGCGCGCCTTTTAAAATAAAAGGTATCTACAGATATATACACGTAATTTATTATGATGTTTTAGAATCAGTTTATGACGCCAAATTTTTAATAGTGAGCTTCACAATGATCATCGGGGATTGCCTTGAATAGGGAATTTGAAGATTATCAAAATTCCCAAGCTAACTAAAACAATCCTATTAAAAGAATATCACGTTCTTTGTTTTATAATTTATAGCCAGACAAGAATTCAAAAGAGGATTAATTCTTTAACTATTTGAACCTCTTGTGGGAAGCTGTCGTAAAAAAGCTTTTTCATCAAAAAGATAAATTGATATTCAGCTTACAAAAAATTTTGATCAGATGATGCTTTCTGTGTACAATCTCTTCGCCCCATTTCATCATTTTTAAACTAACTCCGGATTGATTATAATATATATATATATATATCAATAATAAACAATGTTAAGCATTGCTACTATTTTCCTGCATGATCTCCGGAGAAAAATTCCCCGAACGCCATTTTCATCTCTATCCATAACAGTCTTACAATTTCGGCATTTATATATCGCAGATCCTTCGATGTTTTGGATGTTCCCACACCAACTACAAGTCTTGGACGTATAAGCTTTTAATTTTGGATAATAACATGAATTCTTAATTCCCTCTGCTTTTGGCTATTAAACATTGTCGAAATCGATAATGTGCCCAGCCAAGCATTTTTCGGACTGATTTTCGTGTTTTTCAGATTCACTATATTAGATACCTCGAACGGTGGAATGATGATGGCATCGAATTCATGGGTAAAAAAAGCAATAGATTTTCTATGAATTTTCATTTAATTTTTCGTTGGATACATGCTATTGCTTTATCAAGCCTTTTAGCTTTCTTCTTTTTGCGTTTAGAAGTTGATTGTATTAACTTATTTTTTTTTTGATATTAAATTGATCATGTAGATGCAAATACGAATAATACGTCTAATATCATGTTTGACCAATTTTACTTATTCCTTTAGTAGGACAATACCATGTAAAAGGTGTATGAATTTCAGGATCAATAGAGACTGGATGAATAAACCTATCCACTTGGGTTTCGTGGACTTGTTTTTCTATCTCATAAACCCAGGCAAGCTTGCTATCACATGTAATTTTGTGTAGAAAGAGCCATTTGTTGTTTTTGTACTTTGTTTCAAATTGTAAAGGCCATAATGAATTTTCATTATTATTATTATTTAAACTGGAAACAAACTTGTATTGATACGATTGATGAAGTGTGAAGAAAAGTAACAAAAAAATGATTTATTGAAAAAAATTTTGAACATATGAATTGTAATAGTTTGATGTAATGCTTTACGAGAACAAAAAGAAAAATGATGTATTGTTGCATTTTGTTGTCACTGTGTATTACGTTTAATAACTTCATCTATAATATTGACAGGAGCTAAACTTAAACAATTTTGGTAAAAAGTATCCCTAACCGAATAAAACTTTTGTTCACCAACCCCTTCAATAATCTCTTCTAATTTGACGTTTTTTGCTCCATCTCATTACTGTATTAAAAGCAAATCTGGCCAATCCCATCCATCATTTTAAGAGTTGTTTTTGAAGATAATTTGGATATATTTTTAATTGATAATGTACGAATAAGAGTATTTTCAGTTTTTTTGGCATTTATTATGAGTTCTTATTATTATTATTATTATTATTATTATTATTATTATTATTATTATTATTATTATTATTATTATTATTATTATTATTATTATTATTATTATTATTATTATTAACAAATAGAATTTAATTATTATTTAATATAATACAACTATTTAAAATTTTAAATTAAATATAATTCATGTATTTTCTATATATAACTAATTATTTAGTCAATTAAAATAATACTATATAACTATACTAATTAAGATATTATTTACTATATTAAAAAAACAAATAACTAATTTTTAATTCAAAATTAATAGCATAATTCTTATCTATTCTTAATAAATATATAATACTACATAATATTATAATTAAAAAACCATATATATTAACATATATTAAATTTTTATTATATAATAAACTCTTATTGTATACAGTTTTAAATTGATTAATCATGTACAAAATTAACCAATTTTAATATAGTAATCTTAATATTAATAAAAACTACTTTAGTTTTTACCAATTAATTATTAAAATAAACTTTTTATATAAGACTATATACAAACTAATATCAAAAAAAACTATTTATTCAACAACTTTTAATAAACACAAAAATTTAAGTTACAAATAAAAACATAATTTAAAAACTCTATTTTCTCACAATATACTTAAATATTTGTTATTATATAGGTATTTTTTAACAGTAATAGACAATTTTTTATGAAAAGCTTTTATTAAATATATATATAGACCAATAATAAACTTGTTTATAAATTTAATAATTATGTAAAAATTAAAATATTAAATTAAAACAATATAATATCAATTAATATTACTAATAAGTAAAAAATTTATAATTTTAAAACCAAAACTTGTTTTTTATAAAAAATAATTAACTGTATTATTTATTAATCTAATAAAATAATAAATATTATAAAAATTATTTTATTATTAATCATTGTTACTCATAGAATATAGAAATTAAATATTAGTACATAAATTAGCCAATTAGAATAAACATAGTAAATATGAAATTTCAGAATTCTTCTCAGAAGAATTGCAGGATTCCAGGAATTTCAGGATTCTTGTATGAGAAATTGCAGGATTCCAGAATTCCAGAATTTTTCTCAAAGGAATTGCAGGATTCCAGGAATTCCAGGATTCCTGGTGTGAAAAATTGAGAAATTGAGGAATCTCAATTATATATATATAACAGTAGTATCAAAAGCTAAAAAAGTAAAAATTAGGCAGTCAATTAGGCTCAAAGTTAAGAAGACTGAGAGTCAGTAGGACTCTCAGAGTCAATTAGACTCACAGATCATAATTATTAAATATTCTTCCTTTAAAAGATAGAATACTATAACTTGAAGTGAAATCACTTCCATATTAATGTTATTATCCACTAATTAATCTGTTAGCACAATAGTTCTTGATTATGCCTATTAACAGAACACTTATTTCTTATTTTATTTTCTTTATTTCTTTATTTTCTTTTATTTTTCTTTATTTTATTTTCTTTTGTTGTTTACTAATTGATTAAAAGGATTAAGTGCTGAGTTATTAACATCAAAGATAGCCTGGTAAAAGACCCAGAAATAAGAGTAGAATTATATATACTAACAGATAGCTTATCAGAAGGGCACGACTGTCAGAATAAATCCAGCTGCCAAGCTGAGAAAGAAATTGGGCATAATTGCGACTCCAGGAAAACTACTACTATTACCACTGAATCTCTATCCATTATACAAAAAACTTCACAACAAAACCTTCAGATCCACCAAACTTTTAAATAAAACAACACCTTCAGAGATACCAATACCAATTATATCAATTGAGCACCAAGTTATGGGTTTGTTATTTGATTTAAAACCCCAAATAATTACTTGTAATACCATCAAAAAATTTCTTTAATATTTATTAAAATAGTTTTTTATTTTTATTATTTTATAAAAATATTTTTATACTTAACCAAATTTCTAATATAATAATACTTTACCTAACAATTATTGTAAAAATTAAGTATTTTTAACAATAATTTAGTCTTATAAGCATTTAAAAATACTTAACTATTTAAAAAAATTGTAATATTAAATGATATTAAAGTATATTTAAATATTAAAACAATAATTTAAATCTTAACCAAAGTAAAAAACAGCAAATTATAGATCTTAATATCTATACTCAAATTAATATTAAAAAAATAGAGAGTAATATTACCAATAATATTAAAAAAGCTAAAATTTTTAACAGAATTATTTATAAAAATCAAAATTTTAAACAAAAATATAACTTATAAATTAATATAAACAAATATAAAAGCATTTATATCTAATATATTTGTTTTGAAAAGTGGTTTAAAAAATAACAAAAAATCTTTAATTAAATTATCATTTTTAGCAAAATTTAATAACTTTTGTTTTAATATTAACAAAACATATTATAGAAGTTACTTTTTTTTAATTTAAATTTAATTAAATGGCTTTAAATTATACAATAATGAATGATAGATGGTTTTACTTAAAAAATTTTTAAGTAAATTAAACTTATATTTCAACTTTTTTTAATTAAACAATTTTATTTTTCATATATATTTTTGTTAACAAAACTAAATTGAGTTTTGTATTTAATAATAAGTTATAAAAGATTCAAAAACCAAATCAAAATAAATTTATTACAATATTTTCATATTTTATTAGTAATTTTAAAAAAATTTACAGTTTTTTTCTTAAGAAAACTTTTAACAATTAATAAAAATTCATTAAAATTAATTATTTTATAATATTAAAAAACATGTAATCATTAATATAATTTAAAAAAATAAATTGTTTTTACTAGTAAAAAAAAATTTTATTTTTAATTATATGTTTTTTAGTTTAATTTTTTATAATTAAATTTATTTTGTTTTTAATCACTTCAAATTTCAAAACCAAATCTTTATTGTTAACCAAATAATTTAAAACAAATTTTTAATAAACTATTCTAATACAATTATATTATTTAATAAAAATAATAATTTATTTTAAAATACAAATTAATTTAATTATATTAATTTTTTAACTTATAATTAATAATTTTAAATTGATAGTATTTAATAATAATTGTTTTAATATTATGGTTTTTGTAAATAATAATTTAATAATAATTATAAATAATAAAATTTTTATTATTATTATAAAAATAATATTAATTATTTTGTTTTTATTAATTTTATTGTAATTTTTTACAATTTTTTTTTAATGGTTTAAAATTTTATAATAATAATATTTAAAATTTTAAAGTTGTTTATTAGATAATATTAAAAAGTTTTTATAATTTAATATTATAATAATTAGTATTTTTGTTGTTAATTAATAATATAATTATTAATTTTTTTTAAGTTAATCAATTTTTTAGCTGTAAAACTTAATTTTTTTATGATTAAATAAATAAAATTTATTATTATTATTATTTTTTAAGTTTTTTTATAATAAATAAAATTAAACTTTTTTAATAAATTTGTTTTTTATTTTTATAATAAATTGGTTAAGAATTTAAGTATTAAAATAGTAATTGTTTAATTTTTTTAAAAAATTTATTAAATTTTTTAATAAGTTTTTATTTAATAATTTAAGGTTTAAAAAGTAATAAAAATATTATTAATAAACTAATTAATAAATACAATTATAAATACTTATTAAAATTATTAATAAGTATAATAAATTAATCAATTATAAAATAGCACAATAATAATTTAAAAAAAATTTATATAGTAATAATATTAATTAATAATAGCAATAAGTACTATTTTATAATAATAGTAAATACCAATAATAATAATAATAATAATAATAATAAACATTATTTTAAAATAACAAAAATAATATATTATAATATATTATTTTATAAAATTACAATTATGTAATAAATAATAATTTTAATATAAAAAAAATTTAATATTAAAAAAATTTAAAAAAAACTTCTTTCTCTCTTACCTCTGTTACGGGATGGTTTTCTTGTTATATTTAATTGCTGATATCCCGCTTTAATTGCAATCAGTCTTTCGTGAGTTCCTCAATTCTATTTGTGTGATAATGTCACTGTTACACTGAAGGCTTTCTTTTTACTGTTGCGATGTAAGTTATTCTTTAATTCTTGATTGTTGTGTGTGTTTATGTACTCCTTCTCAGAGGCTGAACTGAAATCTACCCACTGTCTGGGCTCTTCTCTGAGGCTATCCTTGCAATTGTCTGATGTGTTTCTCTAATCTAGAAACACAGAATGTTAATGGTCTTTAGCGCTTTTCTAATTTTCACAATAAAGCTTTTATCAATTAGTAACAACGTGAATAATCTTGATCAAGGATTATTCTTCCAAGGGATTCAGTTGATGAATGATAGTTTCATTCAATAAATAATACAAGTAAGTTTCTTAATACTTTGGGTTGTGATAGTTCAGTTTTAAATATTCTTTTTCATTTCTTTTTGATTTTAAAGGTTTCTTGGGATATTTAATTTGAAAGTATGATTTAAAGTGGAGTTTGTTGGATAAAATTGGATCTATTGCTTGATAAGTTATGATTTTTATTACTTGATTGATTCTTTCCCAATATTAAAACTACTGTATATATACATGTTTGTAGTTCTACGAGAAAATACTTTCTTTTTGATATTTCAACCTGGTGCTTGCTGCTATCACCAGTTGGTGTTGGCTGCTATTGTGAACTGGTGCTTGCCACTATCGCAAGATGGTATTTGCTACTATGTTAATCATTACCTTTCTAAGATTATTACTGTGTTATATTATGATTGAATAGTTTGTATTATTTTTATGATTCTTTTTGCTAAATTCTTAAACCGTAACATTATCCACTCCTTTCAAGATTGAGCTCCATCGAAATCGAAGTTAATTTCTTCATTAAATTCTAAGTTACTATAGTGGTTCAATACTGTGTTATTAATTTGTTGTTGTAATTCTTGAAATTGCGAGTTGGTAAGTCGTCCAATACTGTTGGTTGTTATTATGTTCATGGTTGGGTCCAACAATAATTTGTGACAGTTTTCAAATGCTTTGAAAATTCTGTAAACTGTTTTTGAATGGAATGTAGTGTTGGTTTTTTCAATGAAAGGTTCTAATAGTTGGATAGTTGTTTTGTCAAACACTCTAGTTGAGTCTTTTGAGTATAATGTTTGTATGTTCAAGTGCTTTCCTAGTTGATAATAACAGTAATTAATT
>JAAOMT010000741.1:137439-158291 GCA_016748015.1 Geosiphon pyriformis | reverse complement strand
GGTTTCTTAATACTTTGGGTTGTGATAGTTCAGTTTTAAATATTCTTTTTCATTTCTTTTTGATTTTAAAGATTTCTTGGGATATTTAATTTGAAAGTATGATTTAAAGTGGAGTTTGTTGGATAAAATTGGATCTATTGCTTGATAAGTTATGATTTTTATTACTTGATTGATTCTTTCCCAATATTAAAACTACTGTATATATACATGTTTGTAGTTCTACGAAAAAATACTTTCTTTTTGATATTTCAACCTGGTGCTTGCTGCTATCACCAGTTGGTATTGGCTGCTATTGTGAACTGGTGCTTGCCACTATTGCGAGATGGTGTTTGCTACTATGTTAATCATTACCTTTCTAAGATTATTACTGTGCTATATTATGATTGAATAGTTTGTATTATTTTTATGATTCTTTTTGCTAAATTCTTAAACCATAACACCTCCATTAATTCTTAAAAAGTGTGTTTTTTTGAAAAAAAAAGTTTTTTAGTTTTTTCTTATTAGTTTACATCAATATTTCTTTACCTAATAACCTGTTTTCCATGGATTTGGTGGCTGCTACAAGTAGCAATATGTCTAAGAAGAAGACATCCAAAGATACTTTTTATGATTCTGCTGGTAATTTTTTTTCTCAGAGAAAAAAAGCTGTTCTTAATAATGTTAAATACTCTGGTGATAAGAGAGATATCTTCTTGAGTAAATCTGGTCCTGATAATAGTATGTATTTTGACATGGATAGTTTGACTGATAATGATAAGAATGTTAACATGATTGGTGTTAATAGTGGGCTTTTTTTGGGCTCGGCTGCTACTATTTCTAGAGCAAAGCATGTTAATACTGGTGCTGATTTTGGCTCTCTGCTTAGTTCTCCCAATTTCTATGTTGATGACAATGAAATTGTTCTTTCCCCTTGCTTACTTATCTCTTTGGACAAGAAGTGGATTGACTCAAAAATTATTAAAACTTTTGTCAAGGTGTCAGTCAAAAAATTATTTGCATTGGACATTAATCTTTCAGCAGTAGAAGGCAAATCTGCCACAGCTAAGATTCAACTTATCAGAAAATTTTTTTCATTAATCAATAGATTTGGGAGGGAGCCACTATTCCCTCAAAATTTGAGAGGATTATCCAATTGACATTTACTTCTGAAGAAAGCATGAAAAAGGCAGTCTCATTGGCCAAGGGAAATGTGATTATTATAAACAGCAATCTCAAGAAACAAGGAGTTTGCTTAGATCAGACTGTAGTAATCAAAGAAATTTTCATAAACATGTCAAAGAATATGATTGTTACTATAGTGTCTGCATTTAGAAAAATTAAGTCAATCAAAATTCAATTGATTGGAATGTGGCAGAAGACTGTAGTAAAATTTGTTGAATCTGGTTAGGCAGAGCAATTAGTTTTAAAATGGTTATTCTTTATTGGGAAAGACTCAGTGCATATACTTATGGTCATAAGAGATCATAAAATTTGGGTGTCAAGAAATTGTTTTAGAGTGCTTTTGTTTACTTTGCTAATAGAAACAACAGTGCATAATCTTGGAAATTTTTTGGAAAGAACTAGTGAGAAAACTTGTGTTATTAGTTGGTCTTTAAAAACTGGTAATAGGTTCTATTGTGCTGTGATTTGTTTTAAATCTAATGAAGATTTGGAGTCAGCATTCTGCACAGAGCCAATTTTTGGTGGTGTTAGGCTTTCTTAAACAAGGATGAATCTGGCTTAATACAAAAAGTATAGGAAGTTTGGACATTTTGCTTTGAAGTGTAATGTATCAACTGCGTCTATTCCTAAGTCTTTAAACACATTTAAAAAGAGAGTTGTTTCAGATGAACAGTGTTTTTAGTTAACAAAGTTATATGCTAAAAAGAGTGTTCTTATTTCCTGACCCACTGCCTTTGGTGGTAAGTCTTGGGCATAAGTGGTTATGCTTAATTCTTCTTTTAGCCACTCTTATCTTGGTAGTGATTCTGGTTTTGGCTCCTCTTTTTCTAATGCCTTAGGTTTGAGCAATAATTCCTCTTCTGTTTTAATTTCTGGGTCTTTTTTGAACACTCAGTTGGCTTCTTTAAAATGCTCCTTAGAGCTCTTGATAGATCTAGTTTCTAGTTTAATGTATAAACTCTATAGTGTAAATTTGGTGCCTCTGGCTCCTCTTCTTTTCTCTTATACTGCAAATAATTCCACATCAAATGGCTCAGACTTGGAAATGAACATGGTTTTAAATAATCTTGTATTGGAGGTTCTATCTTTTTCCTCTGTTGTTTTTGACATTTCAGTCTTTGGTTTGAGTAGTTCAAAAGTTTTGACTATGAAAATAAGCTGTTTGAAATCTAAATTGGTGGCCCTTAATGTCTCTGTTGGTTCAATTCTGGTAAAGTTAGATCAATTGTGTACTAGTTTGAATTCTTAGAAACTTTCTTCTTTTCAATGAGTGGTTTGGTTTGGAAGGTGACTACATGTAATGTTCAGAGTATTAATGTTTCTGCCAAGTAAGAAGACATTGTTCATTGACATAAAAAGTCTGGAAATATGATCTCATTTATTACAGAAACAAAGTTGAGGCCTAGCATCAGATCTTGGATTATGAACAAGTTTAAGGGAATATGTGTTTTTTCATTTGGTTTGGATAAAAGGTTTCTTGATGCTATGGTAGCTATTATTATAAACAGTTCTTTGGCTCATCATGTATCTAAAATTGAGAATATTTCTGGTTGGGTTATTTCAGTGCAGCTTTTCTTTAAAGGCAAGCTTTCAGTTGCAATTTTGGGCTTGTATGCTGGTGCTTCTGTTGCAAATAAGTTTGATCAGACTTCAGAAATCAACTTTTTTATTGCTAAGGCTGTTAATTTCAGCACATTTGTGGTTCTTGGTGGAGATTTCAATGAAAATGGCTCTGGAAAAAATATGAGCTTCAAGTTTTGCTCAGATCTTGGTTTGGTTAATTTATTTGCTGGGCATCTACTTGTTAATGCTTCTATCTGGAATAACTCAAAGGGTGTTGAAAGGATTATTGATTTTATTTTTATGAGTGAGAGTCTGTCTTCTGCAGTAGTTGGTTATTAGATTGAACCCATTTTTGATTTTTTTGATACTGATTACAATGCTGTTTTGGTCTTAATTGGCTTGGGCAGTCTACTGAATGCTAGTCTTAATAGTAAATGTAAACAAGCTAATAGGAATAAGTAGAAATTCAAAATCAAGGATATTAGTATTGAGAAGTGGTTGTATTTTAGGGAGTGCTTACTGAACAGGTTCTTGATTAAATCTGCCAAGTTTAATAGTACAAAAGTTGGTGGGGATTTAGATACTATGTGGGTGATCCTTAAGAATATGGTAGTCAGGACTGTTGATGAAGTTTTTTCTATATACTGGTTTAGTGAATTTGATTGCTCAAGAAATAAACATTCATCAAAATTTTTCAGACTGAAATTGTTGGTGGCTAAACTGGTAAAGTGTTTGAAATCATCTGGAAGTTATGAAGCTGGTTACTTTATCAAAGCTTGGTTCATTGTCAATGAAAAAAAGACTTCTAATTTGCATAACATAATTAACAATGGCACAAATTTGAACTTGATTTTATATCACTTGTCAAATATCAAAAAGAGATACTGCAGATCCAAATATTTTGAGTTTAAAATTGCAAAAAATGTACTTATCAGAAAAACAATTGAGAAATGCATAGAAAACTTTTGTTCTAATAAGGGGCAGATGATCAAAAGTGTTTTAAAGTGTCTATTTTGCAAAGTGGTGCTTGACCATTTAATTGTAAATAATGATTTGATACTGTTGTCTGATGAAGTTAAGTTCATGATTGATAATATCATGAAAAAATGAATAAAAAAACATGTAATTACCAACTTTATATTTACTTATTGGTTTAATCAATATGTTTCTTTGGCTTATGTTAATAACAATGCTTTTTGTGATGTTATGAGTAGTATTAGTTTTGGTGAGTTTTTTCGGGTGATTAAAAATTTGCCTAATAAAAAAGCTGCTGGTCTTTCTGGCATTCTTAATGAGCTTTAGAGACATGATAATAAACTAGTTCTGGATGGTTTGTTGGACATTATTAATGCTTGTTTGGTTTCTGGTTCTATATCTGTATAATAGAAACAAGCTTGAGTCTCCATAATACCAAAACCATATAATTAGGAGAAGACTTTACCAATACCAGACCAATTGTTTTGATTGAAACAGCCCAGAAGATACTCTCAAAAATTTTGTCTGATAGGATCTCTTTGGCATGCAATAAGTTTGATGTGTTGCATGATAATAACTTCTCAATTTTAAAGAAGATGTCTACTCAAACTCCAATTTTTGCTGTTGGTTTGATTGTTAAAGATGCATTGGAAAAGGATAAAGAGTTGTGGCTGGTTTTTCAGGATATGTGAAAAGCATATGACTCTGTTGGATAGTTTCACATGTTAAACAGTCTGATTAAGATTAAGATGTGCTCTCATTTTATTAAGTTCTTTGGTAGCATACACAATGGCCATATCAATTAGATTATAACAGATTTTGGGCTAACACAAGATTATGTTGTTCATGATGGTTTTGATCAGGAGAAAGTTTTTTCATCATTATTGTGAAAGATTTTTATGATTTTTTGCTCTGCAAGGTCAAGAAACATGATAAATTATACAATACAGATTGGACTCAAAGTTCTTTACTAAATCTGGTAGGCAGGATCTCAAAAGTGGGTTGACTTCATTTCTGGCAGCTGGAGCTTTTGTAGATAATACCATTTGAATTGATAATAGCAGAGCTATAACTCAGAATATTTTGGATATAACTAATAAGTTCTTCCAGATTAATGACATTTCAATTAACACAGATAAGACAGTAGTCATATCAATCAACCAGAGAGTGAAGTGCTCTTAGCTGCAGATTAGTAGATCCAATATTCTGATTGCTAAGAAGAATGAATTTTACAGATATTTGGACATTTTTTTGTTTACAAATGGTCTTTCCAAACACAGTCTAAGCAAAACCCACTTGAATATCAGATTTTTTACAAATATGATTCTGAGAAAAGCTGTTTTAGACAAACAATTTTTGTATCTAGTGTCTGCAGTACTTCATTTCATTGTTTGCTACAAGATTCAGTTCACTTATATGTTGCCAGGTGTGTGTAAAAAATGGGACAGGTTGTTGAGAAAAAATTTGAAGCTCAAAACTAACTTATCCAGAGATTTTCTCAAGAAGGCTTTGTATCATTCTGAGTTCTATAGTCTAAAGTCATTTAGTCAATTGCAGACCAAATGCTTACTAACTAATTTGGTTAATTTTGCCAACTCAAAAGGTGTCCTTGGCAGATTGTTCAAACACAGAGCCATAAATCTGCAGGCCGTTAATTGGATGCTCCAGCAACTTCTTAGTTTTCTGGTCAAATTGTTAATTGATTTTACCAACTGCTTTTAAGCTAGCATAACCAACACATTGGTGTCATATGAGTCTTTTTTAATTAATGATGTCCCTAATGTTTTTTGATCTGATATTGGTGCTCCTGTTACAGATATATTAGGTGTAAAAGATTACCTAAATGTGGTTAAGTCACTACAAAAGTTCAGCATTGTCTTTGCAAATCAGTTTCTAAACCATTATGTGTGCTTCAAGTGGTATATGTTTCACAAATGGAAAAAATTGGATCTTAGGAGCCGCATTCCTGATTGGTTTGTCTTTACAGTCACATTTATTGAAGATGGTGGTTTGGTTGGCAGTAGTGTTATGGCTTGTCATTTCACTCCAAGTAAGTTCTTGTGTAATTTTGGGTTTATTAATAATCATCTTATACAGTTTGGATCTGGTATTATAGACATTTATACTGATGGCTCAGTCAAGGGTTTAGGGTCTGTAAATACTTGTAGTGATGCTGCTGCTTACTTCTCATGCATCAATCTGAATGTAAGTATTAGAGTATACAGTCTGCTGTTTTCAACTCTTACAGAACTGCAGGCTATTGTTCTTACTTTGGATTGCATTCCTGCTTCAAGTTCTGTGGTCTTACACACAAATAGCCAGGCCTCTTTGAATATGTATGCTTCTTTGGACTGTTCTGTTAATCCCAACTTTCACAAAAAGTGCTGGATTGAAAAAGAACACATCTGTTCTACTGTCACTTCTAAGAATCTGTCAGTTACTTGAGTCAAGGTCAAGAGTCACTCTGGAATTGTTAGTAATATGCATGCTGACTTTTTTGTGAATGCTGCCACTGATTCAAAATTTGTGCTGCCTGTTAATGTGATGTATTGTTTTCTTGCTGTCAAAGACAGGTCTGTCTCTGGTAATACTTGTTACTTCATAAAGCATCTATTCAATATTGTTAATTTTGTTGGATAGGAATCTAGGTGTATAAGTAATGCTGTAAATCTTAGTCTCAATGTGCATTTTGATATGCACTGGATATTCAAAGTTTGGCATCCAGATGGTTGTATTTGCTTAGGTTTTTTTTAGCTTTGTCTCTGCAATACTTAGGTCTTATTTTATGAAAGTTTTACATTATCAGCTGCCTATTGCAAAAAGAAAGAGATTGTACAAGTCGAGTTATTCTAGCATTTTATGCATCTGCTGCAGTTTAACTGATGATTCTGATCACGTATTTTTATGTGAAAAGAACTCTGATGCCAAGAAAAAATTGATTTCTAATATGATCAGATCTTAGGCTAATATACTAAGTATTAGCTATGTTGAATGCACTGTGGTTCAATCTCTGCACATGGCTGAATCTTCCAATTGTTTGTATATGGCTTTAGTCAAGAGTTTTGTGATAAAAGATTAGATGGCTGACATAATGAGTATGTTGGGTTCTGAGTCTGATGGAAAGTCATTAGTTGTTAACATAATCTGTAATTTTGCTGAAGATCACAGATCTGCTATCTGAATGTTGAATGCCAGGCTGAGGGCACATTATAATAAGCACAACCTTTTGCCAAAAGATGGATCTGTGGTGCTAGCCATTTCTGAATTGGTCTTTTGGTGGTCTCATAAGAAAATTTGTGATTTTGGCATCAAATTAAATATTTATGTATGTTTTGGCTTACATTTCAGATTGGCAAGCATGTATTTCAGTTTTCTGTGTGACTTTCCTGTGGTAGGTGGTTTAGGTGTATAGTGTTGTTTTGATTGGCTTAAGTGGTTGATCACATGTAGAAAAAGCATGAGCCACACTTAATTTAGGATCTTGTCTGATCTTATATACTTAGATAATAGTTGGACTGTACTTATTACTTAATAAATAAATAAAAAATTTAATATTTAATATTTAATATATAATAATAAATATTATTTATAAAATATAAATTTTTATTAATAAAACTTACTTATATCTATTATTAAATAAAACTATTATTTATTAATTGAATTTTTTAGAAAAATAATTTTTAATTAAAATTATTTATATTATTATTATTCAATAAAAAATTTACAGCTATATATTTTAAAAAATATTCAAAAATATTATTAATATTTTGTGTTTTTAAATTAAAAAACACATTAGACAATTACAAATTTAGTTTTAAAAAATTTTTAATAACAGTAAATAAAATTTAGAATTAAATTTTTTAAAAAATATATTATATATAATATAAAAAAACTAGAAATAAAATTTATTAAATAATTTTAATAAAAATTTTATATTATAATTACAATAATATCAAATAATTTGAATCAAAAAACTTATAAAATTAATAATTTTATAACAATATTAAAATTTCTAATCTATTTATTTACTGTTTTTTATAAAAAACAAAATATTAATTTTAGTATTTTAGCTTTATTTTATTTATTAATATTTGTTGTTTTTATAATTTTATTAAATTATTCTTAAAAATTAGTCAATATTTTTTTTTAAAAACTTAAAAATTTTTGCAATATTTAAAATAATTATGTTTTTGTTTTTGTTTTTATTTTTATTGTTATTGTTTTTATTTTCTTTTTTTTGTTTGTATTTTTATTATTTTTTTCATTTAAAATTGGTTTAAAATGTTTTTTTTTTAAATAATTATTTTGTTATTCTTTTAATAATTAATTAAATTTTTTTTTATTAACACTTTATAAGTGAGATCCAAATGCTACCTAATACAATACATCAAATAAATGATCTAAATTAGATGCGAATTATGCTTTTTTTACACATGACCAGTTACTCAGACTGATCAAGACAACACTAAGCAACTATGTAAACTGAAACATTATTACCAATACTAGAAAAAAATAAATATGATCTATGAAAACCAAAGTGAACACCAAAAGTGTCAGCAATATCAAGCAACCTAACAACACTAGCAAACAACTCCAATAACAATCTAGAAATCGAAACAAGAATCAAACCATCAGGTGAAATTAACCTATTCTTTTTCATGAAAACTCAATGTTTAGTACAGACTGATCAGATATAATTCTTGAAACTAAGACTAATAAAATGCACAAAATTCACAATCCTCCAACTTGCAAGTTTGGAATCATAAAAGACAGACACAGCCTCTTAGAACCAATCTTTAAAAACAAAACTTTTGAAAATGGATGTGAATATAGAGACATTAAAAGCACAAGATAACAAAAGCTGAGACACACAAGAAAAGGAACAAGAGAGACTAAAAATTAGCACCCAGAAAGCCGCATAAGTATTTAACAGCTGACAACAGATGGAAAGATCAATTTCACAAGAGAAAACATGATCAGAAATCTCTATATCACCACAAAATAAACACAATACACTAGAGTAATATCTGAAGTAAAGTCACTTTCGAACAGCAACAAGTAGCCAATAATATAAGGCCTTTATAAAATATGTATGTAAACCAGCAGAGAGTTTGCTTGTGAAACCTGCAGCCATTAATTAAATTAATATTAATATAAGTTAATTTTTGTTATTAACTTAAATTTTTTAATAATATAATTTTTTTTGTTTTAATAAACAAACAAATAATTTTAAAAATAATTTAAATAAAAATAGTAATTTATTATTAATTTTTTGTTTAAATATTTATAATTGTTTGACAATTATTCTTAGAATATTGTATATTATTTAAACAAATTATTAAGTTTTTTATTGTTGTTATTTTTTTGTTTTGATTTTAAATTAAATAAAAAATAAAAATTAACTGAATTAAATTTTTAGAAATATTGTAGTTTTAAAAATATAGTTATTAATTTGATTTTTAAATATTTGTAAAAATATTTTCTTTATAATTATAATTTTGTTTAAAATTCAAAATTTTTGTTTATAGTAAATATAAATTAATTAATAATATTTTAAAATTATTATATTAAAAATAATTATTACTTTGTATATATTATAATTTTAAAAAAACACTAAATATTACCAAAAATTTTAATATTTTTTTAATATTATTAATATTGTTATTAATATTATTATTAATAAAAATTGTTAAATCTTTAATAAGCTATTTATTTTTAAAATAATTTTTATATTTTAAATCTGTATAATATTAAGATAAGTTTTTAATAAAATAATAATAATTTTTTATAAAATTTATTTTGTTAATTTGTAATAATTAATAAAAAATCTATAAAAAAATACTTTTTTTTTGTATTTTATTACTATAATCAAAACAAAAATTAAAAAAATTGCAATTTTTTTATTTTTTAAAACAATTAATATTTTTATTAAAAAGTTTTAAAATTTTTAATTATAGTTAAGCCATTATTTTTTGTTACTTTTTTATTATTATTTAAATAGCAAAAAAAACTAAAACAACTTTTTTTTTCTTTTTTAAATTGAGTATTAATTCTTTTATAATATTAAAAAACTTTATTTTTTTAGTATTTTTAATAATAATTTAATATTATTAAAGCCAATTTTTTTTTATAAAAAAATAAAACTTTGATTTTTTTTGGCTTTTTTATCGGTTTTTTTTTTGTATTAATATAATATTTAGTTTTATTATAATTATAAATAAAATTTAAATTTACTTTTTTTTCTAATAATATTGTTTTTAATAATATTTAAGAAATAATTATTAATTATTAAAAATTTTTTAAGTAAATAAACTTTATCTTATTATTTAATAAAATTATTAAAACTGTATTTTAATTTTTACATAAATTTTTTGAGTTAAATTTAATTATTAAATACAATTTTAAGTTTTTTTATATAAAATTTGTATTTTAAGTTTCGTTAAATATTATTGTATAAATTAAGTTTGCTAAATTTTTTTATTTTTAAAATTGAAAAATTTTTTGTAATAATTATTAATTTATTATTTTTTTTTGTTATTGTTTTTTGTAATTTTTTTTTGGTATTACTCTTAATAACATTAAAATCTGTTAGTTTATAACAATATATTATTATTTATTTTAAAAAAATTTTTGTTGTTAATACTATTTTTGTTTATTAATTTGTGTTAATAAAAAAATAATATTAAATTTTTTTTAATTAATTAATTAAAAATTATTGTTTTTTATAATAGTTTTAAAGCCAAATTGGCTAATTTTTTTTTGGTTATACTGTTTTTATAATTAATAAATTGGTTTTTTAAGTATATAATTATATTTGTTTTATTTTTTATTTTTCTGATTTTTTTAATAATATTAATATGTAATTATTACTAATAATTTTCAAAAAAATTTAAATATTATTATTATTAAAACTGGTATTTTAAAAAAATATTATATTTAATAAAATATATTTAATTATTAATATCGTTTTACATTATTTTTTTTATTTTTTATTAGAGTTTTACAAGTGCAGTCTAACTACTACCTAAATACATAAAATCAAACTAGATTTTAAATTAAGTATAGCTCATGTCTTTTCTACACGTAACCAGATACTTAGCCTAGTCAAGACAGCACTACGCACTCACAGGATCTATTAAAGAAATATTACACAAGAAACCAAAACCCAAACCAGCAATATGAGGACACAAACCAAAGCTCATGTAAATACCCAACCTAATACCAAGGCCACAGATAACATCAACAGCTTAGAAGTCCAACAAACCAATAACCAATGGCACTATAAATCTATTACATAGTAACAGATTGTGCTTTTCATAGAAGGCTCTTAATTTGGCTGCAGGCAACCAAATGTCTAATCTATGACACTCCACAAGACTATAAACCAAATTGATGATCACATGGCCACCTGAAGCCAAGCCAAGACACCGGATAGCATCAGCTGTCCAGCTTTTCAACACAAATCCCTTGGCCAATAACATGTACAAACTATAGAATAACTCAGCTTTATACAGAGAATATACCACCCTATCACCTATAGCGGAATCACCAGCCACTTTGTACCACCTTTCTCTAATAGAAAACAATATAATCCTCTTGGCATTGTTATCATGTGAGCATAGAAATAAGTGATCAGAGTCCTCGACCATACTACACCTAATACACATTACGCTAAGATACCTGGGATCATACAACCTCTTTCTTACAGTGACCAGCAGGCAACGATGTAGAGATTTCATAAGATAGGACTGCAAAGAAGCTGAAAACAAACTGGTATAACCAGATTGGATCCTACCATTAGGGTGCCAAACACTGAATGACTTGTGTGCATCGATTTTGCCAGCATCACCAGTCTCAATAATACTAGTGCCACACTTGGAGTCTTACTTGACAAAATTAACAGCATTGAACAAGTTTTTGATAAAATAACATGCATTCTCAGAAACAGGCCTGTCTTTGACCCTGAGAAAGTGATATGGCACATCCAAGGACAGCATAGATTTAGAGAAAACTGTGATGTTAGCAAGAAAATCCACCTGTTCATTTTCGATAATGTCTGAATGTCCTTTGATCTTTCTCCATGTGACTAACAGATTTTTTTTTGAAATAACTTGACAAATATGCTCCTTCTCAATTCAACATTCGCAGCAAAAATCAAGAACAGACATGTCTATGTCAAATTTACAAATGTCTAGCAATGCCTGACTATCTGTGAACAATTCAACTGTGCTAGAAATAGGTACACAATCCAGTGCCAAAGTAATAGCTTGTAGTTCTACCAGTGTTGAGGACAATGAGCCAAGAACTTTTACACCAATGCTAATATTGGCTCTTGGAAAATAAGCAGCAGTGCCACCATAGACACCAATTGACCCCAAACTATTGATAGACCCATCAGTGTAAACTTCAATAGATTCATGCTTAAGGACCAACAAATACTCAGAAGTAAAACCAACATTATGAAAAAAATTGGTGGAAACAGAATGAGACACCACATTCACTATGACATCCAAACCACCATTATTGACGAAATTAGTAACAGAAACAAACCAGGTAGGAATCAGACCTCTCAGGTCAAGTTTTTTTCATCTGCAAAAGGTGTTTTAAGTGAAGCATATGCCATAATGATCCAAAAGTTGGTTGGCGAAAATGAGGCCATATTTCATGAGAAATTTTCTAACACCCAAATAACCATCCAGGCCCAGCACATTCAAAATTGGCACACCAGTTCCAGCCCAAAAAACATTAGAAAATGCACTTTCTAATGAGGTTTTGCATGAAATGAGTATCCAAGTAGTGCTAGCCAAAAAACAGTTTAAAGGATTGATAGGTAATGTGACCAGAAAACAAAGAGAGTGCCAGGACATCCAGCTAACAGTCTGTAAGTCCATCACTCTGTGGTTGAAAAATTTGCTGAGAGTTCCACTAGTATTACTAAAATTGATCAGGTTGGCCAACAAACTTTTAGAGAGCACTTGCTTAAAAGACTTTAGGCCATACAACTCAGAATGATATAGTGCCACACTAGGAAAGTCTCTAGGCAAATTTGCTTTGAACTTGAGCCCCTTCTTTAACAATTTGTCTCATTTTTCATAAACACCCTTAAAAGCAAAGCTAAATTAAAGCCTATAACAAATGATAGACTGTAGAACAGCAGAAACCAAATATAAAAATTGCTTCTCAATTATGGCTTTTCTCAAAACCACATTCGAAAAAAACTTGACATCATTGTGAACTTTGGCTAAACTCGGCTTGGAAAGGTCCTCAGTTGATAGGAAAATTCCCAGATAGTGATGAAACTCGCTCTTCTTGGCCACTGAAATGCTTGACCCACTAATAAATAGCTTAGCTTCCTTAATGCCTTGGTTGATAAGGATAGCAACAGTTTTCTCAGAGTTTATTGAAATGTCATTAATAGAAAAAAATTTACTTACTATGTTCAAGATATTTTGTGTTGCTGCCAAATAATTACCAACTCAGATTGTGTCATTAATAAAGGCTTCCGCAGCAAAAAATGATGTCCTGTTATTACTTTGGTCAGGTTTACCAGATTTGGCATAGAATTTTGAACACATTTGATAGTCATACAATTGTTCATGTTTCTTGACTTCGCATAATAATGAATCATAGAAAATATGCTACAGCAGTGGCAAAAACACCTCACCTTAGTCCAGACCAATTATGCACAATATAACTATCAGACAGACCAAAATCTGTCATAACCTGATTGAATCTACCATTGTGTATGTTACTGAAAAAGTTTATAAAACAGAGACACATTTTGATCCTGACCAAACTATTAAGCAAATGAGACCAATTAACAGAGTCATAGGTCTTGTGCATATCCTGAAGAACCAGTCACAACTCTCTGTTTTTCTCCAGAGCATCTTTCACAATTGAGCCAACAGCAAAAATAGAAAATTGTGTATAAGTGTCTTTTAACACCAAAAAATTGTCACCATGCAAAACATCAAACCTACTACAAGCCAAAGAGATCTTGTCTGAAAGAATTTTAAACAAAATCTTCTGGGCAGTTTCAATTAGTGCAATTGGCCTAGTATTAGTAAGAGTGCCTTCTCAATCATAAGGTTTAGGAATTATGAAAACCCAGGACCTCCTCCATTGCTCAAGAACCCCTTCAGATATCAAACACTTATTAAAAATGCTCAAAAGACCATTGAAGACCAAAGAATTACTATGCTTTCAAAGTTCATTAAGAATGCTAAAGAGCCCAGCAGTTTTGCCATCTGGTAAGTTCCTAACAATCTGTAGAAGTTTTTCCATGCTGACATCACTCATAATCCCAGAAAATGTATTATCATCAACGTGACTTAAGGGAGCATACTGAATATTCCACCAATCTGACAGATCACCAGCAACTAAGCATTTCCTTGTTCAACCTTCTATTATAGTATTAATCGAAAATTTGATCATCTGAAGCTCTAAGATGAGCTCATTGTCCACAATCAAATGATTGAGAACTACTTTCCTGAATAGTCAATCTAGAATGCTATTTATTATCTGCTCTTTATTTGTGCAAAAGTTTTCCATGTGTCTTGATATAGCTTTCTTGATGGAGTCATCTCTGACAACTTTGAATTCATGATACTTGGACTTGTGGTAACCCCTTTTAATAACCAAAATATGATGTAAAATATCCTCAATCTTGTTATCTATATTGATCATAACACAAATTTTGGATGCTTCAATGCTATTTATGCTTGACCATGTATCAATCAAGTAGTCAGTCTTTGAAACCAGATCCAAATTTAAACTACTGGCAATTTTGGACATCAGCAATTCCAATCTATGAAACTTAGATGACAACTTGTTTCTTACACCTTCAAACTCACTAAACTAGAGCCTGGAGAAAATTTCATCAGCAGAATTAACCACTACTCTTTTAAGAATATTCCACATTTTGTCTAAATTACTGATGTGTTCCGCAACATGAAAATCAACTGATTTCTTCAAAAATTTGCCTGCAGAACACTTCATAAAGCATTTCCACCCATTAACATCCATGCCCTTCAGCTTGAATTTCCAATGATTCTTATTCGCCTATTTGCGTAAAACCCCTAATCAAACGTCCAAAAGCCCATTCAAACTCACTGAAACTGAGACAGCTTTGTGATCAGTGTCAAAAAATTCAAACACAGAGCCAATCCTATGACTGGCCACAGCCAAAATTAGGGATTCACTAACCAAGATATGGTCAATAACTTTTTCAACACTCTTTGAGTTGCTCCAAGTAGAGGTTCCAGCCAGAGAATGTCCACCAAAAGAATTAACTAATCTCAGATTCAAACAAAATTCATAATTTGCACTTTTTTTAGAACTGTATTCATTAAAATTACTGCCCAAAACAACAAAGCTGCTGGAATTAACTACCTGGGCTATAAAAAAATTAACATTGGATGCCTGCTCAAATTGGTTACCTGAAGAGACACAAGCATACAAGTCAATGATTGAAACTGAAACTCTGTCCTTAAAAAAAAGATGCATTAAAACAATATGACCAGGAACTTCCTCTATCTTGGAAACATGTTGAGCTAAAGAGTTGTTTATAATATTACTCATAGAAATATAGGGAATATATATTAGCATAGTTATTAGCCAATCAGAAGTAGATGTAGTAAAATGTGGAATTCCAGGATTCCTCTCAGGAATTGCAGAATTCCAGGAATTACAGGATTCTTACAAGGAATTGCAGGATTCCAGAATTCCAGAATTCCTCTCAAGGAATTGCAGGATTCCAAGAATCTCAGGATTCCTGTTGTGAAGAATTGAGGAATTGAGGAATCTTAATTATGTATATATAGCAGTAAGATTAAAAGCTAAAAAGACAGACCTCTTAGTTTAGATTTTATCTAGACAACTTTTCAAACCACAAATAAATAACTGTTTGTTATCTCAAACCCACTGCCACTATCAACACTTCATGTTGATAATAATTGATACTTAACCACACTGGAACAATAGCTCTTGATCATGGCTATTGATGGAATACTAACTTGCAAATTGCCTTGGCTTATTTCTTTTCTTTCTTTATTTTCTTTTCTTTTCTTTATTTCTTGCTTTGATTTTATTGTTGTTTACTAATTCTATTGAGGATTAACATGCAGGGTACTGACATCAGGATAAATGTGACTGGTAAAAGACCCAAAAATAAGAGTAGAACACTCGATTGAGGATAGCTTACCAGGAAGAATACCAGCCATCAAGCTGAGAAAAAAATTGACAAAACTGCAGTTTTGGGAAGCTACAAATAAAACTATTACCATTGAATCTCTGTCCATTATACAAAGAACTTAACCAAATCCTTCGGATACAAACTTTTCAGACACAAATCTTCAGATCACTATCAACTACAACTAGATTTGAGCACTAAGTTACAGATTTGTTATCTAATCCAACACTAAAAATAGTCACCTGTAATATTTGGTGCTCCCTATGAGGTATAATTCTACAGAGAACCAGCACCAACACAAATCTAAAAGTGGCAGAATCAGAAAACATAAGAGCAAACCATCTAGGATTCATGAAATCTTTATTTCAACACTATTGTCAACATTTGGGATTAAATTACAACCATATATCAGTGGAATCAGCTTTCAATTTCTATGTTAACAAAAGAATTATCTATCTGTTAGGAACACCAGTAAATATTAAATCGGCAAAAGAAGCCTTTTACAGTGAATTAATTCAAAATACCAACCTGCCAACAAATCACAATTTTACCTCCATCATTACGGAAATCAACAAAAAAATTGAACATCACACACAGCAAAGATACTCTATTACTTATGCGAGTAAAGGCAAAGGAAAACTGCAAACACCAGCAGTAATACCCAAAAAAATACAACCATTTACTTAGAAAAAAACAAGAGTTGAATTCCCAACTAATTCATCATACTATTATACACCTGGAAGTGCCATTAATATTACATCTACTGGCACAACCACATCAAACATGACATCAGCATTTGGATGATTCTCATTTCAAAGTAAACAAAGGAAAGCAGAATTATTAGAACCATACAGTATGTATTTTGAAGGATTTAACTTGTGATTATCAACACCATCAGGACTCTGATTGTCACCACCTTCTCCAGATTTCGGAATTTCTGATCCATGGGAAGTAATAGAATCAAAAGAAGAGAAAGAAGAAGAAGCTGAAGATCAAGAATTCACTTACCAGAACCTGATTACTAAAAACCTGGAATTTGAAATTCTGAATCTTTAAACTCAGCAAAATCTAATCTCAGAAAATCCAGAAATTGAAACTCTGAATATTCAGACACCACCAATTCAGGATAATCGAAACTCTGATTTAATAAATTAATAAAACTTACCTCTAGTAATCATCATCGATCAACCACTGATTAATCCAATAACTGAATCCCTACAACCACTACTTCAACTATCATTCCAACAACCCATGCAACAACAACCACTTCAACTATCACCACAACAATCCAACTTAGATCCAATAGCCTATGCACCAATCGCAAAACTTGACAATTTTACCAGTGAAGAGGACAACGCCCAAATATAGCTCAACAACATTGAAAAAACCATAGTGGCCAATGGATAGAACAATGGTAGAGCTCTTTAAATGATTCCCTATTTTCTCAAAAATACCACCGACTTATGGTATCAGAGCCTAGCCGCCAAACCACAAATCTTCAATGAGTTCAAAACAGAATTCTTGAGATACTTTAGTAATAACAATAGTATCAATCACTTGACCAACACATTTACCATCATCAAACAAGGGGACACAGAAGCAGTCACCACTTACTTGGGACACTTCCATAGAAATCTGCATCAAATTCAGACAATCCAAGCTAATTACTTTACAGTACCACAGATTTTAAACCAGTTTATCAGAGGATTGCGCAGTAACATCCTTCAGCGAATATATCCAATACATCTAGTTGACCTCCCAATCATCATTACTTACATCAGAGATTTTGAAGCAGCTAAGCTAAAAGCTAACCATGTTCAAGCTGTAAATTTAGTGATAAATGGATTATCTGACTTGGATTCCAAACTAAAACAATTCAGTAATACAATTAATCAAAAACTAGAGGGATACTTAGCTGACAATTGTGCAATTTATTAACCACCACAACAATGCAATAATTCAGAAAACATGAATCATTTCCAAAATCAGCCATGTCCATCAACATTATTGTTATCATCATTACCCAATCAGCCATGGCAGCCAAAAATGCATGTTTGCCACAACTGTGGTAAACAAGGTCACATTAGAGCCAACTGTCAATTTTATAACAACAATCCATGATCGGAAAATCAATATTAAAACCCTGATCACAGATTTCATACTCAGAATCACTACCCAAATCAAGACCAATATCAAACCACTTATCGGCCAATGACACAGCAACCAATCTATCAACCACCAGTATATCAACTTCCAATTTATCAACCACAGCCACCGGTAATTTATCAGCCACAGCCCCAAATAATTTATCAGCCCCAACAACCAATTCAAATACCACTCCAAAACCCCACTCAAATAACATCAGAAAATCCAAGACTTAGAATTACTCAAAACTGGAGATCAGCAATAGTTGTTCATCAACTGATCCCCAGCTTCTCTCACCAACTATCAGGCTCTCAACAGTGGAATTCAGGTATTGGTTCTACCTAAAACCCAAATTCCCAGAACTATTTAAGTCTTCTGGTTATTCCAAAAGATGTCACCACCAATAACTCGGAATCCAACTCACCCCAAACAACACTCACCAACAATATTCCACCAGCAATGATCACTGAAAACAAATCTCTCATAGTCATCTTTCCTTTTGAATTGGAAAAAATCATCAACTCATCTTTGTTTAGTGGAGCAGCACTCGAGAAAAAACCCATCACCGTGATGTACACTGATGCAAAAGTTGATGGTCACTTCATCAAACTGATCCTAGATAGTGGATCAGCTGGCAGCATTATCACAAGACAATTCATGGATCAATTAGATCACTGAGTTAATTGCGCTGCCAGCATCAGAATTATTACAGCTGATAGAGCAACCAAAACACTTATTGGAGAGATTGATGATTTTCCCATAAAAGTCAATGGCATCATAGTACCAATCAAAGTACTTGTCATAGAAGCCACTCAATACTAAGTACTTATTGGAAACAACTGGCTGTCCAAAACCAACGTGACCCTAGATTAGAACATCCAAGAGCTCCAGCTTAGCCAGAACAGTCGACACACATAGGTATCAGCCACATGTGACCACTTCAAGCCTATTACCATGCCATCAACACCACTTATCAAATTTGAGAAAGAAAAAATGAAACCCATCTGGGAAGCATACCAAGTCTTGTGGGTTGACATTGACCACAATGAACTGCTGCCAATACTCGCCTGGAACAACAACAACAATGAAAAGGAGAAACAAAGAGAAGAACTTATCTGGGAAGCCACCATTAATGCTTGAACTGACAACAACCAAAGTAAGATGTCACCAATTCTAGATTGAGAAGAAAAAAACAAGAAAAAAGGGAAAGGAAAGGAAGAAAACATATTTGAAAAAACCACCACTGCAAAAAAAATAACTAGTGGCTGGGAAAGGGAATACTCATGTGAACCAATAAAAAAGCCATCATATATACCTCTCAAATGCAAGGACTGTGTGAAAAAACTGTCCTCAATGGGAGCTTGGGTAGTGTCAAACAAAGACTACTAAACATGAACCCATTACTATTGTAAGCCCTATCATAGGGAATAATATGGCTATCCAAAAAGACAAGACAAGTGGGACAACAAACCATGTCTCACTTGCAGCAAACAATTACTCAACAAAGAAATATGGAACAACATTTCTGGTCGAAGAGGAACATGTGACACTTCGTGCCAATACATGATCCTCATCAGCAACTGGGTGAATCATGGTACACCCATCACAGCAATATGACACCAAGCTATATCCTGCCTAGACGATGTTACTGAAGGTTTTTGGTCTCTTTTCTGTAATGTTGTTGATACTTATTTGCTGTGAATTCACATTTTCTGGATGTGGTTGAACCTCCAGTAGCTGAATTTATCTTCAAATTATCTTCTATAATTTGAACTTGCTGGGCTTATGAGTGGAATGGCCAATTCCATGCCAGTTGCTTTATGTAGTTACATTGTAGTAAACGTCAACTCTTTCTCAGGAATTGCTCGTCTGGAAGCTCACTAAAAATGTGTAGTTACTTTGCTGTGAAAGTCAACTCTTCTACAGGAATCTCGTCTGTAGGCTACCTTAATGATTGTAATAAGAAAAGAAAAGAAAAATAAAAGAAGTGTAAAAGAAATAGGATCTTATCAAGAGAAACGTTTTCTATTCAGGCCTGGAGTCACTAACAGTTTACTGAAATTGGTAGCTAATCAATTTCGAAATGTTAGTTGGGTTTTGGGAATTTTCCAAGTACAATAATTTAAAAAATTTGGTTTTTCGAATTATTTAATATTTATTTCTTTTTGTGTGTATAGAAATGGTTTTTTAAAAGATAAATCTAAAGTAAGATACATTTTCTCGAAGAGAGAAGCTCTTCTTTTATACAACTTGTCATAACACTATTCTATGAACTTGAACTTTACTATTTTCTAAAATTTTGTTGAACTAAAGATACATTTTGGCAAATTATAAATTATTTTGGCAAACTATTAAATATTTCAGTGAACTATCAATTATTTCAGCAAATTTCTACAAATTTCGGCGAACTTTTTGAATGTTACATAGTTTGGGGTATTGCATGATTGATCATCGCAATTAGGTTACATTTGTGTTGTGTACAATTTGGGTTATTAATTAAATGATAATTTCAGACATTTTTGCTAATGTAATAAGTGATCATTTGAAATGATAATATATGCTAATTAATGATAGGAATTATAAGATAATTTCATGCTAAATAATATCTCTAATTTCGTCTGGTAACATAACCTCCTCCTCAAGACTGAGCTCCATCAAAGTCCAAGTACTGTCTGTTATTTCCAGATAATAATCCAAAATTATTGAAGAAATTTGGTCTGAAAATTGTTGAAATTTCAGTTCTGTGAGCTTTCCAATGTATTGAATCTTCAAAGGTTGAAAAATTGGGTTTTGTAGTACGTTTTCACAGGTGTGGAAT
>JAAOMT010000741.1:0-130599 GCA_016748015.1 Geosiphon pyriformis | reverse complement strand
AGTGTGATAGTAAGTGGAAGTTTTGAACTGGTTCCTTGTTCAGGTGTTTGTAAATGTTTAGCAGTTGTTTTCGGTAGTGTTGGAGTATTTGGAGTGGTTCTTGAATATTGCTTTAATTTGTTTTTGCCTTTGTTGCTTGTTTCTGTTTCCGATTCAAAATCAATAGTGTATTGAGACTGCACTGGATATGTTTTTTCACAGTATTTGATAATGTTATAATTAAGTTCGTGAAAGTAAGTGGCAAGTGTTTCACTATTAAGGTCTTCAGTTCCCAATTGTGAATAGTGTGCTAAATTATTGTAAAGGTTGCTTCTAACTTCTGAGATATTGTAATTTCCAAAAAGATAATTGTTGATGCAGTTTTCAATGTATTGGTATACTGATTTCTTAACAATTTCAATTCCATCTGGAATGTTGAATCTTTGCTTGCAGTGGGTGTAAATTGATTGGTAATACTCTAGAGTTGTTGCGTCTGGTGTGGTCACCACTTTGAATTTGTTTTTGCTGTGTTGTTTCTATGGGAGAGCACCAAATATTACCGGAGGTTTTTGGTCTCTTTTCTGTAATGTTGTTGATACTTATTTGCTGTGAATTCACATTTTCTGGATGTAGTTGAACCTCCAGTAACTGAATTTATCTTCAAATTATCTCCTATAATTTGAACTTGCTGGGCTTATGAGTAGAATGACCAATTCCGTGCCAGTTGTTTTATGTAGTTACGTTGTAGTAAACATCAACTCTTTCTCAGGAATTGCTCATCTGGAAGCTCACTAAAAATGTGTAGTTACTTTGCTGTGAAAGTCAACTCTTCTACAGGAATCTCGTCTGTAGGCTACCCTAATAATTGTAATAAGAAAAGAAAAGAAAAATAAAAGAAATGTAAAAGAAATAGGATCTTATCAAAGGAAACGTTTTCTATCCAGGCCTGGAGTCACTAACAGTTTACTGAAATTGGTAGCTAATCAATTTCGAAATGTTAATTGGGTTTTGGGAATTTTCCAAGTACAATAATTTAGAGAATTTGGTTTTTTGAATTATTTGATATTTATTTCTTTTTGTGTGTATAGAAATGGTTTTTTAAAAGATAAATCTAAAGTAAGATACATTTTCTCGAAGAGAGAAGCTCTTCTTTTATACAACTTGTTGTAACACTATTCTATGAACTTGAACTTTGCTATTTTCTAAAATTTTGCTGAACTAAAGATACATTTCAGCAAATTATAAGTTATTTTGGCGAACTATTAGATATTTCGGTGAACTATCAATTATTTCGGTGAATTTCTACAAATTTCGGCAAACTTTTTGAATGTTACATAGTTCAGGATATTGCATGATTAATCATCACAATTAGGTTACATTTGTGTTGTGTACAATTTGGGTTATTAATTAAATGATAATTTCGGACATTTTTGCTAATGTAATAAGTAATCATTTGAAATGATAATATATGCTAATTAATAATAGGAATTATAAGATAATTTCATGCTAAATAATAGCTCTAATTTCGTCTGGTAACAACGACTATCCACACGACGAGAACGAGATCTGGCAAATAACCAATGCCAAAGTAGAAGGTGCTTTGTTCAGTGAAATTCTGGAGATCAAGAATAACCCTTCAGAACCAACAGACATTGTTTTGGTTCTCAACCCAGACATCTTTATCAACTTAGAAAACAGCCCAGAAGAATTCCATGAACACTATCAGAATCTAGCACCCATGAGAGAAGAGCAAGAGCAATGCTTGGAAGAAATCAACACCCAATTATGTAACTATTGTTTGATTCTATGTGACTTCCAATTCTGTGATGATTGTGATCTTATCTACAATCCACCACTACGCATGATCTACACAATCCCTAAAGAAGAAGAACCAATTAACAGCTGCACATCAGAATCAGAATCAAGTTCTAACCCCAATTCAAACTCCAACAATGACGATAACAAAAATAACGGTTCCAGCTCTATTTAAAATGGCTATAACAATGACAATGTTTCTAACTCAGATTTAAACTCTGATTCAAACTACGAACAATATATCACACTCCCTGACCTTACCAAGAAGCAAGAACTGAAATGGTTCAGTAATAATGATGAAAATATCATGCCAGAATGTGCACATAATATTAATACAGGATTTGATCTGAGATACTCAGGAAAAGACGCCATCAAATTAGAATCCCATTTGCGCACTTGTATTGATCTGAAAATAGCACTGAAAATTCTAGCAATGACAATGGTTCAATTAGCATCTAGGAATAGTTTAGCGAAAAAAGAAATAAACATCAGAGGAGAAATAATTGATGCAGAATATGTAGGAAATATCATTGCTATGCTACAAAATGACTCAGAAAAGGCCTATGTTATAGAGCCAAATGAAAGAATAGCACAAGCAATATTCCTGCCTCTGGTAAAAATAGCTCAGTTAGTTTCAGTGAGAAATAAGAAAGAATTAGGGATAACAGTAAGAGGGATACAGAGATTTAGATCAATGGGTAGAATAGATGTACCAGTCAATATGGTGGAGAAAGAAATTATTGGCCAAATTATCTCAACTGGTCAAACAATTTCCATTTCACCATATAGCCAATATATGTTAGCAATAAAAAGGAGAAAGAAGGAGCAAGAACAGATTTTTGAAGCAAAAACAACCCTTTGTAAATCAGAAGAAATTGGACTTATCAATCTACACATATTAGCCAAAAGCTATAATCATATCAAAATTCTCATCTACAACAACACTGGAAATGTTGTAGAAATACCAGAAGGAACCACTCTTGGATATTTAACCACAAAAATTGAAGATCAAGCACCAAGCAGCATTCCAGATTTTCCACAGCTTTGTGAATATGTGGACATTACATCACAAACCATCTATGGACAAAATGAATGTTATTTGTTACAGCCAGAACAATTGGAACAAATAAATATGGGAAATCTAGACCCACTTCAACAGATACAACTAAAAATGTTACTCAATAATTTCAATGACATCTTCGCCAGTGAAAATGAATTTGGCAGAACTAATATTATCCAGCATTAGATCAAGACTGGAGATACAATGCCAATCAAACAACAAGCATATAGGGTACCACCAGCCAGCCATGAAATCATCTGTCAAAAAATCAACTGAATGCTTGACAATGGGTTAATTCAGTTATCAATAAGTCCATGGTCGTCATCAATAATACTTGTCCATAAGAAGAATGGAAAAATCCGATTTTGTGTAGACTACAGAAAACTTAATGGTGTAACTCATAGAGACAGCTATCCAACTCCATGGATACAAGAACTATTCGACACTTTTGGTAAAAACAAATAGTTCTCAACATTAGACTTGGATAGTAGTTACTGGCAAGTAGCTATGGATCCAGCCAACAAAAAAAAAACAGTATTTACCACAAGAGAGGGAAACTTTGAGTTTGAAGTTATGCTATTCAGCTTAACCAATGCTTCAGCTACATTTCAATGGCTAATAGAAATTGTGTATACCAGCTTATTATAAAAATTAGTAGTTGTATATTTGGATAACACCAATGTGTTCTCAAAAACATTTGATAATCATCTATGTTATCTCCAACAAGTGTTCGAAAGACTATAATGAGCAGGATTAAAATTGAATACAACAAAGTGTTTTTTTGGCAAAACAGAACTGAAATTCTTGGGACATATAGTTAGCAAAGATGGCATAAAAACAGATCCAGAAAAAATAGAGATAGTAAAGAACTTTCTAATACCAACCAATGTAATCGAGCTGAAATCATTTTTGGGATTTGCAAGCTATTATAGACACTTTATAAAGAATTTTTCAAAGATAGCACAACCACTCAATAATCTTCAAACCAAAAATGCAAAGTATGAATGGACTAAAACCCAGCAAGAAGCATTTGACATCTTAAGAAGAAAGCTTATTCAAGCTCCAGTATTGATTTATTCAGATCATAGTAAACTATTCATTATCACTACTGATACATCAGGTCAAACATTAGGAACAATATTATCTCGGAGAGAATTGGATGGAAGAGAACATCCAGTCACATATGCCAGCTGAAGTTTGACTCCAGCTGAAAAAAACTATGGAACACCAAAATTAGAATATCTAGCAATCTATTGGGCAGTTATAAAATAGAAAGAATACTTGAGCCAAAAGTTTGAAGTGTACACAGATCACAAAGGATTGACATCACTCCAAAAACAAGAATTTGGAGACAAAAGACAATCAAGATAGAAAATGGCTCTTTTGACATATACTTATACCATACATTATAAAAAAGAAAAAAACAATGGAAATGCTGACAGTTTGTCGTGAATAAGACAAATTTAAGAACATTTCAACCCAAAAATATAACAAAACCAAAACAATACTCACGAAAATATAACAAAAGATGAACACACAAAAATATCAACAACTTTAATATTATATAGATACTCAACAGTTCAAAGAAAAATTATCTCAACCAGAACAAAAGAGGATCAAATAACAATCCAAATATTTTATCATTTATCAAAATATACTTTATCAGAAAAATAGAAAAGATTCAGATCAACCAATCAGAGTAATTACAGAATCAGAAAAAAAGACAATACTGTTCAACATGCACTCAGATCCAACTGCAGGACATTTCCATAAAGAAACAACTATGGAAAGAACCAGAAAGAGATACTATTGGCCATTAATGTATCCAGACATCATTCAATATGTGCAAAATTGTGATGCTTGTCAAAGAAGAAAAGGAACAAAGACTCAGCAAACCATTGAGACCAATCAAAGTGAGACAACCATTTGACTGCATTGAAATCGATTTAGTCGGACCATTGACAATTACCAGCAGAGGCAACAGATATATTGCAATAGTCATGGACTATCTTACTAAATGGCCAGAAGCCAAAGCAATTCAAAGAATGGATGCAGAATCTATTGCCAAATTCATTCATCAAGATCTGATTTGTTGACATAGATGTCCAAAAAAACTATTATCAGACCAAGGAACCTATTTTGTGAATAGAACATTAGCAGAACTAAGCCAAAGATTCGGAATTAAAAGACCACTATCATTACCATACCATCCACAAACCAATGGATTAGTTGAAAGATTTAATAGAACATTGTGTGAAGCAATAGCGAAACTCAGCCAAAAAAACCAGAACGAATGAGATTTGTTCATATCATCAGTATTATTTGCTTATTGGACAATGAAGCAAGACACCACACAAGCAACACCATTTGAATTGATATACGGTAGAACAGCAACATTACCAATTGAGATAGAGGTTAACACATATCCAACTGAACCAATAACAGAAGAGAATTTCTAAGAAACATTGTTAAGAAGAACATATAACTTAATGAAAACATTGGAAAACAAATGAAGAAGAGCAGTTGATAACATACAAAAGTCACAAGAGAAACAGAAAAAAAGACATGATAATTAACTACCAAACAAACCAGTTGAATTCAAGATTGGAGACAAAGTACCAAAGTGGAAAAACAATGGAGTGGAAAATTCAAACCCAAATGGGATGGACTATTTCACATAGAAGAAATTTTAGAGAATGAAGCTTACAAATTAAGACTGGATAACAAAATCTTAATCAAAGCAGCACATAGAGATTGACTAAAACTATATCACAACATCACACTACTATTCACCAGTAATATTTCACAATTAGGAGTACAGAAGATACTAGTCCAATCAGAGGAGATTCCATGAGATCTAAAACCAATCATCATTATTGACAACAATACGTTAATTAATTCATCAAAAGAATATATAAAGACATGGTAGATGCAACAAGAAAGATCAGAAAAATGGAAATTACAGACAATATCCACTCACTAGCACAACAACTCTTTTAATTAATTCAACACCAAGAGATGAAAATTATAATTAATCAACAAATTATTCAATATCAAGACACTAGAAAGACATTGCCACATAGAACACAGAAAAAAACAGAAAATACCGTTAACAAAATCATGATAATGTTACTCATAGAATATAAAAAATATAGTAGTATTAGTTAGTAGATATTAGCCAATCAGATGTAGACATAGTAAAGGTAGAATTCCAAGATTCCTTTCAGAGGAATTGCAGGATTCCAGGAATTTCAGGATTCTCTGACAAGGAATCGCAGGATTCCAGAATTCCAGGATTCCTTTTATCAGGAATTGCAAGATTCCAGGAATTCCAGGATTTCTGTCACAAAGAATTGAGGAATTGAAGAATCTCAAATATGTATATATAGCAGTAGTGTTGGAAACAGAAAAGACAGAATTGACATCAAGAATTCCTAGCCTAGTTACCACAATCCTCAAATAAATAATTATTCACTATATCAAATTCATTCTTTATTATCAACACTTCATGTTGATAGTAACTGATACTTAACCATACTGGAACAATAGTTTTTAATCACGGCTATTGACGGGATACTAACTTGCAAATCACCTTGGCTTATTTCTTATTTTCTCTTTTATCTTTCTTTATTTTATTTGTTGTCTACTAACTTGATTAAAGAATTTACTCTTGAAAGACTTACGGAAGAATAAAACTTACTTAAAAATTACTTACTCTTGGAGGACTTACAGAGAAATAAACTTGCTTAACAATACTTACTCTTGGAAGACTTATGGAGGAACTGACATTAAGAAACAGCACTGGTATACACTTACAGAGGATATTGTACCAGGAGAATCATCAACCATCAAGCTAAGCAAGCAATCAACGAAACTACGGTTTCAGGAAACTACTAATAAACTGTTATCATTGAATCTTTGTCCATTATACAAAGAACTTGATTGGAAAACCTTCAGATAAAACACTTTCAGATTATCATCCACACTAATCACTTTGAGCACTAAGTTACGGGTTGTTATTTACTCAGAACCCTTAAGACACCACCTATAACATTTGGTGCTCTCTGTGAGGTATAATTCTACAGAAAACTAGCACCAACAAGAACAAACCAAAAGTGACAGAATCAGAAAATATAGGAGCAAACCATTTAGGATTTGTGAAATCCTTGTTTCAACAATACACCTGACAATTAGGATTAAACAGTAATCATTACCCAGCCAAATCAGCCTTCAACTTCTACGTCAATGACAAAATTACTGAATGCTTAGGAGAAACAGTTAACATTAAAGCAGCAAGAGAAAACTTTTACACAGAATTATTCCAACACACCAACTTACCAAGGAACTATAGTTTTGCACCAATAATAAAAAAAATCAACCAAACTATTGAAAAGTACACTCAACAACAATTTCCTATCACCTATGCAGATAAAGGCAAAAAAAGGTTACAAACACCAGCAGTAACACCTAAAGAAATACAACTACCAACCTAGAAGAAACAAAAAATTGAATTCCCACCATATTTATCATATCATCACACACCCAGAAGCACTATCAATATTACATTAGCAGACGCATCTACCCTAAATGTGACATCAACATTTGGACGATTTCTATTCCAAAGTAAACAAAGGAAAGCAGAGTTATTAGGACCATACGGCGAATATTTCAAAAGATTTAAATCATAATTACCAACACCATCAGGAATTTGATCACCACCACCTCCATCAGACTTTGGAATCTCTGATTTGTGGAAGATAATGGAATCAAAAGAAGAGGAAGAAGAAGAAACTGAGGATCAAAAATTCACTTACCAGAACCTGATCACTGAAAACCTGAAATTTGAAACTCCGAATCTTCAAAACCAGCAAAATTTAAATTCAGTAAATCTGGAAGTTGAAACTCCGAATATTTAGACACTGCCAACTCAGAATAATCAAAACCCCAATTCAATTAATCAATCAAACTTATCTCCAGTAATCATTATCGATCAACCACAAATTGATCCAATAGCCGAATCCATATAGCAGCCACTTTAACAAAATCAACAACCATTTCAACAGCCACTACAACCCTCCAACTTAGATCTAATGGCCTATGTACCAATCATGAAACTGGATAATTTCACTGGCGAAGAGGATGATGCTCAAGTATGGCTGAATGATGTGGAAAAAGCCATTGCAGCTAATGGATAGAATGATGCTCAAGCAATGCAAGCCATTCCCTATTTTTTCAAAGATACCGCCAATTCATGGTATTAGAGCTTGATCAATAAACCACAAGACTTCAATGCCTTCAAAGTAGAATTTTTAAGATACTTCAGCAACAACAACAGTATCAACTGCCTAGTCAATACATTTACCACCATGAAACAAGGAGAAACTGAAGCAGTCACCACTTATCTGGGACGCTTTTATAGAAATTTGCACCAGATCCAGACAATTGACACCAACTATTTTACAGTGCCACAGATCTTCAACCAGTTTATCCATGGCCTACACAGCAGCATCTTGCAATATATATGCCCATTGCATCCAGACACTCTTCAAAATGCAGTTACATGCACCAGAAATTTCAAATCAGCTGAGTCTGAGGCCAACCACGCCCAAGCCATTAATCTAGTGATGAACAGATCATCTGAATTGGACTTCAAATTGAAACAATTCAGTGATTCAATTAATCAGAAATTAGAAGAATACTTAGCTAACAATCACACAATTTATCAACCACTTCAACAATACAGCAATTCAGAAAACTACAATTGTTCCCAAAATCAAGCACGTCTCTCAACATTGGCCAATCAGCAGTGGCAGCCAGAAACGTGTGTTTGCCACAACTGTGGTAAACAAGAGCACATCAGAGCAAATTGCAATGCTTATAATCACCAGTAATCGGGAAATCAATATAGAAACTCTGATTACCAATTTCAAACTCTGAGATATTAACAAAATCAGGAACAATATCAAAACACTTATCTGCCAATGACACAGCAGCCAATTTATCAAGCACCAGTATATTAGACTCCAGTTTATTAACCGCAGCTACCAGCAGTATATTAACCGCAGCCATCCATAATATATCAACTATAGCTACAAGTAATCTATCAACTCCAATCAATTCAGACACCACCCCAAAATTCAGTTAATATAACATTAGACCACTTCAAACCTAGAATAACACAAAACTGGAGATCGGCAATGGTTGTTCACCAACCAATCCCCAGTTTTTCCAACTGACCATCAGGATTGCATTCTTGAAATTTGGGTACCAATGCCATTCAAAACCTAAATTCTCAGAACTATTTAAGTCTTCTGGTTACCCCAGAAGACACTATCACCACCAATTCAGGATCCAACCAACAACAAACACTTACCAACAACATTCCACCAGCAACTGTCACCAACAACAAATTGCTTGCGGCCATTTTTCCCTTCGACTTGGAGGAAACGATCGAAATTCCATTATTTAGTGGAGTGGCTCTGGAAGAAAAGCCAATTATCACTATGTATATGGATGGCAAAATCGATAGCCATGCCATCAAACTGATCTTAAATAGTAGATTAGCTGGCAGCATCATAACAAAGCAACTCATGAATTAATTAGGTCACCGAGTTGACTGAGCTGCCAGTGCAAGGATTATTACAGTGAATGGAGCGACCAAAACTCCAATAGGCAAAATAGACAACTTACCTATTAAAATTAATGGCATCACTATACCCATCAAGGTTCTTGTGATGGAAGCCACACAATACCAGGCTCTGGTGGGCAATGATTAGTTGTCAAAAACTTACACTATCCTTGATTGGACCACCCAAGAGCTACAATTAACCTTTGGTGGTTAGCATACTCAAACACCAGCCACTTGTGGTTACTTTAAGCCAAGCAACGTCCAACTGCTCATCGAGTTTGAGAAAAAAACAAGGAAACTGACCTGGGAAGCCTACCAAATCTCATGGGCCGATGAAGACCACAACGAGCTACCTCCAATATTTTTATAGAACGATAAGAAAAAAGGGAAGAAAAACAAAGAACTTACTAGAAAACTGACCAAAACTGGAAAACTGATAATGACCAAAACGAACCAGTCAACTGGAAGTGAGAAAAAACTAATAAGGGAAAAGGAAAGGAGAAAGAAGAAGAAACCACACTCACCAGCAGCACTTATAGTTCAGACACATACACTTCATTACCACTAACCAATTATCATTGACCAAAATTGGAATGCATCTATTGTGGCAAGAAATTGTTGTCAATGGGCACATGCTATGGCAACAATGAGGAATACTCCATGGCCACAAGATTTTACTGCTGCCCATGTGTCATAGAGCACTTTGGACAACCAAAATGACAAAGAAAGTGGAATGACATTCCTGGGCATGGAAGAACATGCGACAAGACATGTTAGTACACTATACTGATAAACAATTGGGTAAGCAAAGGAACACCAATCAACAACACCTGAAAATGAGCATTGTGACAATTAGAAGGATATCTCCACAACGAAGATAAATTATGGAGAATGGCATATGCAAAAGTAGAAGACGCAACAACCAGCAAACTACTAGAGATAAAAAATAATCCTCTATTGCTCTCCAAACCCAAATACATGCAAACTGTTGACATTTTTGGCAACATTGAAGACAACTCCAGAGAATTTCATGAACATTACCAGCATTTGGCACCTACTAGGAAAGAACAAAAGCAATGTTTAGAGCAGTTGAACACTCGATTATGTCAACATTACTTAATTCCATGTGATTTTCAGTATTATAATAAGTGTGACCTCATCTATAATCCATCACTACACATGATCTACATGATCCCAGAGAAAAAGGAACCAATCAGCAGCTGTGCAGCAGAATCAGAATTGACTTCTAATTACGATTCAAACTTCGATAACAATGACAACAAAAACACCAGTTCTAGTTCCGTCCAATATGGCAAAAGCAATGACAACAATTCCAACTCAGATTTAAACTCTGATCCAAACTATGAACAATATATTGCACTTCCTGACCTTACCAAGGAACAGGAACTTAAATGGTTCAGTGATAATAATGAAGGTATTATGCCAGAACATGTACATGATACTGATGCCAGGTTTGATCTGAGATATCCAAGAAAAGATGCCATCAAATTGGAGCCACATTTACACACCTGCATTGATTTGAAAATAGCACTGGAAATTCTAGCAACAACAATGGTTCAATTGGCATTTAGGAGTAGTCTAGCAAAAAAAGAAATTAATATAAGAAGAGGAATAATTGACACAGGATATGTAAGAAATATCATCGCTATGCTACAAAATGATTCAGAAAAAGCCTATATAATAGAGCCCAATGAAAAGATAGCACAGTTAGTATTAGTAGGAAAGAAGGAGGAATTAGGAATAACAGTAAGAAGAATACAGGGATTCGGATCAACAGATAGAGTAGATGTACCAGTTAATATGGCAAAAGAAGAAATTGTTGACCAAGGGGAAATTATTTCAATGGGTCAAACAATTTCTATTCCACCATATGACCAGTACATGATAAGAATAAAACAGGAGGTAAAAGAACAGAATCAGATTTTTAAAACAGAACCAACCCTTTGTGAATCAGGAGAGATTGGACTCATCAATCTCCATATACCAGCCAAAGATTACAGCCACATCAAAATTCCCATCTACAATAACACAGGAAATGTCATAGTAATACCAGCCAGAACCATTATTAGATACTTAAGCACTGAAATAGAGGATCAAACACCAAGCACCATTCTGGACTTTCCACAGCTTTGTGAATATGTTAATATCACATCACAAACAATATATGGACAAAGCAAATGTTATTTGCTCCAACCAGAACAATTGGAACAAATAAACATAGAAAACTTAGATCCACTCCAAGGTATGCAACTTAAAATATTGCTCAACAATTTTAATGAAATCTTTGCCAGTGAAAGTGAGTTTGGCTGAATGGACATCATCCAGCATCAGATCAAGACTGAAAATGCAATGCCAATTAAACAAAGAACATACAGAATACCACCAGCTAGCCATGAGATTATCTGTCAAGAGATAAACCAAATGTTTGACAACGGGCTAATTCAGCCATCAATAAGCCCATGGTCATCACCAGTAGTACTCGTCTGGAAAAAGAATGGGAAAATTTGCTTTTGTGTGGATTATAGAAAACTCAATGGAATAACTTGTGGAAATAGCTACCCCACTCCACGGATCCAAGAATTATTTGACACTTTTAGTGGAAACAAATGGTTTTCAATATTAGACCTGAACAGTGGTTACTGGCAAGTAGCCATAGATCCAGTTGACAAAGAGAAAATGGCATTCACCATAAGGGAAAGGAATTTCAAATTTGAAGTAATGCCATTCGGCTTAACTAATGCCCCAGCAACTTTCCAATGACTAATGAAAATTGTTTATACTGGCTTATTGTAGAAATCAGTAGTTGTATACTTAGAAAACATCAATGTATCCTCAAAAACATTTGATAATCATCTTCATCATCTTCAACAAGTGTTTGAAAAACTAAGAAGAGCAGGACTAAAGTTAAATACAACAAAGTGTTTTTTCGGCAAGACAGAACTAAAATTCTTGGAACACATAGTCAGCAAAGACGGCATCAAAATGGATTCAGAGAAAATAGAGATAGTAAAGAACTTTCCAGTGCTGACCAATATAACAGAACTGAAATCATTTTTGGGATTTGCCAGCTACTATCGACGTTTTATCAAGAACTTTTCCAGGATAGTGCAGCCACTCAACCAACTGCAAACCAAGAATACAAAATATGAATAAACAGAAAGTCAACAAGAAGCTTTTGATGTTCTGAAAAAAAAGCTCATTTAAGCTCCAGTACTGATCTATCCAGATTACAGTAAACCATTCATTATTACCACTGATGCATCTGGCCATGCATTAGGAGCAGTGCTATTTTAGAGAGAACCAGACAGCAGAGAACATCCAGTAGCATATGCCAGCAGAGATTTAACACCAGCCAAAAAGAACTATAAAACACCAGAACAAGAACACTTAGCGATATACTGAGCAGTCATGAAATAGAAAAAATACTTGAGCCAGAAGTTTGAAATATACACAGATCACAAAGGATTAACATTACTTCAAAAACAAGAATTTGGAGATGGAAGACAGTCAAGATGGAAAATGGTACTTGCACCATATAATTATACTATACATTATAAAAAGGAAAAAGACAATAGAAATGCTGACGGTCTGTCATGAATGAAACAAATCTAAAAACATTTCAACCCAAAAATATAACAAAAAGATGAACATACAAAAATATCAACAACTGCAACATTATATAAACACTCAATAGTTCAAGGAGAATTTATCTCAAACAGAATGAAAGAGTATTAAACAACAATCAAAATATTTTATCACTTACCAAAATATACTTTATTGGAAAAATAGAAGAGATCTAAAGCAACCAACCAGAGTAATTACAGAGCCAGAAAAGGAGACAATATTATTCAACATGCACTCAAATCCAACAGCAGGACACTTTTACAAAGAAACAACCATGGAAAGAACCAGAAAAAGATACTATTGGCCATCAATATATCCAGACATTATTCAATATGTTCAAAATTGTGATGCTTGTCAGCAAAGAGGAGGAACAAAACCTAGTGAACCATTAAGACCAATCAAAGTAGAACAACCATTCGACCATATTGAAATTGATTTAATCAGACCATTAACAATCACCAGCAGAGGAAACAGGTACATAGCAGTAGCCATGGACTATCTTACTAAATGGCCAAAGGCAAAAGCAATTCAAAGAGCAGATGCAGAATCCATTACTGAATTCGTTCATCAAGATTTAATTTGTCGACATGAATGTTCAAAGGAATTATTATTAGACCAAGGAACTTATTTTGTGAACAGAACATTAACAGAATTGAGCCAAAGATTCGGAATTAAGAGACCACTATTATTACTATACCATCCACAAACCAACAGATTAGTCGAAAGATTCAATAGAATATTGTGTAAAGCAATAGCTAAGCTCAGCCAAGAAAACCAGAACAATTGGGATTTGTTGATACTATTAGTACTATTTGCTTATCAGACAATGAAGCAAAATACTACACAAGCAATATTTAAATTAGTATATGGTAGAACAGCAACACTACCAGTGGAAATAGAAGTCAGCACATACCCAACCGAACCAATAACAGAAGAAAATTTTAAAAACACATTGTTGAAAAAAACATATGACTTAATGAAAACATTAGAAAACAAATGACAAAAAGCAGCTGATAACATACAAAGATCACAAGAGAAACAAAAAAAAAGACATGATAACCAACTACCAGATAAACCAGTTGAATTCAAGATTGGAGACAAAGTACTACTACATTGTACCAAAGCAGAAAAACAATGGAGTGGAAAATTTGACCCCAAATAGGACAAACCATTTCACATAGAAGAAATTCTAGGAAATGGAGCTTACAAATTAAGATTGAATAACAAAATCTTGACCAAAGCAGCACATGAAAATTAACTAAAACTATACCACTATATAATATTATCATCCACCAGTAATATTCCACAATTAGGAGTACAGAGAATACTAGTCCAATTAGATGAGATTCCACGAGATCTGAAACCAATCATTATCATTGACAACAACACATCTAATTGATTGACAAAAGAATATATAAGAACATGGTCAACGTGACAGAAGAAATCAGAAAAATAGAAATTATGGACAATATCCATTCACTAGCCCAACAAATTTTTCAATTAATCCAACACCAGGAGATAGAAATTACAATCAATCAACAAACCATTTGTTACAAAAACATGGCAAAGATATCACAAAACAAAGCACAGAAAAGACTTGAAAATGTTGTTGACAAGATTATGACCAAGATAAAATTGGCCATAAAAGAACAACAAATAGTCAGATTACACCAAGAACTTACCAGAGAAACTTGGACTTGATGGATACAACAATTTTCGAAAAACTATTGTCATTTCCACTTGGGACAACATGTAAATATCCAGAATTTGTACACCGACAAAACAAAACAGTTATTCAACACAACAATACTGAAACAACTAGAACAATTTATGGGAAAGAACAATCTAATCACACAAGCTTAAGCCATTTACCGGCTATATATAGGATTTCAAGACCAACCAGAAATCTTACTCAACACAGCAATGGATACAGTTACAAGTAATCAATTGGGAAAAATAATCAATGTTCAATTCGAAGAACTACAAACTAAAATAATACAAGTAATACTCAAAAAAAAAGTTCAAGAAATAATTCAAGAAAGGGAATTAAAAGAATTAGATTTTAATGGAGCTCAATATTAAAAGAAGAGAATAATGTTACTCATAGAATATAGAAAATATAGTAGTATTAGTCAATAGATATTAGCCAATCAGATGTAGACATAGTAAAGGTGAAATTCCAAGATTCTTCTCAGAGGAATTGCAGAATTCCAGGAATTTCAGAATTCTCCAACAAGAAATCACAGGATTCCAGAATTCCAGGATTCTTTTTATCAAGAATTACAGGATTTCAGGAATTCCAGAATTCCTGTCACAAAGAATTGAGAAATTGAGAAATCTCAAATATGTATATATAGCAGTAGTGTTGGAAGCAGAAAAGACAGAATTAACATCAAGAATTCCTAGCCTAGTTATCACAATCCTCAAATAAATAATTATTCACTATATCAAATTTATTCTTCACTATTAACACTTTATGTTGATAGTAACTAATACTTAACTATACTGGAACAATAGCTCTTAATCATGGCTATTGACAGGATACTAACTTGCAAATCACCTTGGCTTATTTCTTATTTTCTCTTTTATCTTTCTTTATTTTATTTGTTGTCTACTAACTTGATTAAAGGATTTACTCTTGGAGGACTTACAGAGGAATAAAACTTACTTAAAAATTACTTACTCTTGGAGGACTTACAAAGGAATAAACTTGCTTAACAATACTTACTCTTAGAAGACTTACGGAGAAACTGATGTTAGAAAACAGCACTGGTATACACTTACGGAGAATATTGTACCAGGAGAATCATCAACCATCAAGCTGAGTAAGCAATCAACAAAACTATGATTTCAAGAAACTACTGATAAACTGTTACCATTGAATCTCTGTCCATTATACAAAGAACTCAATTGAAAAACCTTCAGATAAAACACCTTCAGATTATCATTCACACTAATTGCTTTAAGCACCAAGTTATGGGTTGTTATTCACTCAGAATCCTTAAGACACTACCTGTAACAGTAAAAGTAAAATTAGCAATAAAAGAGTCGACAAAAGAGTCACTATACCAAAAGTTAACTAAAAAAACTTGGAATTGGTGGATACAATAATTTCCAAGAAACTATTGTTATTTTTACTTGGGACAACATGTGAATATCCAGAATCTATATACAGTGTTACAAGTAATTACTTGGGGTCTTAAATCAAATAACAAACCTGTAACTTGGTGCTCAAAAGTTATTCTCATTGTTGATGACCTGAAGGTTTTGTATCTAAAGGTTTTGGTTGAGTTCTTTGTATAATGAACAGAGATTCAATGGTAATAGTTTTATTCGTAGCTTCCCAAAACTGCAGTTTTGTCAATTTTTCTCTCGGCTTGGTGGCCAGCAATCCTCTGGTAAGTATTCCGTATCTACTGTATGTGTCTTACCCTCTCACAGGAGTCTTTTACCAGGCAATCTTTGACATCAATAATCTAGCACTTTCTTTAATCAATTAGTGCACAACAATAAAATCAAACAAAACAGAAGAGAAAAGAAAATAAAATAAAAGAAATAAAGAGAAAATGAAATTTGGCTGAAATACAATTACAAGTTAGTATCCCATTAATAGCCATGATCAAGAGCTATTGTTTAAGTGTAGTTAAGTATCAAAGACTATCAACATGAAGTGTTAACAGTAGAAATAAATTAAAATAACAAATAGTTATTTTATTGTGGTTTGGAAAGTTGTCTAGATCAAATCTAAACTGAAAAGTCTGTTTTTTCTGCTTCTAACATTCTCACTATATATACATAATTGAGATTCCTCAATTCCTTGATTCTTCATGACAGGAATCCTGGAATTCTTGGAATTCTTGGAATCCTGTAATTCCTCTGAGGAATTCTGGAATTCCACATTTTACTACATCTACTTCTGATTGGCTAATAACTATGCTAATATATATTCTCTATATTTCTATGAGTAACAACGGATAAAACAAAGCGATTATTTGATACCAGAATATTACAACAATTAGAACATTTTGTGGAAAAGAACAACTTATCCATACAGGCCCGAGCCATATACCGAATATACACAGTATTTCAAGATTGACCAGAAATTTTACTCAACAAAGCAATGGACACGGTTACCAGTAATCAATTAGGAAAGATTACCAACACTCAATTTGAAAAATTACAGACTTAAATAACACAAGTAATTCTCAAAAATGAAATTCAAGAAATACTTCAAAAAAGAGAATTAACAGAGTTAGATTTCAACAGAGCTTAATATTAAAAGGAGGGAATAATATTACTCATAAAAATATAGAGAATATATATTAGCATAGTTATTAGCCAATCAGAAGTAGACGTAGTAAAATGTGGAATTCCAGGATTTCTCTCAGGAATTGCAGGATTCCAGGAATTCCAGAATTCTCACAAGAAATCGCAGGATTCCAGAATTCCAGAATTCCTTTTAAAAAAATTGTAGGATTCCAGGAATCTCAGAATTCCTGTTGTGAAAAATTGAAGAATTGAGGAATCTCAATTATATATATATAGCAGTAAGATTAGAAGCTAAAAAGACAGACCTCTCAGTTTAAATTTCATCTAGACAACTTTCCAAACCACAAATAAATAACTGTTTGTTATCTTAAACCTGCTGCCATTATCAACACTTCATGTTGATAGTAATTGATACTTAACCATACTGGAACAATAGCTCTTAATCATGGCTATTGATGGAATACTAACTTGCAAATTGCCTTGACTTATTTCTTTTCTTTCTTTATTTTCTTTTCTTTTCTTTATTTTTTGCTTTGATTTTATTGTTGTTTATTAATTCTATTGAGGATTAACGTGCAAGGTACTGATGTCAGAATAAATGTGACTGGTAAAAGACCCAGAAATAAGGGTAGAACACTCAATTGAGGATAGTTTACCAAGAGGAATACCAGCCATCAAGCTAAGAAAGAAATTGACAAAACTGCAGTTTCGAGAAACTACAGATAAAACTATTACCATTGAATCTCTGTCTATTATACAAAAAACTCAACCAAACCCTTTGGATACAAATCTTTCAGACACAAATCTTCAGATCACTATCAACTGCAACTAGATTTGAGCACCAAGTTACAGATTTGTTATCTAATCCAACATAGTTATCTGTAACAATAATTAATGCCACATCAGTTCTAAGAAACCCACTGTTCAGACCAGATGTAAAAATGCATACACCTTCAAACTTGTTCATAATTCATGGCCTAATGCTGGGCTTTAATTTTGTCTTCATTACTATAGACACCATATTAACTGATTCTTTGTGCCAATGAATAACATCATCCTGTTTGGCAGGAACATTGATGTTCCAAACATTACACATAGCTATCTTCTATATCAAACCACTCATTGGAATGAAAAGAATAGTAAAAGACCCAAATTCGCACACAAATGATCTAATTTTGTCAAAACTGAACCTACAAAAGCCTTAAGAGCTACCAACTTGGATTCTAAACTGCCAATCTTGGTCATTAAGATTCTTGAACTACTCTAACTCAAGGCTGAAATGCTAGAGAAGATAGAAAAAGGGGGTGAGAGCACTACCTCCGAACCATCCACAACCATATCTAAAGCTGAATTTCCTTCAGCAGCAACCAAGGTAGCTGAAACCTTAGAGGAAGGAGATGGAGCTCATTGTACCAATTCCATTTTGCTGAGTTTGCACAGAATACCAGACACTTGGTTAGCTAATAACTCTAAAGATTGTTCCAAAGAGCCCAAATGAGCATTCAGAGATGAATTGTCAACTGAGACTGGAGGAAGACCATCATTCAAATCTGAGTTGCTAGAGAAAGAGAAACCAGAACCAGAAGCAAAATAAAAACTATCAGAGGAACCAACAGGCAAGACCACTTGGGCCCAGGATTTGTCATCAAAGACAGTAGGACGAGATATTAGAACACTTTTTTTTTCATACAACCTTGTCAACTAAAGATAATGTTCATTAAATGCAACCCTCTTAAATGTTTTTGAAGGCCTAGAAATAGACACAATTGGTGCATCACACTCCAAAGCAAAATGGCCAACTTTTTCACATCTCTTACATCAAACCAAATCCATTCTTGCCCAAAAAAGTTTAACACTACCAAGAATCAGCTCCGTATAAAAGGCAGATTCCAGATCATCATCATATTCAAAACCAACTATTGCACAGCAAATTCTATTACCAGTTTCTAGTAATCTGTTTATGATGCAAGTTTTCCCACCAGCTTTTTCCAGAAGATTTCCAAGATCATGTGCTGTCATTTTTACCGGCAAAGTAAACAAAAGTGCTCTGAACTAATCCCTTAATGTCTAAGTCTTATGGTCTCTCACTGCTTTGACTATACACTGTTACTCATAGAATATAAGAAGTATATTAGCATATAAATTAGCCAATCAGAGGTAGACATAGTAAATATGGAATTCCAGGATTCCTCTCAGAGGAATTGCAGGATTCCAGGAATTTCAGAATTCTCATATGAGGAATTGCAGGATTCCAGAATTCCAGAATTTCTCTTAAAGGAATTGCAGGATTCCAGGAATTGCAGAATTCCTGTCACAAGGAATTGAAGAATTGAGGAATCTCAAATATGTATATATAACAGTAGTGTTAAAAGCAGAAAAGACAAAATCGATACCACAGAATCCTTAGTCTAAAAACACAATCATCCAATAAATAATTATTCTATACTACAAAAACTCTTTCTATTATTAACATCTCATGTTGATAATAATCCGTACTTAACCTCACTGAAACAATAGCTCTTGATCACGGCTATTGACAAGATACTAATCTACCAATTGCCTTGGCTTATTTCTTTATATTTCTTTATTTTCTGTGATTTTGTTATTGTGCACTAACCAATTGATTAAAAGTGCTAATTACTGATGTCAAGAATTGCCTGGTAAAAGACCCCTGCAAGTGGGTAGAACATATACAGAGAATACAAATTACTTACCAGAGGATTGCCAGCCACCAAGCCGAGAAAAAAATTGACAGACTTGCAAGTTTGGGAAGCTACAAATAAAACAACTATTGAATCTCTGTTTATTATACAAAGGACTCATTTGGAAAATCTTTAGATACCAACCACTTAAAGATATTATCAATAATACGAGTAGTTTTGAGCACCAAGTTACGGGTTTGATATTTGATCTGAGACCCCAAATAATCAACTGTAACAGTACACAGAATTTTTACCAATTATAAATGATTACTTAGAGGCTAACAAGTCAGTTTGGTCCAATTCAGCAAACTCTACCACAGTTTTTTTGCCACATTCCAATTAATTGAATCTTGATCAACTTAATTTCACTAAACTCGGCTAGTGCAGTGATGATCATTTTCTTTGGTGTATCCATGAGAATCTCTTTGATGACCACAGCCTGATCTGAATTAACTCTTTGTCTCTTGAGATTGCTGTTTATGTTAATCCCTTTTTCTCTGGCCAATGATGTGGCTATTTCCATGCTTTTTTCTAAAGTGAAAGTAGATCAGATGATCCCTTCAAATTTTGAGGGGGTAGTGGCCCCCCCAAAACCATTGACTAATAAAAAAATTTTTCTAATTAACTGGGTTTTTGCTGTTGCTGATTTTCCTTCCACAGCACTAAAATTGATATTAAGAGCAAAAGATTTTTTGGCAGACACCTCAACCTGAGTCTTAATAATTTTTAGGTCAATCCATTTTTTTTTCAGAAAGATTAAAAGGTAAGGAGAAAGAGAGACATCTTCATCATTATCCATGACAAAATTAGGAGATTCAAGAGGTAAACCAAAAATGGCATCAGTATTAATATGCTTGGCTTTAGAAATGTTGGCAGCTAAATCCAGAAGAGACCCAACATTAATGCCAGTTATTTTAGCACTTTCCTCATTACCAAACACACTATCCACATCAGAGAACACACTGTTACCAAGCTCAAACTTGTCCAAAGAGATATTCTTTTCATCACCTAAGTGTTTGACATTCCCAAGCACAACTTTCTTCTTCTGTAAAAAGGAGCCACCAGCAGGACCATGAAAAACACTCTTTGATGCCCTCTTTTTAGACATGTTGCTACTAGAAGCAGCCTCTAGATCTATGAAAAATGGGTTATTAGAAAGAAAAATTGTGAAATACTAACAAGAAAAAATAAAAAACTTCTTTTTTAGAAAAGTGCTTTTTTGAAGATTTTTAAAAGTAAGAGAGAAAGAAGTTTTTTTTGTTACACTAATATTTAAATTATTTAATTGTAAATTATAAAATATCTTTGTTTTTTTTTAAGTTTTTATTTAAATTTGTATTTAATTTTAAAAATTTTAAATTATGTTTTATTAATACTAAATTTTATATTAAAATTTTTGTTTTATTAATCTTTTTTTAATATTGTATTTTTGGTTATTTTTATTATTACTACTGTTATAAATTTTATAAATAATTTTAAATTGGCTTTTTTGAAATTTTTGCTAATTGTTTTGATTTTAATAGTTAAATTATTTTAATTATTAAATTATTTAATATTTTTTTGTTTTATATATTAAATTAAAAAGTAAATATGTTATAATTAAAAAGTTAATTAATATTTTTAAAAATAAAATAATTAAGTTGTATATAAAATGTGATATATTAAAGACAAAAATTAATATTAAAAATAATAAAAATATAAATTTTTCTAATAGAAAAGTTTTTATTTAAATAATAATTTTTTAAAAGTTTTAAACTTTTAAAATTAAGTTTAATATAAATAATACTGCCAAATAAATAAGTAAAATAATTAATAATAATCATATTTTAATTGTTTTTATGTAAAAAATATTTGTTTAAAATAATTTAGTCTTAATTAATTTAAATAATTAGTTATATATAAAAAATATGTAAATTATAATTACTTGTAAAATTATTAAATTATATATTATAATTAGTAATTGAATTATACTTTATTAAAACATAATAATAAAAAAATAATTAATTAAAAGATTAATATTTTTTTAAAAAATATATATATATATTTTTAATTTTAATATTTTAAGTTTTATTGTTAATATTTTACAACTTTTTAAAATTAACTATATATTTTGGCAAATTAATAATTATTTTAAATTTTTTAAACATTTTAACAAATTTTTAAATATTATAAAGTTTAGAATATTATATAATTTAATTATTATATTAATTATATTTGTGAATTTATACAAATTAAATTATTAATTAAATTAATAATTTGGTTAAATAATAAATAAAATAAAATATAATAATATATATTAATTAATAATAATTATAAAAAAATTTTATGTTTATTTTTTGTTTAATAATAATATTTAAGATAATATTAATTACCAAAAATATCTTATCAAATATAAATTTTTTTTAAAATATTAAAAATAAAACAAATATAATTATATATTTAAAAAACCAATTTGTTAATTTTAAAAACAATATAATTAAAAAAAGATTTATTAATTTTTAATTTAATAAAAAAAATTTTAATATTGTTTTTTTTAAAACAATATTAAAAAGTATATAAAACTTAAAATAAATAACATTATATTATTATTGTTTAGTAAATTTTAATGTAATATCAAAAATTTTACCAAAAATACTTAATATTATTTATTATAGTTTTTAAAAAAATATTATAAAAAATAACAATAATAAAAACAAAACTGAAACCAAATATTATAAAAAGCTTTACAATTTTAAAAATAGTAAAAAAAATAATTTAATAAATTTATATAATAATATTTTTTTATTTTTTTATTTTTTTTTAATATTTAATAAATGAAATCCAAATACTATCTAGTATAATACATCATATAACTAATCTAAACTAGATGTGAATTATGCTTTTTCTACATGTGACCAGTCACTCAAGCTGGTTAGGATAACACTAAGCATTTATATAAACTGAGACTAAATTCCCAATGCCTGAGAAAAATAAACAAGACTTATATAATCCAAAACTAACACCAACTGTCTCAGCAATATCAAGCAATTTGATCACATTATCAAAAAGCACTGAAAACATTCCAGAAACTAAAACAGAGGCCAAACTATCCTGTAGTATCCTTCTATTCTTTTCTATAAAAGCATAATATCTAATATAAACTAACAAAATCTTCTTTTTAAAAGCAAAACAGAAATTATGCATAAAGTTCACAATTGTTTAATGTGCAATTTTTGAGTTTCCAAAGACAGAGACAGTTTTTCGAAACCACTCATTAAAGATAAAACTCTTACAAAGTACTATACATATTTCAATATTGGAAGCACAGGAAGATATCAACTAAGACACATAAAAAAAAAACAAAAACAACCAGGAAATACCTTTTAAGCAACAATATAGGCATCTAATAACTAATGGCAAACAAAATTGTTAATTACACACAAAAAAACATGATCTGAGACCTCAATATTACCACAATACAAGCATAATACACTGGAATAATGCTTATAATACAGGCACTTCTAAACAACTATAGGCAGCTGATAATGCAAAGCTTTCATAAAATACATGTGAGTATTAACAGTAGTTTTATTAGTAAAATCAGCAGCCATGTGCAAATCAGGATGCTATATCATAGAAAAACCAAGCCAATTAAAATTCAAAAGCAAATTACTAAATAAAACCTTAGAATTAGAACCAACTTTTCAATATACATAATGAACAAACCAAAAAATATCATAAACAAAATATCTAGAATTATCTGAAACAACACCACTTTCTGCCACAATATAATATTCTTTCAACCAAAGAAGAAGATACCAAAAAGAAAAAGAAACAGTATCAACAAGTGCATTGGCATATTTATTACCCAAAACACCTGAGTAATCTTTTATCTTGTGCCAATTGACATCTAAATTTTTGTCATAAATAATATTTGCAATATGCTGATGCTTAACCCAATACTAATTTCAAAAATCCAAATGCATTATACTCAATTCCAATTTGCATATATCCAAAGCAGTCTGACTGTCTGTAAAAAAATGAACTGAATTATAAAACAAAATACACTTAAGAGCCAATACTATAGCCTATAACTCTATTAAAGTAAAAGATATCAAGCCAAAAACTCTAACATCCAAACCCAAGTTAATATCCTCAAAAAAAGCCATTATACTAGCCTTTATAAAAAAATTTTCCAAGTCCTTTAAAAACTCACTTATGTAAACAGAAATACCACCAGTATTAACATTCAACAAATAATTGCAAGCCACTTTGAACTTATAAGATTTAAGAACATTCATGAGTTTTAAAATCTCTAAAAAAGAAAAACATATAGAAGATAAAACCATGCCACTAAGAAAATTAACAGAAAACTTAGACCAGTCAGAAACAGAGCCACATGAGTCCAGTCTTTTCCAATGCTTAAAGGTTTTCCAATTAAAAATAGCACCATTTTTATTGCAAAGCTGGTCCACAAAAGCAATATTATATTACTAAAGTAAAAAAAAAAACTTAAAAAATTTAGACTTGTTAAGAACAGTCAACATAAAAGTTCTATTACAAAGATAAAAAGAATTATTCACATGACTATTCAAAAACAAATTGCATTCAAAAAAAATATAAACCACACCTGCCAAAAAGTTATTAGAAGCACTGATCCTAATATAAGCTGGAGAAATCAACAGGTAATTTGGACACCAAGACAAAACTTGCAAATTATGAGATTTGTGTGAAAACAAACAACCCAAAATTCCAACAAAGTTCACAAAACATACAATAAAAGCCAATTTGTTCTCAGTCTAAACTTGCTTAAAAGTTTTTAAAACATACAAAGAAGAGTAATAAAGCACATTGTTGGAGAAATTGAGATACAGATCAAACTTTAACTTTAAGTTCTTATGAATTAAAGCATCTCATTTATTATATACACCAATAAGAACAAAACTGAACTGCATTCAGTAACTAACTATAGGATAAAAAACCACCAACACTAAATACAAAAACTGCTTATTAGAAATAGCCTTCCTTAAAACAAGATTAGCAAAAAACCAGATATCTGAATGTGGTTTAGCCAAGCTAGACTTTGACAAACTCTCAGTAAACAAAAAGATACCCAAATAGCAATGAGATTCTCCCTTTTTGGTAATGAAAATAGGCAAACCACTAATCAATAAAAAAGAACATTCAACTTTGCAATTAATAAGAATAACTACTGTTTTGTTATTATCAATTGAAATGTTATTGATCTGAAAAAATTCACTAGCAATATTAAGAATATGTTAAGTAGCAGTTTGTCTGTTGCCAATCCAAATAATATTATCAACAAAAACACTAGCAACAAGAAAAAATGTCAACCCAGCTCGAAATTCTGCATGACCATTTTTGGAAACAAAATAAGAATTCAATTTATACTTGCATACACTTTTTTGTCTCTTAACTTTGCACAGAAAAAAATTATAAAATATGTGCCAAAGAAAAAGTGAAAACACCTCACTCTGATCCAAACTATCATGTATTCAGTATCTATTTGTCAATCTGAAGTTAGTCATAACTCTATTAACATGATTATTGTAAATACCACCAAAAAATCTAATAAACTTGCCACACATTTTATTTTGACCAAGCTCTTCCTTAAATGTTCTCATCCAACAGAATCATAAGTCTTCTGCATGTTTTGCAAAATTAGCCAGAGTTTATGGTTTTTTTTAAAGCATTTTCAATTGCTAAACCAATGGCAAAAATAGGAGATTGTATTGTTGTATTCTTTAAAGCTGAAAATTGTCTCCATAAAGAATATTAAAAGTGCTGTATGCTAAAAAATCCTGTTAGAAAAAATTTTGAAGAGTATTTTATGAGCAGTTTTAATCAAAGTAATAGGTTAAGTGTTTATAAGAACACCTTCCCACTTATATAGTTTAAGAATTATTGAAACCCAAGCTTTTTTCTAAGCATTAGACACTAATTTAAGAGACAAACAAAAATTCAAAAGCACCAAAAGCATATTCAAAACTGATCTGTTATAATGTTTCCAAAGCTCATTCAAGATACCAAAAAAACCAGCAGCTTTGCTATTAGACAGATTAGAAACCACATTGGACAATTCATCAAAACCAATTAAACTCATCACATTTGAGAAAACATCATCAAAAATGTATTCCAATGGTTAATACTAATGAGACCAATCACTAAAAAAGTCTATAACCACTTCATGCTTTCTAGTTTAGCCCTCTATAATTATATCCACTTTGGACTTGACCAGATTAGGCTTCAGAATTAGTTTATTACCAATGATTAGATAGTCCAATACAACTTTGAAAAAGAGGTGCTTTAACATATTTCTGATAGTATGATCCTTGTTTACTTCAAAATCTTTCATCTTTTTATCAATTACTAATCTGATTTGAGATTTTTTAGTACATTCCAATTTTAACAACTTAGAAAAGCAATATGACTTCTTAATTCTAGCCAAAAATAATCTAATAGCATTAAAATGAGAACCCAAAGAAAAAATTTACTACAGAAGCATTAACAATATTAAAATTGTCTTATGTAATCAGCAATAATGTAAACTTATCATGAAAAGCCAAATAAAAGACCTTAACAATCTTAAACACCAAAAGTTTCAGTCAGTAAAATCTAAATAATTTCTTAGTGAAAACACTATTATAGTTCTTAAACTATTTTTTTTTTAAAATCTCATTGGCCAATAAATATATTGTTTTGTAAATAGCATTTTATATTATGTCCAAGTCTGAGAATTTCTTTGACACAATAAATTTATCAGAAAACATAGCAGTATTTATCATTATAGCTTTCTTAAACTTGGCTTATTTGACATTATTAGCATCCTTAAAATTAAACTTTCAATAATTTCTATTTACTTGTTTATAAAAAGAGTATAATTGTCTATTCAACAATTCACCCAAACTTATGGACACAAAAACAGCTCAGTAATCAGTATTAAAGTGCCCACTAACATTCAAAACATCACAATACACTATTATATTAACCAAATTTGAAGAAACAAACACATAATTAATTGTTTTTTTAGCACCTCTTAAGTTATTTCAATATAATTTTTTACAACTGAACTATTTAACAAAAAGTTGACCAAACCCAAATTGAAATATTTTTTAAAATTAGCACACTTGTATAATCTGTCTTTATTAAAGTCCCTATCTAAGACAATAAAAGAAGATTTATTCATGGCTTTTACAATTAAAAAGTTGATCTTACCAGCTTGAAACAAACACATAACTAGTACAGTATTAGTGTATAGCTCTAAAATCAAAACAGATAACTTATTCTTGAAAAGCAGTTTAATAGACAAGAGCTTACCAGCAACTTTTGAAATCTTACATATATGTTTTACCAAATCAATATCTATTATAACTGCTATATCAGAATCCAAATAACCAAACTCTAAACTGGAAATAAATATCTAAACACCATTAAATTTATTCACAATCCATAGATGAACTTTATTTTTCAATTTTATTTTAGTAACAATAAAAACCAAATTGTTCATTTTTTTATATCAATAGACAATATTTTCTTGCTTAACAGAATTGTTTATGCTTTTAATATTGCACATAACAATCTTTCATATTAGGCTACTTATTGAAAAAGAGTTGAAGAAGCATATTACCAGCCAAAACCAAACTATTAAAATGAACTAACAAACTTAGTACTGACACAAAAAGACTTTTTAACATATTTTCCAATTTAACAACCTCAGAAAAGACAGATGGACCCAAAATTATGGTAGTCTTATCATTAATAACTTTACACAAATTTTTTTCTATTATTATATTATCCACTTGATTCTGTAATAGAAGAGTCATTGGCAGTTAATATCTAAGGCTAGGCTAGAAAACTGCTGACATAATATTTAAAATACAATTTTTATATAAAAAAATTTTATATTATTTTTAATATTTAATTTAAAGTAAAAATTATGCAAAAATTTAAATAAAATATTAATAATCTTAATAGTTTATTAAAAGTTAATTATTTAAAAAAATTTTAAATTTTATTAAAATTAACAATATTTTCAAAAAACAAAGAAAAAAACACTTTAGTTTTTATCTAATTAGCTTAATTTTTAAAATTAAATAATTTAATAAGTTATTTATTTTTAAAGCCAATAAAAATTAAATAAAATTTAATATATAAAGCAAATTAATTATGTATTAATTAAAATTAGCTTTAATAAACATATTATTATTATTATTATTTAAATAAATAAAAATATTGTTTATAATAAATTTAAATTAAATACTATAATTAATAATAAAATTAATATAAATATCAAAAAAAAGAATGTTTTTTTTTAATAAAAAAAACAAGCTTTAAAATAGAAATAATGCTTTAAAAAATATTAAGAAAATAACTTTTTTTAATATTACAAAAAAGTTAGTTATTTTAAATAAAAGAGAAAAAAAGAATTGTTTTTTTGCTTTTTTTGTTTTTTTGGCTATTTGAACAAATATAAAAAAGTAACAGAAATAAAAAGTAACTTTGTTATTGGTTTGCTATTAAAAATTCTTAAAGTATTTATTATAATAATAATTTTATTAAGATTGGCTTTAATTAATTACTTGAAAGAAACTTTAAATGAAAAAAACTCTTATTTAATGTCAAAAATGATGTTTTAAAAACAGCCAAAAGCTGTTTTGTCTTTATATTACTTAAAAGAAACACTTTAAAGAGTGTTATCTAGCTGTTTCTACTTTAGAAAAAACTTTTTAAGTATTAGAACTGATAGAAACAATATCAAAAATAGGAGTTGCAACTATTTTATTCTTTGCTTTGGGTGTGGTTATAAAAAAAGAAAGAAAAAAAGATAAGATAATATAAAATAATATATAATAATATATAATAATAATAATAATAATAATAATAATAATAATAATAATAATAAATTTAAAGCTTCTTTTATTAAATTGCATGAATTAAATTTTTCGTAATTGACTTATTTTGCCATCAATTTAATATTTTTTACTTGTCATTGAATTTTCAATTGGTTCATTTCTAAAAAAAGCAGTTATTTTTCTCCTAAAATTAACATGTATTGTGAATTTATTGGAAAAAAATATAAAAATGATTTTTTTTTAGGCAAACTTTTGTTAAGGATCTGATCAACTCTATTCGGGGACAACGGAACATCAATATGTTAAAAATTCATCCTGTGATACTGACAAAATCAAAAAAATCAAAAATGTTTCACCAATAAAATGCAAATCTCCAATGAGCCCGTGAACCACATTTCCTTTCACTAAACTTTGGAGCTGCTCAACCACATTTCCCTTAATATTTCAACCCAACTTAACCTCGAAAATGTTCAACGGCGACGGACAAAGTTCTGCTGCACCTAATTCACCCTCCAAAAAACGAACATACTATTCCGATGAAGAGGAGTTTGTGTGTCCACTATGCATGGAGGAGATGGATCTTTCGGACAGGAATTTTAGGCCCTGTCCTTGTGGTTATCAGGTGAGAGCTCCTTCTTAAAAATCGCCTCTAATCTAGCTTCAAAGTTTCTCAAAGTTATACTAAAAGCTAGCTCAAACCAATCGAAACTTGTTACTTCTTAGAGTGTATCAAGAGCTGTATCATTTCATTAACTTTTATTAACAAAAGAGTCCAAATACATTTAGATCTGTCGCTTTTGTTGGAATCATATACAAGAAAATTTGAATAATCGATGTCCTGCTTGTCGAAGGATTTATACAGAACAAACTATTGAGTTTACTCCAATTTCGTCAGAAGAGTATGTTTTATAATTTCGGCTCGAAAAATTTTGACTTATTCATGCGAGAGACGCGTACTCAAGCATTAAATTCTAAATCAGATGTCTTATTTTTTCTTGATTTTTAATTTCCCTGGAATTTTTTGGTTTCTCGTTATGTGCTTTTCGAAATTAATTTTCATTCGCTATTCAGAATCTATTTTTATTTATAACTTTTTATTTAATGCCAAAAAATGTAGGTTGGCTAGAATAAAAAACGAAAAAAAGCAGAAAGAGCGCGAAAAGAAAGAGCTTGAGGCGATGAATAGGAAACACTTGGCAAATATGAGAGTCGTGCAAAAGAATCTGGTCTATGTTATAGGCCTAAGTCCTAAGACAGCGACCGAAGAGGTATTATAGCAGTATGCCATTTCATATTCTCTTTTTTAAACAATTCATTTTTCAGAAGGCTTATTTTCTCTAATTTAAAAAAGGTGCTAAGATCACATGATTATTTTGGGCAATACGGCAAAATTGCTAAAATTGTCGTCAATCGTCGAAATCCTCCCGTTTCCACTGTACTTGGTGCTCCACCCCCTCAACCCAGTGTTGGTGTTTATATTACATATGCACGGAAAGAAGATGCCGCAAAAGCTATTGATGCTGTTGATGGTAGTATATCGGATGGCAAAGTACTAAGGTCCCTTATCCTCAAACATCAGAAATAGTTCAGTATTTTCCCTTATTATTGTGCTAAACTTCTTGACGCGAAATTTTGCTGCTAGGGCTTCATATGGCACAACAAAGTATTGTACATATTATTTAAGAAACATGGTATGCCAAAATCCAAATTGTATGTACTTGCATGAGCCAGGGGAGGAAGCCGATAGCTATACGAAGGAGGATTTAGCTTCAGCGTAAGATAGTAAAATCGCTTTTTTTTTTGTTACATTTTCTCGTTCTCTCGTTCCTCATCATTCAATTTTCTACTAGTAAATATCACCTAAAAGAAGTAGGTGGACATCTAACGGAACCTATTCATAAAGTACATGATCTGCCCAAGGTTTTACACGATCTTCACAAAGTCAATGATGCTCACAAAGTTCAAGTTCATCAAATTCAACCTGTTCAAACCCGGCAAACGCAACCCCATCCTATATCAAAGCCTCTAACACCCTCAACGCCCCTTATATTGCCACAAAGAAAAGGGGAGTCCCTAACCCAAAATAGGGGCGGTGGTCCAGAAAGCGATAAAAGCAGCAATGATGAAAGAGATGAAGGTTTGTTTAACGCTAAAATCTAGTGTAATGTAGTGTAATGCTGCTTCTTTAACTGATTTTTATTCAAATTCAAAACGACATAGCTTCAGCGTTGCCACCCACCGCTTCTTGGGCTGGTGCCAAAATGATGAGTCCCGAGAATTCACCAACATTACATCAGCAATCTTTACAATCTCTACAATCTCAACCTCTTTCCACATTGCACTCGACACCTCAACTTTCACATCAAGTTATTACATCACAAACATCACGTTCACAAATTCCCCTACCCCTTCAGGATCAAGAGTATAAGCTCAAAAGGGTTGAATCTTTAGATAGCCAAGGTTTAAGCGCCAAAATGGAGGAAAAAACTGAAAATACCCCTCCTTTATCGGTCGGAATTATCCAACAGCTAAAGGAAATCGACCAAAATTCAGAGAAATCCAAAGAACCAAGAAATGAAGCTGAAACTGTCAAGGAACAAGCTAAACTAATTGAACGATTTTCCGAAGAATCAATAAAATATTCCTCCCACGATAAGCTAACAAAAGTGATGCCGAGATCAACTTCTGAACTAGCTGACTTTGATCAAACATTATCCGCCCTTACCGGTGGTTCTTTTTCTTTTTCTTTCAATCCCCCTTCTCTTGACGTGCCCACACCTGTAACAGAAACGCTTCCAGATAAGACACCACTTATCAGCTCTTCGGATCTCGGGGTGCTCGGAAGTTCGCGTATAGTTTTACCTCCACCAGGAGTTGGGTTTCCTCGAGCCGATTCGCTTAACACAGCCGTATCCACAATTACCAATGCTGAATTTTCTCACCCTCCATTTTCCTCCTATACTGGGTCATTTAATCCATTTTCTTCCGACGAGGAAAAGTTTGACCGGTTCAATGTAGAGCCTCCTCTAGGAATCCTTGGCATATCATCTGTTGGTAGTAGCAGTAATAATAATAATAATAATAATAATAATAACAATCATAGTAACAACAATAATATAGCAGAATCTTTTCAAGCCAATTCAAACGTCCAGACCTCGCCTAGTAGTTCTGTAACTAATAAATCAAGACAATCTTCGCGGTTTGGGTTTGCCTTAGAAGAGGGTGACAATTCATCCTTAAATCAAGGAGATCCATTGGCGATGAAGGACTTACAAGAAGGCCTGAGGGCACTTTTCCCGAATGTTAATATAAGCTTTGGTCCTAGTGATCTTCATCAGGAATCGATGTGGAATACATCCAACGATCCGAGTTTTCCTCCATTACGTCGCCCCGTGCTGGCTGCCCCTCCTGGGGTTCCACTTGCCAATCCTTTGAACCAACCACAATCTCTGAACGCTTCTAATACTTCAGCTACTATAGAACATCATTTTCACCAGAACTTTATTATGCAGCATCATCAGCCCCCGCCCCAATTAAATCTTGGTCAAACTCCAGTCCCCACAATAAAGGCCCCGCCCCCTGGTATTTATCAACCATCCCCTCGTATGCAATATGGTCTTGCACCTAGCTGGAATCCATCAATGGGACCATGGACTATGGATGATGAATACAGCATGTCCAGACACCCATCACATCAAGAGCAACAGCCGTTTATGCAAGGATTACCGCGCCCTTCAAGAGAAGACCCTCAGAATTTCTTCACAGAGTTTTTATTGAAGGCCGCTGCTGCAAGCTCAAACTCTCAAGAAGATATTCAAGCCCCAGGTTTGTTAATTTCTTTTCCTTATCGATAGACTAATAATTTATTCAATGATTTTATCTTCGTTTCCTGGGACGATAAATTGGGCTGAATTATTTAAGTAACTTCAGGAGAAGCTTTGCCCTTTCAAGATCCTGCAATTATGTCAGTTAGGATAGCCTCCTCTGCTGATCCCGCCTATCGTGCTCCAGGGGCCCCCGTTATGTCGCCACAGCAATACCAACCAGTACAAAATCTGGGGGGTCATCGTTTAAGTGTTTTTGAACGAGTGGCAAGAACAAGTGAAGAACAAATTAATGGTGGGTTCGGTGTAGGAATTGGATTGGGTAATGTGGAGCAAGGTGGGTTGTCTTCAATGCTCAGTGGCCGCGGCTATTGAGGTTGGATCACAAATCAAAATAAAACCGGTAGCAAAATGAAACGTATATGATTCTTCAATTATTGTGGGTAGTTTAATTTTTTCATAATTGAAGTCGTTTAACTTGAATTTTTTGGGGAAGGTGTGTTTACGTTGTTCTTTATTTGTTGCATATGCTATTGGGTTTTGGGCGTTTTGCTTGTGCTGTTAGATATTTCACATGTTAACCCCTTCCCTTCATCGTCTCTGTTTTTCCTGGTTCAAATTTACCCTCTATTGGTACATTGATAATTTATAGGCATAAATAACGAATCAGCAGAAATACAAACTTCTACCACTCATTCGGATCTTCCTGCTGCAATTGAAAAGGAAATCAAAATACAATCTGGAAATAGTTCTCTAGAGGAAATCCCATATCCCCCTACCAAAGATATCGAAGAAAAACCAACAGTCCAAGAAACTCCACCACAAATCTCCCGTCGTTCATCAAAACCTACCATCGTTAAGTCTTTAGTCCTAAAAATGAATAATGGTGACCCGAGTGCCTCGTCTCAAAACAAGCCCTCTCCAAATTCCACTGATCAAACTTTTCAATCACCTCTGCGACAAAATAGCTCCAGCCGAAGTTTCGAAATGGCCCTAGTTTCACCAGAGCCTTCACATTCAACAAATATTCAATCCATTGGTGCTGTTGTTGCTGCTGCTGTTCCTAAAAAAAGAGAAAAACATGTGAAGCCCTCTACCTTAACAACCAACAAGTTGGCTGGTGGTTATCACAAAGATTCTAAAAAAATTGGGATTGCCGAGACCCAAATTATTTCTCCAATCACGTCTAAGCCAAAAGACAACCTAAGCAAAACCAGCGTTACTATTAATGTTGAGTCTAATAAGTCAAAATCGAACCCTAATGAAAATCCTATTTTCCAATCACCTATTCTTTCAAAAAAACCAAAAAAGAAAGATAGAAATCTTCCTGTTCTCGATGGTGATCTAATCGACAATGAGCACAAGAAAAAGATTATGGAAAAAGAAGAGAATATAACGGAGCCGGCAACAAGAAGTTTGAATCAGATTCAGGCAAATGATCAACAGGATCATTTTACGATCAAAAACAAAGATGATAATAATGCTATTGGTATTCATTCAGCCGATTCCAAAAATAATTTTCTGGCCGATTTCAAATTTGACTTTGCATCCTCTGCATTTTTCACCATGCCATCAGGAGTTTTGTCCCCTTCGAGTTCTAGTAAGGAACAAATTATGTATAGTCCTCATCAACAGCAATCAGTGGACCCCCATCTCTCTCAAACTTCAACTACCTTTGATCTCCTTCCTACCGAATTGTTCGCTAAAGATTTCAACTTTTCGACTTCGGCCATTTTTAATTTACCAAACTCTTCAATTCCGACTGCTGCAGCCTTTTTTGGCGGCGTAGCTTCACCCACCAACAATGCCCAGACTGCCAATGTTGAAAATGATAATAGTCACACGCACCTTTTATTAGGTGGTAACGTTGGTATGTGGGCTGGTACGGTACACTCTGCCATTACAGGCTTCGCCACCATGAACAGTGCAAATGGAAACAATCATGGCTCCAAGGTACCTAATGCATCTGTTGAGGAGTTGGAAAAGCAAGTGGCCAATGCTAAACGCGAGGCTGAAATTCTCGAGCATCGCTTGCGAGCAGTGATAAAAAAGAATACGCATCATCTTCAGGATGCATGGAAGTGATCAAGCTAAAGGGTTGTTTGTCTTCGGAACATTGGTGGGCAGATTTAATTTTTGAACCAATTTTTACATTTTTAATTTTGGCAATAAGCTGGAGATTTTCCTTAAGTTAAACTTAAAGTGTTAGCAATTCAAACGGTAGAGATTAAATCCAAGGATACGGTGAAATTTGAACACTTCTTCAGGGCTGTGAATTCCCTGAAAGATAAATCACTTCCAGTCCCATCTACTAAGTTATTTCAAAATATTTCATAGGTTGGCTTGTCCACTAGCCACGTATTATCTGTTATTATTAAACTGGGTGCTGATCTACTTCGATATCATTTTTCTACTTTTAAAGTTCCTTTTGAAATGTAAAAAGTTGAATTTTCAAGAACAAAAAATCTAATCTTACTTGACTTACAGCACCTATCACGCAAAAAATCAAATATTTTTGTCAAATGTCACAAATTTACTTAGATAAAATTTTATTTAAATTAAAACTTTCTTCATTAATTTTATTTGTTTTTCTTATTATTTAACAAATTTAATCTTTATTTGTTCAAGTTTTAATTAATTTAAGTTTAAAAAACCATAAATTACTAGTTAACAAAATTTTTATATATATTATAATTTAAATTAAGTTAAATTGTTAAAAGTTTTAATAAATATAATATATAATTAACAATAAAATTATTATAACAAATTATCAAAGTCAAATAATATTATACATATTTTTATTTTTATATAATAAATTATTTTAAAAAAACTTTTTCTCTTTTGTAATTTTATGATTACAATCAAAACAAAAAGTAAAAAAGTTGTAATCTTTTTATTTTTTGAAGCAACTAGTAATATTTTTATTAGTAAAACATTTACAACTGTAAAAACTATTTAATAATGCTCTATAAAAGCATTTTTTTTTAAATAAAATAGTAGTTAATCAGTTTTTTGATAATTAAAAAACACTGTTTTTGGCTTTAAATAAAAGTTTTTTTTTTAAAAAATTTTTAATGTAATTATCATTTTATTAAGATTTTAACTATAAACTAATAGCCAAGCTACTATTTTTTTTTGCTATTTAAATAGTAAAAAAAGCCAAAACAATTAAAAAACAACTTTTTTTTTTAAGTTAATTGTTAATTTTTTTGATTTTTTATTGAATTTATATTATTTGTATCAATTATAATATTTAGTTTTATTGTGGTTATGAATAAAAAAAAAATTTTGTTTTAAACAATAATAATAAAAACACATTAATTAATTTTAATTGAATTAATTTTTAATTATATATTAATTTTTATTGGTTTTAAAAGCAAAACAAATTATGTTTTTAATATGTTTTTAGCTAATTAATTTATTAAATTATTTAATCTTAAAAATTAAACCAATTAAATAAAAACGAACATTATTTATTTTTGTTTTTTAATAATATTGTTTTTTATTTTGATTTTAATGTTTTTTTAATATTAAGTTGGCTTTTATTAAAATTATATTTTAGTTTATACATAGTTTTATTAATGTTAAATCTGTATTTAAAAATAATATAAAGCTTTTTAAATCTTTTTAAATATTATATTTAAATTAAATTTGTTAGTTTTATTCTTTTTTTTTTTAAGATTATTAAATTTATAATAGTTTCTAAATTTACTTCTTTTTTTGCTATTATTGTTTTGTATAATATGTTTAAAAATATATTTGTTGTTAATATTAAAACAGCTTTTAGTGTATTTAATAAAATTATTTAGATTGTTTTAAAATTTGTTAATAAATAACAATAATTATTATTAATTTTAGGTTTTTTAATATAATTATAACTATTTTTGCTTATTAATCAAATTTAATAAATAAAAATAATATTATAATTTTTTTTGTTATTAAAAAAAATTATTTTTTTTTATAATATGTTTAAAACTAAGTTAATTAATTTTTTTTTGATTATATTGTTTTTAAAATTAGTAAATTGATTTCTTTTTTATAATATATTTAAAACCAAATTGGTTGATTTTTTTTGATTGTATTGTTTTTAAAATCAATAAATTGGTTTTTTAAGTTTGTAATTATATTTGTTTTATTTTTTATTTTTTTAACTTTTAAAAAAATATAATTAATATAATTAAAAAAATTAATATTTTAAAAAAATATTGTATTTAATAAAAAAATTTTTGTAGTTAATACTGTTTTAAATATTAAAATTTAAATTATTTAGCTATTAATTACAAAATATTTTTATTTTTTTTAAATATTTTGGTTAAATTTGCTAATAGTCTAAAATTTTTAATTTTTAATTGGTTAATATTAAATTTATGTTAAAATTTTTGTTTTATTGGTTTTTTTATTGTATTTTTAATTATTACTGTTATTACTATTATTATAAATTTTTAATTAATTAAATTAGTTTTATTAGTTAAATTTGTTATTAAACTTATTAATATTTTAATTATTTTGATTATTAAATTGTTTGAACTTCTTTTTTTCTTATCTTCAAAAATTCTCAAAAAACACATTTTCTAAAAAAGAAGTTTTTTATTTTTTCTTGTTAGTTTATATCAATATTTCTTTACTTAATAATAACTCATTTTTTGTAGATTTGGAGGCTACTGCAGATAGCATTATGTCTAAGAAGAAGGCATTCAAAGATGCTTTTTACAGTCTTGCTGGTGGTTTTTTTTCTCAAAAGAAGAAAGTTGTCTTTGGAAATATTAAGCATTCTGGTGATAAAAGGGATATCTCCTTGAGTAAATTTGAACCTAGTGATAATATATATTCTGATGTGAAAAGTTTATCTGGTAATAATGAAAATGTTAACATGTCTGGTATAAATAGTGAGTTTCTTTTGGGCTTGGCTGCTACTATGCCCAAGACAAAGCAAATTAACACTAATGCTGTTTTTGGTTCTCTACTTAGTTTTCCCAATTTTAGTATAGATAATGATAAGATTGTTCTCCCTCTTCACTTGCTTATCTCTTTGGACAAGAAGTAGATTGACTCAAAAATTATTAAAACTTCAGTAAAAGTGTCAATTAAAAAGTCATTGCTTTGGATATTAATCTTTCAGCTGTGGAAGGAAAATTAGCAATGGCAAAGACTCAGTTTATTAGAAAATTATTTTTATCTATCAATGGTTTTGGGAGGGCCACTATTTTTTCAAAGTTTGAAGGAATTATCAGATCTATCTTCACTTCAGAGATTAACATAAAGAAGGCTGTTTTATTAGTCAAAGAAAAAAAAATCATCACAAATATTGATGTCAAGAAACAAAAAATGCTTTCAAATCAGGCTGTGATTATCAAAAAAATTCCCATAGACATGTCTAAGGAAATAATCATTACTGCAGTAGCTGAGTTTGGTAAAATTAAGTCAATTAAAATTCAATTAATTGAAATGTGACAAAAGACTATGATAAAACTTGTTGATTTAAGTTAGGCTGAACAATTGGCTGCTAAATAGTTCTTTCTGATTGGTAAAGATTCAGTGCATGTGACTATAACTGTAGGAGATCATAATATCTGGGCATCAAGAGATTAGTTTAGAGCTTTGTTGTTTATTTTGTCTGTGGGAACAACTGCTTATGATTTGGGCACTCTTTTAAATGAGATTGGTGGTAAAACATGCATTATTAATTGCTTACTCAATACTGGCAACTGGATTCATTATGCTGTAATTGGTTTTGAATCTAAGAAGGGTCTGAAATCTGCATATTACACTAAGTCAATATTTAGTGATGTTAAACTTTCTTGGACTAGATTGAATTTGGTTGCTGTAAAAAGTATAAGCATTTTGGTTATTCTGCTTTAAAGTGTGATGCACCAACTTTGATTATTTCTAAGTCTTCAAAGACCATTAAAAGAGTCACTTTAAATAAATGTTGTCTTTAGCTGGCAAGGTTGTATACAAAGAAAAGTGTTTCTATCTCCCATTCTACTGCTTTTGATAACAAGTTTTGGGCACAGGTGGTTTTACTTACATCTTCTTCTGATGGTTCTTATTTTAGTTCTGGTTCTGGGTTTGGTTTTTTTCCTTTTGGTGTCTCAAGTAATAAAAAGAGCAATCTGGTTGTTCAAGATAGTTCCTTTATTAATAATTGTCTAGTCTTGCTAGAATATTCTTTGGAGCTTTTGGCTGATCAAGTTTTGAGTATTATGAAAAAGCTAAGCTTGGTCAAATTGGTGTTTTTGGTATTTGTCTCTCAACCTTCCTCTCTTGTAGTGATTGTGTCTTTGAGTTTGGATTCAGATTCAAATATGGTTTTGGATATTTTGCAGATGCCCTCTATGATTCTTTCTTTGGCTGTAGTAAATATGTTTTCGACTCTGGGTTCAAATAATTCAAAAATTCTTACCACTAAGATAAGCAGTCTGAAATCAAAATTGGTGGCTCTTGAAGCTTTTGTTGGTTCTGTTTTGTTGAAATTGGATTATTTGTGTATTGGTTCAGATTTCTTGGCACTTTTTTCTTCCCAATAATGAATCTGGTCTGGAAATTTACTACATGTAATGTTAGGAGTGTTAATGTCTCTGCCAAGCAGGAAGACATTGTTTATTGGCATAAAGAATCAGAAAATATGGTTTCAATTATTATGAAAACAAAATTAAGGTCTAGCATTAGGCCATAGATTATGAATAAGTTTGATGGAGTTTGGGTTTTCATTTCTGGTTTGAATACAGATTTTCTTGATGCTAAAATTGTCATAATTATGGACATATTTTTGGCTTGTTATGTGTTTAAAATGAAAAAAATTTCTGGTCAGTTGATTTCTGTACATTTTTTGTTCAAGAACAAACTTTCAATTACAATCTTAAGTCTTTATGCTAATGTATTCATTGGTGTTTGTTTTGGCCAAGCTGCTAATATTAACTTTATGATCTCTATGGCAGTCAATTCTAGCTCTTTTGTGATTTTAGGTGGTAATTTTAATAAAAATATATCAAAGAGGAGTGCTAATTTCAAGTTCTGCTTGGATTTGGACCTGATTAATACTTTTAATGAACATTTATTGGCCAAAGCTTTTACTTGAAGCAATTCTAGAAGTGTTGAGAAAGTGATAGATTTTATTTTTGTGAGTGAAAATTTAATGTCTGCAATTGCATCACATAAAGTTAATGATGTGTCAGAGTTTTTTGATACAGATTATAAATCAGTTTCAGTTTTGGTTGGTTTGGATGGGCTTCTAAATGCTCATCTTATTAGTGTTTATAAGCAGGCCAACCAAGACCAGTGGAAATTTAAATTAAGAAATGCAGACAAAATTCAATGGTTGTATTTTAAGGAGTATTTTTCTGTTAAGTTGTTGGCCCAATCTTATGCATTTGGAACTGCAAAAAACAATAGTGACTTAGATATGATGTGGAAAGTACTGAAAGAAGCCATGATACAAGCTGCTACTAGGGTGTTCTCTAAGAGTTAATATAGTAAATATAATTGTTCAAAGAACAAACAATTTTATAAATTTTATAAATTGGAACTGCTTATTGCCAAGATTGTAAAATACTAGAATTTTGGAGATCTTTTGAATTTTGACCATCTTGTTAAAGTTTGGGTGTTTATTAATGAAGTTGAGGTGTTTGAAGTTACTGGCATGATTTTTAAGAGTGTAAGTTCAGCAAACTTGATTAAGTCTAAGTATTATGAATCAAAATTGGCTGAAGATAATGATATTAGAAAGACTATCAACTGTCATATAAAGAATTTCTGTTCTGACAAAGAGCAGATAATAAAAAGTATTTTGAAATATCCATTTTGCAAGATTGTTTTAGATCACTTGGTCATAGAAAATAAGATAGTAATTGGGCCTAAAAAAATTAAGCTTAAGGTTGATGAGATCATAGAAGCATGAATAAGAAAGCAGTTGGTACTTCTGAGAATGTCTGATTTGTGGTCTCATCAATATATGCTTCTGAATTATGTGGATGATAATGTCTTTTTTGGTATAATAAAGGAGATTAACATAAGGAAATTGTCTTCAATTATTGGTTATTTATCTAATAATAAAGCTGCTGGTTTGTCTGAAATTTCTAATGAACTTTAGAAGCATTGTGATAAGGAGGTGTTAGATTGTCTTTTGAAGCTATTAAATGCTTATTTAACTTTTGATGCAGTTTTAATCTCTTGGAAAAGAGCATGAGTTTCTATAATTCCAAAACCTTATGAATGGAATAGAGTTTTAATAAACACTAGGCCTATTGCTTTGATCAAAACAGTCTAAAAAATCCTATCAAAGATCCTTTCTAATCAAATATCTTTGGTTTATAGTAAATTTAATGTTCTTCATGATGTTACTTATAGAAAAAACAGATATAAGAAAATAGTAGACCAATAGGAGAATAGTATATAGCATGTGAGCACATTGCTCAGCAATATAGAGCAATAATAAAAATCACAGCATATTGCTTAGCAATATAGAGCAATATCAGAAAACATGGCACATTGTTCAGCAATATAGAGCAATATTAGAAGATGAGAGCACATCACTCAGCAATGTGAGCATTGCTTAAGAAATTATAGCACATTGTTCGGGAATGTGAATGATCTTGTAGAACATCAATTATGTATATATAGTGGTAGCATTAGAAGTAGAAAAAGCAGAATCTATCAGTTAGAAACCTTTCACACTACAAATATCAATAAATAATTATTCACTATCTCAATCCACTCTTCACTATCAATACTTCATGTTGATAGTAATTGATACTTAACCCCACTGGAACAATAGCTCTTGATCATGGCTATTAATGGAATACTAACTTGTGCATTGCTTTGGCTCTTTTCTTTATTTTTCTTTTCTTTTATTTTCTTTTCTTTCTTTGATTTTTTTATTGTTGTATACTAATTGATTAAGGATTAAAAGCACTGAGATACAGACATCATAGTAACTGGTAAAAGACCTGTGAAACAAGAGTAGAACACTCATAAATTTGAGGATAGCTTACCAGGAGGATTATCAGCCACCACACTAAGAAAAAAATTTGACAAAACTGCAGTTTTGGGAAGCAATAGATAAAACCATCAATTAAAATCTCTGTCCATTATACAAAAAACTCCACAATCAAAACCTTCAGATATCAACACCTGAGTACCAACTAAGCACCAAATTACAGATTTGTTATTTGACTTAAGATTCCAAATAATCATCTGTAACATTTGATGCTCCCTGTAAGGTATAATTCTACAGAGAACTAGCACCAACAAATAAATCAACAGTGGCAGAATCAGAAAGTATAGGAGCAAACCATTTAGGATTCACAAAATCCTTATTTAAACACTACTGTTAACACTTGGGATTGAACCACAATCAGATATCAGCAGAATCAGCCTTCAATTTCTATGTCAACAAAAGAATTGCCTATTTGTTAGGAACACCAGTAAACACTGAATCAGTGAGAAAAACTTTTTACCACAAATTAATCCAAAACACCAGCTTACCAACAAATTATAATTTCAAATCCATTATCACTGAAATTAATAAAGAAATTGAACATCATACACAACAAAAATACCCAATCACTTATGCCAATAAAGGCAAAAGAAAATTACAAACACCAGCAGTAACACTCCAATGGATTCAATCACCTACTTGGAAGAAACACAGAATTGAATTACCAACAAATCCATCATACTACTATACACCTGGAAGTGCCATTAACATTACAGCAACAGACGTGTTCACATTACATGCGACATCAACTTTTGGACAATTCCCATTTCAGAGTAAACAAAAGAAAAAAGATCTTCTAAAACCATATGGCATGTATTTCAAAGAATTTAAGTCACAATCTTCAATGCTATCAGGACTTCAATTTTCACTACTGCAACCAGATTTTAGAACTGCAAGTCCCTAGGAAGTAACAGATTTGGAAGAAGAACAAGAAAAAGAGGAAGAAGAATCTGAAGATCAAAAATTTACTTACCAGAACCCAATCCCAGAAAACCCGAACATTGAAACCCTAAATTTCCTGACTCAGCAAAATCCAAATTTGAAAAATCCAGAAATTGAGACTCCAAATTTCCAAATACAGCACAATCAGAACAATCGCAACCCTGACATCAATAATTAACAACACTTACTTTCAGTAATCGTAATTAATCTAGCTCTACCAATTAATGAACAGCAACAGCAGCTACTTCAACCATCTCAACAACCACAGCAGCTGCTTCAACAGCAGCAACAACAATTGCAACAACTAAACATCAATCCAATGGCCTACACTCTGATAGTAAAACTTGAGAAATTCACTAGCAAAGAAGACGACACCCAAGTGTGGCTAAACAATGTGGAGAAAGCCATCATAGCCAATGACTGGAATGACGCTAGAGCCATGCAGACCATTCCTTATTTTCTCCAAGATACTGCCGATTCATGGTATCAAAGTTTGGTTAACAAACTCCAAGATTTTGCTGCATTCAAGCTTGCATTTCTACAATACTTCAACAACAATAATAGTATTAATTGGCTAGCAAATACTTTCACCACTATCAAACAAGAAGAAAATGAAGCAGTCACTACTTACTTAGAATGCTTCCATAGGAATCTGCACCAGATTCAAGCAATCCAAACTGACTATTTTACAGTGCCCCAAATTCTAAACCAATTTATTAAAGGCCTGTGCAGTAGCATCCTCCAACGCATATGTCCAATGCATTCAGCAAACCTTCAAGCTGTAGTTACTAATGTCTAAGATTTTGAAGCAACTAAACTCGAAGCTAATCATGCCCAAGCCATTAACCTAGTGATGAATGGATTATCTGAATTGGATTCCAAATTGAAACAATTCAGTAATTTAATTAATCAGAAATTGGAGTTTGAGGTGCTTTTTTTAATTCTCCGTTAGAAGAATACTTAGCTGACAATCACACAATTTATCAACCACCACAATGATGCAATAATTCAGAAAACATGAATCATTTCCAAAATCAGTCATGTTTATCATCATCTCCAAATCAGCTGTGGCAACAAGAGACATGTGTTTGCCATAATTGTGGTAAACAAGGCCACATTAAAGCCGACTGCTAATTTTATAATAATAACTTATGATCAGGAAATCAATATTGAAACCCCAATTGCCAGTTCCCAACTCTGAGTTATCAATTCAACTTAGCACCATATTAACCGACTTACTTGCCAATAATACAACAGCCAATATATCAACCACCCATATATTAACCTCCAGTTTATCAACCACAGTCACTAATAATATATCAACTACCACAGCCACAAATAATTTATTAGACACTTACAGTTCAAATACTGCCATTAAACCCAGCTCAAATGATAGCAAGAAACCCTAGATCGAGAGTTACCCAAAACTGGAGATCAGCAATGGTTGTTCACCAACTGATTCCCAGTTCATCCAACCAGTCATCAGGATCATAACAGCGGAGTTCAGGAACTGGATATACTCAAAACCCGAGTTCTCAAAACTATTTAAGTCTTTTGGTTACCACAGAAGACATCTCACCCAACACTCAGGAACCCAACCAGAAGCAACCACTTACCAATATTTTGCCAGCCACTATCATGGAAGACAAATTTCTAGCAGCAATATTTCCCTTCGAAATTGAGGAACTGACAGAAACCCCTTTGTTCAGTGGAGCCACACTCGAGAAAAAACCTATCATGGCAATGTACATGGATGCCAAAGTTGATGGCCACTTTATTAAACTGATCCTAAATAGTGAATCAGCTAGCAGCATCATTACAAAACAACTCATGAACCAATTAGGTCATCGAGTTGATCATGCTGCCAATACCAGGATCATAATCACTGATGGAATAACCAAAACTCCTATCAGTAAAATTGATAACTTCCCTATAGAAGTCAACAGCATCACTATTCTTATCAAAGTCTTAATCATGGAAGCCACCTAATACCAAGTACTAGTTGGTAATGATTGGTTATCCAAAACCAATATATTGCTTGACTAGAATACACAGGAGCTTTAAATTAGCCAGAACGGTCAACACACATGTGTACCTGTCACGTGTAGCCACTTTAAGCCAATCACTATGCCATTAGCTCCACTTATCAAATTTGAGAAAGAAAAAAAAAACCTACCTGGGAAGTCTAACAAATCTCTTGGGCCAACAAAGACCATAACGAGCTACCACCAATACTTTCTTGGGATAACAAAGAAAAAAGGAAGAAAAACAAAGAACTTACCTAGAATACTGACCAAAACTGGAAAACTGATAATAACCAAGACAAACCAGCCAACTGGGAATGGGAAAAAACTGATAAGGGAAAGGGAAAGGAGAAAAAAGAAGAAACCACTCTTACCAGCAGCACTTATAGTTCAGATGCTTACACTTCATTACTATCATCCAATTACCATTGACCAAAATTGGAATGCATCAATTGTGGCAAGAAATTGTCGTCAATGGGTGCATGCTGTAGCAACAATAAGGAATACTTCACGACCACAAGATTCTACTGCTGTCCATGTGTCATAAAGCACTTTGGACAACCAAAATGACAAAGAAAGTGGGATAACCAATCATGTCTCACATGTGGAACTATTCTATCTGACGAAGGAATGTGGAATGACATTCCTGGGCATGAAGAAACATGCAACGAGACATACCAGTACATTATACTGATAAACAATTAGGTAAACAAAAGAATACCAATCAACAATGCCTAGAAATGAACATTGTGATGATTAGAAGGATATCTCCACGATGAAAATAAACTATGGAGAATGATGTATGTGAAAGCAGAAGGCATGACAACCAGTGAACTACTAAAAATCAAAAACAACTCTTTGTCTCTTCCTGAACCTAAATACATCCAAACTTTTGATGTCTTTGGCAACATAGAGGACAATCCAAAAGAATTTCACGAATACTACCAGCATTTAGCATTCACTAGAGAAGAGCAGAAGCAATACTTGGAAGAAATCAACACTCAATTATGTGACCACTGTTTAATCTCATGTGACTTTCAATATTGTAATGAGTGTGACCTCATTTACAATCCACTGTCACACATAATCTACACAATCCCAGAGGAAAAAGAGCCAATTAGTAACTGTGCATCAAAATCGGAATCATTTTTTAATCCCGATTCAAACTCTGACAATGACAACAACAAAAACACTGGTTCTAGCTCAGCTCAAAACAACAATGAAAATAACAATAATTTGGACTCTGATTCAAACTCCAAAACATATATTGCCCTCCTTAATCTTACCAAGGAGCAAGAACTGAAATGGTTCAGCAATAATAATAAAGATATTATGCCTGAACATGCACATGATACTAATGCAGGATTTGATCTAAGATATCTGGAGAAAAATCCTATCAAATTGGAACCACATTTGCACACTTGTATTGATCTAAAAATAGCACTGAAAATTCCAGCAACAACAATAGTTCAACTAGCATCCAGGAGTAATTTAGCGAAAAAAGAGATAAACATCAGAAGAGGGATAATTGATGCAGGATATGTGGAAAATATTATTGCTATGCTACAAAATGATTCAGAAAAAGCATATACTCTAGATCTAAATAAAAAAATAGCACAGGCAATATTCCTACCTCTGGTAAAAATAGCTCAATTAGTGTCAGTGAGAAACAGGAAAGAATTAGGGATTACTGCTAGAGGGATACAGAGATTTGGATCAATGAGTAGAATAAACATACCAGTTAATATGGCAGAGGAAGAGGTTATTGACAAAGAAGAAATTATCTCAACCCATCAATCAATCTCCATTCCATCATATGACCAGTATATGCTAGCCATAAAAAGAGAAGTAAAAAATCAAGCTCAATTGTTTAAAGCAGAAGCCACCATTTGCAAATCAGGAAAGATTAGACTCACAAATCTCTACATATTAGCCAAAAGCCCCAAAAATATTAAAATTCTCATTTACAACACAATGGGAAATGTCATTGAAATATCAAAAAGAACTATCATTGAATATTTAACCACTGAAGTTAAAAATCAACTACCAAACCACATTTCAAACTTTCCATAGCTTTGCAGATATGTAGACATTACATCATAGACTATATACGAACAAAGTGAATGTTATTTACTCCAACCAGAACAATTAGAACAGATCAACATGGAGAATTTAGACCCACTCTAACAAATGCAACTAAAGATATTACTCAGCAATTTCAACAACATCTTTGCAAGCAAAAATGAATTTGGCTGCACCAACATTATCTAGCATTAGATCAAGACTGAAGATACAATGCCAATTAAGCAAAAAGCATACAAAGTACCACCAGCTAGGCATGAGATCATTTGTCAAGAAATCAATTGAATGCTTGACAATAGGCTAATTCAGCCATCAATGAGTCCATGGTTGTCATTAGTGGTACTAGTCCGGAAGAAGAATGGAAAAATTTGCTTTTGTGTAGATTACTGGAAATTGAATGGAGTAACCAAAGGAGACAGCTACCCAACTCCAAAGATCCAAGAACTATTCGACGTCTTTGGAGGAAATAAATGGTTCTCAACACTAGATTTAGATAGTGGTTACTGGCAAGTAGCTATGGACCCAGCTGACAAAAAAAAGACTGCATTCATGACAAAAGAAGGGAATTTCGAATTTAAAGTCATGTCATTTGGTTTGATAAACACTTCAGCGACATTCCAACAACTTATGGAAATTGTCTATATTGGACTATTATGAAAATCAGTAGTTGATACTTAGATGACACAAATGTATTTTTTAAGACATTTAATAACCATCTACATTATCTTCAACAAGTATTTGAAAGACTCAGATGAGCAGGATTGAAACTAAATGCCAACAAATGCTTCTTTGGCAAAACTGAGCTCAAGTTTTTGGAACATGTGGTAAGCAAAGATGATATCAAAATAGATCCAGATAAGATTGCAATAGTAAAGAACTTTTTAGTACCAACAAACTTGTCAGAACTAAGGGCATTTTTGGGATTTGTAGGCTATTATCACCACTTTATTAAAGACTTTTCTAAACTAGCCCAGCCACTTCACCATCTACAAACCAAGAATGTAAAGTATGAATGAACTAAAGCTCAACAAAAAGCATTCAACACATTGAGAAGAAAGCTTATTCAAGCTCTAGTGTTAATGTATCCAGACTACAGCAAATCATTCATTATCACTACAGATGCATCAGGTCAAGCATTAGGAGCAGTACTATCACAAAAAAGACCAGATAGAAGAAAACATCCAGTAGCTTATGCCAGTAGAAGCTTAAGTCCAGCCAAAAAAAACTATGGAACACCAGCACTGGAACATTTAGCAATCTATTGGACAGTCATGAAATGAAGAGAATACTTGAGCCAAAAGTTTGAAATATATATGGATCACAAGGGATTAACTTCAATCCAGAAACAAAAATTTGTAAATGATTGCCATCCCAGATAGAAAATAAAACTTTCATCATTTAATTATACAGTACATTATAAAAAAGAAAAAGACAATAGAAATGCTAATGGATTGTCGCAAATGAGACAAATCTAAAAACATTTCAACCCAAAAATATAACAAAACATGAATACACAAAAATACCAACAACTTCAACATTATATAAATACTCAATCATTCAAGAAAAAATTATCTCAAAAAGAACAAAACAACATAAAACAACAATTAAAATATTTTATCAATTATCAAAATATACTTTACCAAAAGAACAGAAGAAATTCAGATCAACCAATCAAAGTAATCACAGAACCAGAAAAAGAGACAATATTATTCAACATGTACTCAGATCTAACAGCAGAATATTTTCATAAAGAAGCAACCATAGAAAGAACCAGAAAAAGATACTATTGGCCATCAATATATTCAGACATTATTTAATATGTTCAAAATTGTGATGCTTGTCAGAGAAGAAGAGAAACAAGACCCAGTAAACCATTAAGACCAATCAAAGTGGGACAATCATTTAATTACATTAGAATTGACTTAGTTGGACCATTAACAATCACCAGCAGAGGCAACAGATATATTGCAGTAGCTATGAATTATCTCACTAAATGGCCAGAAGCAAAAGCCATTCAAAAAGCAGATGCAAAATCCATTGCTGAATTCGTTCATCAAGATTTGATCTGTTAACATGGATGTTCAAAAGAACTACTATCAGATCAAGGAACTCACTTTGTGAACAGAACACTGGCAGAATTAAGTCAAAAATTTGGAGTTAAAAGACCATTGTTATTACCATACCATCCACAACTCAATAGACTAGTTGAAAGATTCAATAGAATACTGTGTGAAGCAGTTGCCAAAATCAGTCAAGAAAACCAGGATGAATGGGATTTGTTTATATCATCAGTACTATTTGCTTATCGGACAATAAAGCAAGACACTACATAAGCAACACCATTTGAATTAGTATACGATAGAACAGCAACATTACCAGTTGAGATAGAAGTCAACACTTATCCAACAGAACCAATAACTAAAGACAATTTTCAGGAAACATTGCTAAGAAGAACATATAACTTGATGGAAACTCTAGAAAACAAGTGACAAAAAGCAGCTGATAACATTCAAAAGTCACAAGAAAAACAAAAAGAAAGACACAATAACCAACTACCAGACAAACCAGTTAAATTCAAGATTGGAGACAAAGTACTTCTACATCGTACTAAAGCAGAAAAACAATGGAGTGGAAAATTTGACCCCAAATAGGACGGACCATTTCACATAGAAAAAATTCTTGGAAATAGAGCTTATAAATTAAGATGGGACAACAAAATCTTAGCCAAAGCAGCACATGGTAATCGACTAAAACCATATCATCAGAAAGCATTATCATCTACCAATAACATTCCACAACTAGAAGTACAAAGAATAATAGTTCAACCAGAGAAGATTTCACAAGATCTAGAACCAATCATAATTAATGAACCAAACACGTCAAATTGAACAAACTGAAGAGTATATAAAGACACAGTATACGTGACAAAAACAACCAAGAAAAATGGAAATACCAGATCATATTTACACTATAGCTCAACAATTATTCCAGACCTTAAGTGAAATTGTTATTAACAACCAAATAATTTGCTATCAAAACAACCAAAGAAAAACAAAGAATACACCATACTAGCAACTACCAAAGAACAATAAAAACTGGACAGATAACTTAATAGAAAAAGTGAAGAACACTTTTGGGAAAATCTGTTATGGCACCAACAAAAGAGCTTACGAAAGAAAATTGGAAGCAATAGACAGAATAACTTCTAATATTATATTGCTACTACCAGTTAGGTCAAAAGTTGAATATTCAGGAGTTGTATATTGACAAATCCAAGAGAATATTCAACCAAAACATAATACAACAAATTGAAGAATTTATCAGAAAGAAAACAAATTCAACACTACATGTTAGAACAATATACCAATTATACAACATATTTCGAAACTATCCAGAAGTACTGTTACACTCTAACATGGAAATCATAACCATTAACCAATGGGGAAGAATGAACAATACACAAGTAGAAAATGTGAGAAACAGAGTCAAACAAACAATACTTAAAAAAGAAGTATTAGAATTAATTCAAAATGAAGATTTTGATGGAGCTTAATATTAAAAAGGAGGAGATAATATTACTTATAGAAAAAACAGATATAGGAAAATAGTAGACCAATAGGAGAATAGTATGTAGTACGTGAGCATATTGCTCAGCAATATAGAGCAATGATAGAAATCATGGCATATTGCTTAGCAATGTGGAGCAATGTCAGAAAACACGGCACATTGCTCAGCAATATGGAGCAATATTAGAAAATGAGAGCACATTGCTCAAGAAATTATAGCACATCACTCGAAAATGTGAGCGATTTTGTAGAATATCAATTATATATATATAGTGGTAGCATTAGAAGTAGAAAGAGCAGAATCTATCAATTAGAAATCTTTTACATTACAAATATCAATAAATAATTATTCACTATCTCAATCCACTTTTCACTATCAACACTTTATGTTGATAGTAATTGATACTTAACCCCACTAGAATAATAGCTCTTGATCATGGCTATTGACGAAATACTAACTTGTGCATTGTCTTGGCTTCTTTTTTTATTTTTCTTTTCTTTTATTTTCTTTTCTTTTTTTGATTTTTTTATTGTTGTATATTAATCAATTGAGGATTAAAAGTGCTGAGATACAGACGTTATAGTGACTGGTAAAAGACCTGTAAAACAAGAGTAGAACACTTATAGATTTGAGGATAGCTTACCAGAAGGATTACTGGCCACCATGCTGAGAAAAAAATTTGACAAAACTGCAGTTTCGGGAAGCTACAGATAAAACCATCAATTAAAATCTCTGTCCATTATACAAAAAACTCCACAATCAAAACCTTCAGATATCAACACCTGAGTACCAACTAAGCACCAAGTTACAGATTTGTTATTTGACTTGAAACCTCAAATAATCATCTGTAACAATAGTGATAACTTCTCAGTATTAAAAGATATTTCAATCCAGTTTCCTATTTTTGCCATTGGGTTAGTTGTAGAAAATGCTTTAGAGAAAAATAAAGAGCTCTGGCTGGTATTACAAGATATGTACAAAGCTTATGATTTGGTAGGCTAACATTATTTGAAGGCTAACTTGTATTATATTAAAATATGTAATTAGTTTATTAGGTTCCTTGGTAACATTCATAAAAACAGGATTAATAAGATGATGACAGCTTTTGGATTTTTAAATAGCTATAAAGTACATAATAGTTTGGATTAAGATAAGATCTTTTCTTCACTTCTTTAAAGAATCTTCTATAATCTGCTCTTGTGTAAAATTAAGAGACATAAGCACTTGTATAGATACAGAATTGATATTAGATTTGTGGTAAGATTAGACAGGATTGAAGCAACTAATGGGAAGACTTATTTTTTGGCAGCTAGCATCTTTGTTGATAATACAATTTGGATTGGAAGTTGTTAGACTTTTACACAATACATTTTGAATATTGCTAGTGAGTTTTTTGAGGTCAATGATATTTTGATTAATAATAACAAAACAGTGACTATTCTAATTAATCAAGGTGTTAAGTCTGCTTCTCTGTTGATTAATGACTCACCAATCTTTATTGCTAAAAGGGGTAAAGCACACAAATACTTGGGAATTTTTTTATCTATTGAGAGTTTTTTTAAACTTAGTTTGGCTCAAGTTCATATAGATGTTTAGTTTTTTTCTAATGTGGTGTTAAAAAAAGCTATTACAGATAAACAATTTTCATATTTAGTTTTGGCTGTTTTGCAGCCAATTATTAATTATAGAATGCAGTTTAATTTTATTTCTTCAAGTATATATTGCAAATGAGATATAATGGTCAGGAAAAGTCTTAAAGCCAAGACTGGTTTGTTACATGACTTTTCCAATGAGGTTTTGCACTATCTATTATTATATGGCTTGAAACTTTTTGAGCAAGTGCAATCTAAAAAAAAGCTGGCTGCACTAATTTTTTTCTCCAATGCTCATGGTATTTTTGGTTGTTTATTTGAGCATAGGTTTTTGAATTTGCAGGTTCTGAAGTGGTCTCCTCTGAATTTTTTACAGTTTCCTGTCAGGTTATGTGTTAGTCTAGTGAACAATTTTTTGGCTAGAGTGATGAGAATTTTTTTAGAAAATGAGTTGTCTTTGGCAAACAATCTACCTAGTGCTTTTCATGGATCTGACAGATTTCTTATGTCTTATATCTTGAAGCAGCTCTTGTACTATAATTCAGTTCTATTTTTGAAGAGATTTGGTATAGCTTTTGGTAACAGACTCTTGAACAAGAAAGAGAAGATGATGGAATAGAAAACATTTTGATGGTGAAAAAAGTTGGATCTGAAGAGTCCTGTGTCTTGTTGGTTTGTGCTGGCATCTGAGTTTTTGGTTGGAAACATTTCTTTGGGAGTTAAGTCTGCTGTAGTTTCTGGTATGTCTGTGGTAAATGTTTTGAAATTTAAGGTGTTTTCTGAAGTCTGTAATAGTTTGTTAGAGATTTGGTCTGATTGTATTAAAATTTACATGGATAGGTCTTTAAAGGGTGCTGGTTTGGCTGAAATGGTGGGTGAAATAACTGTTTACTTTCCTGCAGTAGATATAAGTATTGGGATGAGAGTAGATAGGCTTCTGTCTTCCACTTTGACCAAGTTGCAGGCTGTTGCTCTGGCTTTGGAGTGCATTCTATTTTTATGTTCTGTGGTTCTTTACTCTAATAGCCAATCTGTAATTAACGTTTGTGTGTCTAAGGTCTTATTAGCTGTGTCCAATTTTTGTAATCATTGTTGGATCAAGTGATTGTATATAGTCAATCTTTTTAAGGATAAAAACATTTTAATAAATTGAATAAAAGTTAAGAGCCATTCAGGGGTATTAGACAATATTAGAATAGATGTGTTAGTGAGTGAAGCTACCTCCTCTTTTTTTTCTTTGCCAGTTGGAATTCAGAAATGGTTTTTGGTTGCTGAAAATACTGTCATATCTAATAATACTTATTATTTTGTGCATGACATATACCAGTTGATTTGCTATGCCCATTGGGAGACTGGCTCTGGTTATAATGTGGTCTCAAGTGTTATAATTAAGAAAATAGATTGGAAAGCTACTATAAAAGTTTGGCAACCAAATTCACACATGTTTTCTGAATTTACCAGCCAGAAGTTGACTAGTATGCAAACATATTTAATAAAAATAGTGCATAAATGGCTGCCAGTTGTAGTTAAAAAAAGATTATATAACAAGAGTTATTTTGAAGTGCTGTGCTAGCTGTATGATGAAATGGAAGTGTTTGATCATGCTTTTACGTATTTTAGTGACATTGGTCTCTGTGAAAACATTTTGGCTAAAGCTATTAAGAGATTGACAGATCTTTCTTGTCTGTCTTCATCTTCTATTTTGCATTTATTTTTGTCATGTTCCTCAGATGTGGGTCTATACACCACTATTTACAAAAGCTTTGTTTTAAGGAATTGGTATGCTGAAGTTGTTTTGTGCTTTAAAAAAAAAGAAATAGCTGTTCTGGCTCTCATTGATTATGTCAAGTTTGTGGTGAAGCTGCATTGTGTTAAGGTATGATTTATTAAATCCAAACATAGGATAGATATAGAGAAAACTAGTTTAGTCAAAGATGATAGTTTAATTTTGGACCTATTTCTGTGTTTGGTGTCTATATTATCCAATAAGATAATTCATATGTTTGGTATTATAGAATTTTTTGTAGTTAGCTTTGGTAGGCACAAAATATGTCATTTTTTTTTAGTTTAAGTAGTAATATGTGTGTTCACATAGATATGTAGTGTAGTCTTGGTTGGCCTAAGTGGCTGGCCACATGTAATAAGTACATGAATTGCATTTAGTTTGATTTACTTAATTTGGTTCTATGTACTAGATAATAGTTGGGCTTTATTTATTAAATGCATAATAAAAAAAAAATTGTTTGGTATTTTTTTTGTTTTGTATATTAAATTAGAAAAAAAAATTTTGTAATTTAAAAAAATATTATTACTTTTAAAAATAAATTGATCAAATTGCATAAAATAATTTATAAGTTTTAAATTAAATATAATATTGATAATAAATATTTTTAGTAATAAAGTTAATAAAAAATTATTTAATTATATAATAATTCTTCAAAAGTTTTAGTTGTATTTTAATTATATATATACATAAAATATAAAATACAAAATAAATAATAATAAAAAAACTTTTTTCTTTTGTTCCAAATTTCTAAAAAAAAGTCATATTTTAAAAAAAGTTTTTTTTTTCTGTTTTTATATTCAATATTTCTTAAAAAACAAATTTTTTTGTTATTAAACTAACTATTACTATTAGTGGTTTTGCTGTTAAAAAAAAAGTAGTCAAAGTTTTGGTTTTAAGCTTAGTTAATAAAAGCTTGATTCAAAAACAAAAAGCATTTTTTAATAATATAAAACATTTAAATAATAAAACAAATTTGAGTTTTAATAAATCAAAACATGTTATTAGTCAGTTTACTAAAATAGATATAAATAATAATATTTTTTTAATTATTTCTTTAGATGTCAATATAGACTATAAAATAGACAATAAGAGTAAATAATAATTAAATTCTAAAATAAATACACTTAAGATTAAGTAAATCAATATTGGTACTGTAATTGATTTGCCAATTGGCTTTTTTAATTATAATATAGAAGATAATAAAGTCTTATTTCTCTTTTTTTTATCTTTTAATCTTTTTAAACAAAAAATAAATAAACTCTAAAATTGTTAAAACTTAAGTAAAAGTTACTATCAAAAAATGTTTTGCTTTAAACATTAATTTTTAGCTGTAAAAAACAAATTAGCAATAATAAAACCACAATTAATTAAAAAATTATTTTTATTAGTTAATGGTTTTAGAAAACTATTATTTTTTTAAAATTTAAATATATAATTAAATTAATATTTACATTAAAAAAAAACATAGAAAAAGCTGCTTTATTGGTTAAAAAAAAAATTAGAGTAAACAACAATTACAAAAAACAAAAATTTTGTTTAAATCAGACTGTAGTTATTAAAAAAATTTTTATTGATATGCCAAAAAAATTAATTGTTATAGCTTTTTTTAAATATAATAAAATAATATTAATCTAATTATAACTTATTAGGCTGTAACAGAAAACTATAATAAAATTTGCCAAATTAAGTTAAACTAATCTGCTGGCATTAAAATAATCATTTTTAATCAAGAAAAATTCAATATATATAGTTAAAATTATAGAAAATTATAATATCTAAATATCTAAAGATTAATTTAAAGCATTTTTATTTACTTTGTTTGTAGAAATAACTGTTCATAATCTTGGTATTTTATTAAAAAAACTGATAGAAAAACTTGTATAATAAATTATTTATTTAATACTAATAATAGAGTTTATTATACTGTAATTAGTTTTAGGTCAAAAAAAAATTTGAAATTAGTCTTTTGTATAAAGCTAATTTTTGGTAAGATAAAACTTTATTAGATTAGATTAAATTTGATCTGGTGTAAAAAGTATAAGTGTTTTAAACACTTTTCTCTTAAGTGTAATTTTAAAAACTTGTTTGCTTTTGCTTTAAAAAAAATTTATAAGATGTTTGTTTTAAATAAGAATTGTTTTTAGCTGGTTTATTTTTATGCTAAAAAAAAATTTCTATCTCTTAATTTACTATTTTTGATGGCAAATTTTAAGCACAAATAGTTTTTTTAATTGTTGTTTTGTTAATATTTACTTTGTTTTTTTATTTAATATCTTTTATTTTAGTGCTTTATAGTTTAATAAAAATTTTCTCTATTTTTTAAGTAATATTTTCTGTTAATGCTCAGTTAGCTTTTTTGAATTAGTAACTAAAGTTGTTGGCTAATCAAGTATCAAATATTGTGTACAAGCTAAATAGTTTGAAATTAGTATCTTTAATATTCACTTTTCTACTTTTTATCTTGGCTAATTTAGTGGTTTTGGGTTCAAATTTAAATTTAGATATGGTTTTAAACAATTTATAAATATTATTCTCTCTTTTTTTAATAGCAATAAATAAAAATTTAAGTTTGGGCATAAGCAGTTCTAAAATTCTAACCACTAAAATAAATAGTCTGAAATCTAAATAATTGTTTTTGAGATATTTGTTGTTTTTATTCTAACAAAATTAAATCAATTGTATATTCAGATTCTCAAATGCTTCTTTTTATTTCAATAACTAATTTTGTTTAAAAAATTGCCATGTACAATATTAAAAATATAAACAATTTAGTTAAGCAAAAAACATTGTTTATTGATATATAAAGTTTAACAATATAGTTTTAATTATTACAGAAATAAAACTAAAGAAATAAATTAAACATTAAATAAAAAACAAGTTTTCTAGTTTGAAAGTTTTTGTATTTGGTCTGAATTCTGGCTATTTGAATTCAAATATGACAATAATAATAAATGATAAGTTGGCTTATTATATATACAAAGTATTAAAGATTTGGATTATTTTATGTTAATTTGTTTTTTGTTTGGTAATAATTTCTTAATGACAATTTTAGGAATTTATATTAATGTATTAATAAGTATGTGTTTTGGTCAAATTAAAGATATTAAGTTTTTTATTGCCAAAACAATTAGTTCTAGCTCTTATATAGTGCTAAAGAATAATTTTAATAAAAATAAGTCAAAAAAAAGTGTCAGTTTTAGAAAATATTCTGAATTTGATTTACAAAACTTATTCTTTAAAAATTTTTTAGCTAAGCTTTCTACTTAAAACAATTCAAAAAAGATAGAAAAAACCATTGATTATATTTTTGTTAGTAATCATTTTTTGTTAGCAGTCATTAATTGTGGTGTTTTTAATTTTTTAATACTAATTACAAAATTGTATTAGTCTCTTTTAAGTTAAACAATTTTTTAGATATCTGTTTAAATTTTTTATACAAACAGATTAATCAAGATTGTTGAAAGTCCAATATAAAAAATGCTAATGAAATAAAATAAACATGTTTTAGAAGTATTTATTATTGGGTCTGTTTTTAATCTTACATAAGTTTTAGAATGCAAAAAAGCAAGATAAATAGAATACAATATAGAATATTTTAAAAAAAGAAGTTGTAAATTCAGTAAATAAAGTTTTTTTAATGTTTCAAAGAATAAGCAGTCTTTTAAATTTTTTAAATTGGAAGTTTTGATTTCTAAAATTGTTAAAATTTTTGCTTTTGACAATGTTTTTAACTTTGGTTATCTTATAAAAGTATAGTTAAAACTTAATAATACTAAAACTTCTAATGTATAATTTCTAATTAAATGTAAAATAAAATCTGAAAAAGTTTTTTGTTATTTGTCTGAAACCAGAAAAAAATATTGTGCTTTAAACTTTTGAAAATCAGAATTCACTAAGACTTTGATTATTAAAAAAGTTATTAATAAGAAAATAAAAAAAATTTTGCATAAAAAAAAATTATATAATTAGAAGTATTTTAAAATAATCTTTTCAGAAAGTAATGCTTGATTATTTGGTAATTGAAAAAGAACTGGTTTTAAAATCAGATAAAATAAAAAATAAGGTAGATAGTATTATAAAAAATTAAACTAGAAAACATTTAGTGCTAGAAATTATTCTTAATTTTTAGTTCTATTAGTATGTATTTTTAAATTATATAAATAATAATGTGTTTTTTAAAGTAATAAAAGAAATTAGTTTTAATGAATTAAAGTGCACAGTTAAATGCCTTTTTAATAGTAAAACAGTTGATTTTTCTGGTATTTTAAATAAGCTATAAAAGCATAACAGCAATAATATTCTGAGATGTTTTTTAGATTTGCTAAACAGTTGCTTAATTTTAAAAATAGTTTTTGTGTTTTGAAAAAGAGCTTGAGTATTTATAATTTCAAAGCTGTATGAGTAAAAAAGAGTGTTAATAAATACTAAATTAATAGCTTTAATTGAAATAACTAAGAAAATTCTGTTAAAAATTTTCTTTGATTAATTGTATCAGAAAAAATTAAGGGTTAAATTATATTTTTTCTGTTTATAACAAGTTTAATATGCTTTGTGAAAACAATTTTTTGGTGCTTAAAGACACTTTTATACAGATACCAGTCTTTATTATAAGCTTTATTATTAAAGATAATTTGGAAAAAGAAAGAAAAATGTAATTGGTTTTACAAAATATGCATAAAACTTATAATTTTGTTGGCTAAATTCATTTGTAATAGAGTTTAAAGTAGATAAAAATACATAAAAAGTTTATTAAGTTCTTTGGTAATTTATATAAAAATAAAATTAATAGAATAATGCTAAATTCTAGGCTCTTAAATAGATATAAAATACATAATAGCTTGGACCAGAATAAGATTTTTTTATCTTTTCTTTGAAAAATATTTTATGATTTTTACTTGTATAAAGTTAAAAAACATGAACATTTATGTAAATATTATATAGATACAAAATTTGTTGCAAAGACAAAAAAAATGGAAACTAGTTTAAACAAAACTATGTTTTTTATAACAGATGTTTTCATTAATAATATAATTTAAATAAAAAATAGTTATATATTTATGCAATATATTTTGAATATTGTTAGTAAGTTTTTTTATTAATAATATTTTAATTAATAATAAAAAGACAGTAGCTATTTCTATTAATTAAAGAATTAAAAGTGTTTTTTTGTCTATTAATAAGCTGCCAATAATAATTACAAAAAGTAAGCTTTACAAATATCTAAAAATTTTTTAGTTAATTAAAAGTATGTTTAAATTAAGTTTGATTAAAACACATTTAGATATTAAGTTTTTTTTTAATATAGTATTAAAAAAAATTTTGCTGAATAAACAATTTTTTTATTTGGTGTTAACTGTTTTGTAACTATTTATTAGTTATAGAATTCAGTTTATATATAACAAATAAAATGCTCTTATAAAAAAAAAACTTAAAACCAAAACTAATTTACCAAAAAATTTTTCTAATAAATTATTGTATTATCTTTTTTTATATGGTCTGAAAACTTTTAAGCAAATGCAAATTAAAAACAAAACAGCTTTATTAGTTGTATTTTTTAATATTGCTTAAGATTTTAAACATTTGTTTAATTATTAATTGTTAAATTTGCAGATGTTAAAATAAACACTGGTAAATTCACTGTAGTTTTTTGCAAAATTAAAAATTAACTCTGTAAACAATTTTTTTATAAGCATAATAAAGGTTTTTTTGGACAATAAGATTTTATTGGCTAATAATATGCCTAGTGTTTTTTATAATTCTGGCAAGTTTTTAATGTTAGTTATTTTAAAAAATTTTTATTACTATAATATAATTAATTCTTTAAAATGTTTTGATGTAATATTTAATAATAAGCTGTTAAATAAGCATAATATAATTATGAATTGAAAAATATTTTGTTATTAAAAAAAGTTGGATCTAAAAAATCTGGTGTTTTGTTGATTTAATATAGCTTTTAAATTTATAATTAACCTTGGTTTTAATTTATTAAACATACTTTTAACATATAATATTTTTAATATTTTGGATTTTGGTAAATTTTTAACTGTTTAAAAACATTTGTATGAGATTTGATTTAAAGATTTTGTTATTTATACTAATAAGTTTTTAAAGAATAAAAGATTTTTGTTTATGGCTTATAAAACAGTGGTTTATTTTTTGAATATTACTATGAGTATTGAAGTAGAGATTTAGAGTTTTGTGTTTTCAACAATAGTAAAATTGTGAACAGTTGCTTTAGCTTTAGAATGTGTATTTTTGTTTTGCTTTGTAATTCTGCACTTAAATAGCTAAGTAGCAATTAATATGTGTACTTCAAATTTGAGTTTATGTTGTCTTGATTTTCATAATAATTGTTGGTTAAAATAACAACATATTGCCAATTTAATTAAAAATAAAAACATTTTGGTAAAATAAGTAAAAGTCAAGAGTCATTCAAATAATAAAAACAATAATTAAACAGATGTATTTGTTAATATTATTACTCATTCATGTATATTTTTTTTCATCATGTTTTAAAGAAATTTATTGTGACTAATAGTTTGACTGTATTCAATAATGCTTATTATTTTATGTATAATATTTACAGATTGGTTTGTTATGCTTAATAAAAAACAGATTTTAATACAAAAATTATAGCTGATTTTTTTATTTATTGTGTTGATTAGATTTACATTGTTACAGTTGAAACCTATAGTTCTTATTAATTATCACATGTATTAGCCACTAATATCATATAATTAGCCACTTTATTTTTAGATAGTAATCATTGACCTGATCAATGATCTGATTATTGATTTGATCATTGACCTAGTCATTGACTTGATCATTGACTATTTTTGATAACTATATAAGTGATGAATCTCTTAACTGTTAAAAAGTATGTAAGAATCAAAAAAAGAAAAGAAATAAAATAACAATTTTTATCTTAATCATTCTCTTATCACTAAATTCACTTTCTCTACCTTCAAATATTTGAACATTTTGAAATAAAAGATTATTTGTTGGTTATTTCTTACCCTTTTTCTGAAACGTGTAATTGTAGTATTTAAAGATTATTGAATAAAATGTGACTAAAAAGTATATTTGATACCTGATATTGAATTCTAAAAGCACTGATGTAAAGCATAAAATTATACCAGTATGTGATTATTTGTTGACAGTACAGACTATTCTTCTACCTTTAAATTTCTCAGTTATTTTTTGAAAAGTATAGCAACTGAGATATTTTATGAGACTGATCTCATATATTGAATTTATACTTATTCAATTCATTCTTTGAAGTTGAATTCTCTTTGATTTCTTTCATTACTCTACAATTCTGTTCTCTCTTGCTATCTGTTAGCTTGTTACTCTAATTTATAACATAAAAGTGGTGCTCTCTGTAAAGTTGTCAAAATCTACTTTGTTTTTTATTGTATAGATAATTATTTATATTTGCCACAACAATCAGAAGAACACTTTGAAACATACAACAAAAATGATTTAGACTTTATTGAACTCAATCCTTTGTCCTTCTGCTTAATTTGCTTCCCCATTAAAGAACAATCTAACAGACAATTCCAAGATTTTTGGAACTGGTTTTTAAATGAGCATTCAGCTGAAATCTATACAGCCTATACAACTTACTACTTTGATCAAGTTTATCTTAAAGACAACTTTGAAGAAAGAAACAACAGCATTAATCAGCTTTTATATTTCACAATTTTTGAACAACAGCCCCTTGATTTCAAATATCTAAATCACCAAATTTATATCTAGATTGCTGTCCACCAATTAGCTGAAACACCCTTTGAAACAGAAGAAAAAAGCTATCAAACTGCTCCTATTTTTGATCTCTTTTCAAATAAATCAGAACATTCTACACAAACAGTTACTTTTGAACCAATGGCTAATGACTCTATGCAACAAAACATTCTGATTGCCCTCCAAGGCATACAAACTGCTTTAAGGCAAAGAAACAATATCCCACTACCACTATTCAGAAATAATGCACAAAATTTAATTAAATAGTTGGATGATTTTGAAAGAACTGCCACAGCCAATCAATACAATGATAAATACAAGTTCCAAATTATTGGTGGCTATTTCCAAGGCTCTTTTGCTATCTGGTTTTTACAAGAAACAAATGCCAATGCTCATCAAAGAATTATTAAATAGACACCTGCAAATGCTAGAAAAAACAACACCTCTTTTACTACCTAGTTTGAAAATAAGTTCAGAATCCCAATATTGATATCCAAGTAACACATGGAATTAGAAAAAAGAATCCAAGGTCCAGAAGAAGTAATAACTGAATATGCCAAAACAATAAGAAAGCTAATTAAATGGGTAGACTTAGGAAGAAATTGGACAAAAGAGCAGAAAATATATTCCTTTACAAAAGGATTGAAAACTGATTTCTTATATGCTTTTTGGCCCCTTCTGACTTTGAAAAATAATCCCACAATGGATATGGCTATTGAACTTGTCCAGAGAATAGAAGATAACCAAAGAATGCACTTGGAATCTACTCTTCCAGTTTTTGCTTCTGCTTCTGTTATAGCTCTTGCTCTTTAAATGGCTGCTACCTCTTTTGCTGCCCAAACTCAAGATCCAAATGAACAGTTAATAGATAGACTCACAGCTAATCTTGTCTGGTTACTGGAACTTTTAGCCCAAGCAGTCAGAGAGAATTAACAAAGATCTAAATTTGAACTCCATTTTAATTAACTCTAGCAATTCTCTTATCAAAGGCAACAAAATTGTGGTCCACTTATGTATTACCACTGTAAATTAACTGAACATTTTTCAAGAGATTGCAACAATTTTCTTTTGCCACCTCCAGCTTCTAGAAACAATAATAATCAAAACAACAGAATTATTAACAACAATATTTTCAATCAAAGACACAATCATGTCAACATCAATTTCTTTAGAGAAGATCTCCTAGTTGAAGCTACTGTTTATTAGTTTTTAAACTGGTAAGCACACCTCCAAAAGGTAAGAGTGCAAGCCAACCAGAAGAAAACTCTTTTTACATCTTTAATTTAACTGATAATAATCATAATATGAATGAACTGACAATTAACACTTCTGACTTGACAAAAAAAAAGAAGAAAGCCAAGGTTGATTTTGTTTTAGATCCCAACAAAGTCTCAATTTCTACTGCTAATAACAATAAGTCACCAAAGATTAAAGTTTTTAAGAATTCTTCAAAGTTGGAACCCCCAGAAATTGTACAAAAATCTGGACCCTATTTTGTTGTGAAAGATCTTATGGAAACCCCAGCACATATTACTTTTGGCCAGTTAATGATCTATTTACAGTTTAGAAAAAATTTTCACAAATTATTGATCCCAAAGAAAAAAACTCCAAAAACCAACAAATGTTCTTGCCAAGCTGAACTTGCTGACAATAGCAATATTACTCCTCTAATCTGCAAAGCCCAAGTAGCTGGTTACTTTATTGATCTGATCTTAGATAATAGATCATCTGTTAGTATCATAGCCAAACATTTTTTTGAAGCAATTGGCAGAAAGATTAATGAATCTTCAACTAGACCAATGACTAATATACATAGTAACAAAAAAAAAGTCTGGATATAGCCAAAGCTGTTTCTGTTCACATCAATGATATTAGCATTAAAATTGACATAGAAGTATTTGAAGCAAAAGAGTATACTATAATTGTTAACAATGAGTGGTTCAAGAAAGCCAAAGCATTACTTGACTATAAACTTTGTGAACTAACCATCAGATGTGGTGAGAGACCCATTGTGGTAAAGTGTTATCATTGAACAATCTTTCCAGTATTCAAGCAAAACCAAGAAGAAGAACAATCAGATAATAATAAAAGCGATAAAGAAAAAGATCAAGAAAAACAAAAAAAAACTATTAAACTTATCTATACTATTTTTACTAGTAATAGCAAACCACTAGACAATATTAAAGCTAACAAAAAAGAAATTATAGTAAATGGCAAGTTAATCTGTTAGCCTTACTATGATATTCTCAGAAAAACTTTTAACAAAAAACCTGGCAAGAAAGCAAAATACAGTTATTGGTGGTATGGTGCTTGTGCCAGATGCTGGTGTAATAAATCTTTGTATTCCTCTAGTGATGAATACAAGTTCTGCTTAATTTATTACAAAGATTGGGAGCCAATTAGTTTGATACTCAGAAAAGAACTAAAAAAAATACAGAAGTCTTTTGAGAATGAACCACCTGAAATTTAATTACTAGTTACAGAACAAAGAGAACCTTCTCTTAAAGAAAGAAAAATGGACATTGAAAATCTGTTGGCTAGAAATAGCTCAGTTATCTTAAAAGAAAGTAATACTCCTGAACAAACCCATGTGATACAACACATTATCACCACAAAAGAAACTTATTCTATCCATTTAAAGCCTTATCAATTCAATTGACACAATAATAAGTTCATCAAAAAAAGAAATAAACTGGATGAAAAATCTTGAATTCATACAAAAAACCAAGAGTAAATGAGCTTTTTCAGTTGTAGTAGTATCCAAAAAAGGTAAAATTCTACATTTTTGTGTTGACTACTGCCAATTAAATGTCATTACTATAAGAAACATATACCCAGTTCCAAAATTGATACAATGTTAGATAAATTCAATGGTACTGTTTTTTTCTCAATTATTGACTTAACTGCTAAATTCTGGCAAGTAAAGATGGATCCAGAAAACAGAAAAAAAACTACTTTTATTACTAAGTATGGCACCTATAAATTCACAGTCATGTTTTTTGGTCTCATTAATGCTTTTTCCATCTTTCAATGCTTAATGAACAAAGTATTTGAATCAGTAAAAGAAAACTTTGTTCTAGTTTATTTAGATGACATAATGGTTTACTTAAAAACCTGGTGTTACTCATAAAAAAGAAAACAGATATAGGAAAATAGTAGACTAATAAGAGAGTAGTAGTCAGCACATAAACACATTGCTTAGCAATATGAAGCAATGTCAGAAATTATGGCACATTGCTTAGCAATATGGAGCAATGTCAAAAATCATAGCACATTATTCAACAATGTGAGCATTGTTTGAAAAATTATAGAACATTGCTCGAGAATGTGAGTGATCTCATAGAACTCAAATTATGTATATATAGTGATAGTGTTAAAAGTAGAAAAGACAGAATTCTTTAGTTAGAGACCTCTTAGTTTAGATTTCATCTAAGCAACCTTCCAATTCACAAATATCAATAAATAACTATTCACTATTTCAATCTACTCTCCATTATCAACATAAAGTGTTGATAGTAATTGATACTTAACCATGCTAGAACAATAGCTCTTGATCATGGCTATTAATGAGATACTAACTTGCAATTGCTTTTGTTTATTTTTTTATTTTCTTTTATTTTTTTTTATTTCTTTTTGTTATTTCTTTAGGGATTTACTAAATTGATTAAGAATTAAGCACTGAGATACAGACATCATAGGAACTGGTAAAAGACCCATGAAACAAGGGTAGAACACTCATAGATTTGAGGATAACTTACCAAAAGAATTACTGGCCACCACACTGAGAAAAAAATTTGATGAAACTGCAGTTTTGGGAAGCTATGGATAAAATCATCAATTAAATCTCTGTCCATTATACAAAAAACTCCACAACAAAACCTTCAGATATCAACTCCAGAATACCAACCAAGCACCAAATTACAGATTTGTTATTTGATTTAAGACCCCAAATAATCATCTGTAACACTGGAATGAACACCTTAAACATTTGCAAAAAGTTTTTGACCTGTTGTTACTGGAGGTTTTTGGTCTCTTCTTATCTCTTGTATGTTTGTTGTAATGCTGTTAATTCACGACTATAAGAAGTGTTTGAACCTCCAATAACTGAATTTATCTTCAAATTATTTCCTATAATTTAAACTGCTGGGCTTATAAGTGGAATGGCCAATTTCATGCCAGTTGCTTTGTGTAGTTATGTTGTAGTAAACATCAACTCTTTCTCAGGAATTGCTTGTTTGGAAGCTCACTAAAAAATATGTAGTTACTTTGCTGTAAAAGTCAATTCTTCTACAGGAATCTTGTCTGTAGGCTACCCTAATGCTTGTAATAAGAAAAGAAAAGAAAAATAAAAGAAATGTAAAAGAAATAAAATTCTGTCAAGGGAAACGTTTTCTATTCAGACCTGGAGTTACAAACAGTTTACTGAAATTAGTAGCTAATCAATTTCAAAATGTTAGTTGGGTTTTTGGAGATTTTTCAAGTGCAATATTTAAAGAAATTGGTTTTTTGAATTATTTGATATTTTATTTCTTTTTGTGTGTATAAGAATAGTTCTAAGTAATAAATCTAAAGTAAGATACATTTTCTTGAAGAAAGAAGCTCTTTTTTTATACAACTTGTCATAACACTATTCTAAACTTTGCTCTTTTCTACAATTTCGCTGAACTAAAGATACATTTTGGCAAACTACAAGTTATTTCTGCAAACTATTAAATATTTCGGTGAACTATCAATTATTTCAGTGAATTTCTACAAATTTTGGCGAACTCTTGAATGTTACATAGTTCAGGGTATTGCATGATTGATCATCACAATTAGGTTACATTTGTGTTATGTACAAATTGGGTTATTAATTAAATAATAATTTCGGGTATTTTGCTAAATGTAATAAGTGATAATTTGAAATGCTAATTAATAATAAAAATTATAAGGGTAATTTTATGCTAAGCAATATCTCTAATTTCGTCTGGTAACACTGTTCAGAAATGCTGGCCTTAAGATCAATTCAATCAAATTTTTTTTTGGATGCCAATCCACCCAGTTTTTTGGTTATCTTATTACAAAAGATGAAATCTTCCCTGATCCAGTTAAAGTTGAAAAAGTTTAAAACATTAGACAACCAATGAATGTTCCTGAACTATATTTTTTCTTTGGGTTGGTTTCTTATTATTACAAATTTATCAAGAATTTCTCCAAAATCGTTTTTTCTTTCAATTAGCTACTCAGGAAAAATGTCAATTATCACTAGAACATTTATCAACAAAAAGCTTTTGAAATTCTGAAGGAAAAACTTGTTACTGAACCAATTTTCAAGCAATTTAATTTGAACCAATTTTTAATTCTCCACACTGATATATCTGGCTATAGACTTGATGCTGTTCTTTCACAGAAAGATGAAAATGGCAGAAAACATGCCATAGCATATGCCAGTAGATTCTTTACATCAGCAGAAAAAAACTATTCAATTACTGAACAAGAATGTTTAGCAGTAGTTTGGGCTACTAATTACTAAGATCAATATTTTTTTGGTGTAAAATTTCTAGTAGTAACAGATCATCAAGCCTTGGTTTGGCTGCACAATAAAAAAAAGCTAGAACACAAATGAATAACTTACTGGATACTTCACTTGGATGAATTTGACTATGATATTCAATACTGCAAAGGAGCAAATCATCAAAACACTGATGTTCTCTCTAGATTTACCATTCAGTGATAGTACAACTTCTCAAACCAAACCAACCTAATTATTAATAACTTTTTCACAAACAAACACGATAATGGACTTAGACAACTACTTTGTTTTAATGGAATTTTTGGGTAAAAAACAATACCCATCAGGATACACTCAACAGCAAAGAGAACATTTGTGTAAACAATTAAATTTCTATTTAATTTACCAAAACCAATTATATAAAAGAAACAGAAAAGATTCTGACTGCCTCCAAAGAATCATTAAATTTGAAAAAAGAGAAATTATAATATACAACATACACACTAACCTATTGGCTGGACACTTTGGAAAAATAAAAACAATTCAGAAAATCTTAGCTTGCTATTATTGGTCTATCTTGGGAAAAAACATTGCTGAATACATCAAAACCTGTAATATCTGCCAAAAAAGAGGCAAATTCAATCACAAAGAAGATATCTATTCAATTTCTGTTGGTCAACTATTTAACAGAATTGGTATAAATGTTGTTGGATCTTTAACAATAACTCCTAATGGCAACAGATATATTATCACAGCTACCAACTATCTTACAAAATAGGTAGAAGCAAGAGCCACTTCAGAGCAAACAGCAATCTCAATAGCCAATTTCATTTATGAAGATATCATCTGCTGTCATGACTGCTTCAAAAAACTTTTATTTGATAGAGGAAGAGCTTTTCTTAATACACTGGTTAAAGAACTTTGTAGAAAAATAGAAATACATCATAAACTTTCCTCTTTTTATTACCTTTAAACAAATAGCTTAGTAGAACATTTTAATAAAACACTATGTGAAACTCTGGCCAAAACCAGTAAAGAAACAAACTTATGGAACAAAGTACTGCCTTCAGCTTTGTTTGCATATAGAACTGTGAATCATGACATAACAAGTTATGAATCTTTTTATCTGCTCTATGGATGCATGGTAACACTACCAATAAAAACTAATATTGAAACAATATTCTTTGAAAAGATCACAATAGGAAATTATAAAAACATTTTGCAAAAAAGACTTGGTATCATTCTTGACTTCTTGGTAAAAGCACGAATAATTGCTTTTAAAAAGATAAAACAGTTCCAAGAAAAGCTTAAGAAAAAAAAAACCTATAAAACACTTTCTTTAAGTATTAGTGACTTGATATTGAAATACTGTTTAGATAAAGACAATGTCTATGGTAATAAATTTTCTAGCTGGTGGAATAAACCCTTTATAATTAACAAAGTTTTGAACAATAATTCTTATATTCTTTAAAATCAATCTGGAACAATCTTCAATAATTGTTTTGTTTATAGTACACAACTCAAAAAATATTATAAACGACCTGATTGGTTGTCTGTTGTGGTAATACCAACCCAAATAATCAACAAAAATCAAGTATAAATAAATACATTATTTCCAAAACAGAGGTATCTTTAATCAACATAAATAATTATTTTTTGGATCAAAACATTCAAAATGTTTTCTATACTCTCCATGAGTATTGGATCAAAAACTATCTAAATGCTACTTTAACCATTGGAAAACAAACCACCATAACTGATAACAGTAGAACACATACTGTTATTAGACCAAAGAAAACCACTACCAGAAGAAAAAAAATTGGTAGCAAAATGAATAAATATTTATTAGAAAGTATAACAGCTGCTATATTCTTATCTTCCAGCACAATTGGAAAAACACTTCAAGAAATCTTATTCATAAACAAAAACTTGTCATATAGAAGGCAATTAGAACTCTATGATTGCCTTGGTAAAATCATAGAAGATATGAAACTTATGAAAAAAACAACTTTAAAGATACAGGCAGAAATTTTGGCCATTATACAATTAGATGTCCTAAGAGTTTTAACTATTGCTAAAAAAGCCAAAACTCTAATACAAAGATTTAGTCTCTTGGATACAAAACTCATTTCACTTCAAGTATTATATACTCTATCTACAAAAGACTTCAATAAACTAGTTAGCTTTAAGTTAAATAAAACTCTTCAAATAGACTACACTATAAATAGCTTGATTTTGTTAGAGCTCAATCTTTTTAGAGAGGATAATGTTATGATTAAAATCTATATTTCTTATTAATTATCACATGTATTAGCCATTAATGTCATATAATTAGCCACTCTATTTTTAGATAGTAATCATTGACTTGATCAATAATCTGATTATTGATCTAATCATTAATCTGATCATTAACCTGATTAATAAATTGATTATTGATTTGATTATTAACCTAGTCATTGACCTAATCATTGACTATTTTTGATAGCTATATAAGTGATAAATCTTTTAACTATTGAAAAGTATGTTAGAATCAAAAAATAAAATAAAATAAAATAACAATTTTCATCTCAATCATTCTCTTATTACTAAATTCTCTTTTCCTACCTTCAAGTATCTAAACATTTTGGAATAAAAAATTACTTGTTAGTTATTCCTTACCTTTTTCCTGACTCATATAATTATAGCATTTGAAAATTATTGAATAAAATGTGACTAAAGAATACATCTAATATTTGATATTGAATTCTAAGAGCATCAATATAAAACATAGAATTATACCAGTGTGTGATTATTTGTTAGCAGTACAGGCTATTTTTTTATCTTCAGATTTCCCAGTTATCTTTTGAAAAGTATAGCAACTGAGATATTTTATGAGACTAATTTTGTATATTGAATTTATACTTATTCAATTTACTCTTTGAAGTTGAATTTTCTTTGATTCCTTTTATCACTCTACAATCCTGTTCTTCTTTGCTATCTGTTAGCTTGTTACTCCAATCTGTAATAATATTATAGCAGTTTAGTATTTAGATTTTTACATATAATCTGAGTTTATTAATAAAGTATCTTTAAATTTATGTACTTTCATAATAAAAACTATTTATAAAAAATTACCAGTTGCTATAAGAAAATAACTTTATAATAAATACTACTTTAGTGTTTTGTGTTTGCTGTATAATAAGATGAAATTTTCTAATCATGTTTTTATTTGTTCAAAAAATGCTATTTCATCTAAAAAACAATACAGAAATTAATTAGTTACTAGAAATTTTTGGTTGGTATTAAGATTTTTTTGTTGTTAATAGTTGTTTAGACTCTTTTATTAAGTCTATTAAATATTAATCTATATGAGATTTTTTGTAAAGTTTTTTTTATAAAAAAGTGGTTTAAAAAGGCAGTATTAGTATTTGAAAATAGAAAAAAAGCTGTTTTAGTAATAATAAAATTTGTTTGTAAGTTTGTTAAATATTATAAAATAATAGTACAAGTTTTTAGATCTAAATTCAGAACCAATATAAAGAGTAATAATTTGGTTAACAATGTAAATATAATTCTTGGACTGTTATATTTTTTATTTTTTTATTTGTTAAATAACATAGTTTATTTATTTTGTATTAATAAAGCTTTTGCTATTAGTTTTGGATTTTATAAGTCTTATTTGTTTTTTTGATTTGAACAGTAATATAATAGTATATATAAGTATTTAATATAACTTTAATTAATCTAAGTAACTGGTTATATATAAAAAGCACATAAATTGTATTTAGTTAGAGTTTTTTAGTTTGATTTTTTGTATTAAATAATAATTAGATTATACTTATTAAATAAATAAAATAAAATATTTTTTTAAAGTAAGTTTTTTTTATTAAATTTATTATAGTTTAATCTTAACTAGGTTTATATATTTGATTACATATAAAAAACATATAAATTATATTTAATTTAAAATTTTTTATAATTGTATTATATTAAATAATAATTAAATTATATATAAAAAAAATTAATAATAAAAATTTAAATATTATTTTAAATTTAATACATATTTATTTTTAATAAATAATTTTTTAAATAAAAATGCCAATTTAATATATAATAATTATATTAAACAAAATTAGTTAATAATTAAACTAAATTTTTAATAAAAAAAAAATTTCAAAACAGTTTATTATTAATTTTATTAAATTAAATAATAATTTTTTTAAAATAAAGTAATTAAATTTGTGTTAAAATAATTTAATTAATTATATTATTAAATCAATAAAATATTAATTAAAAGTTTTTTTTACTAAATAAAATAATTATTTAATTTTTAATTAAACCAAATAAATTTTTTAAAAAAAACAAAAAATTTATTTTTGACTAAAAAATTCATAACAAATTTATTGGCTTTTTTTTACTATAAAAAATAATATTATTATAAAAAAACTTCTTTTTTTTTTATGTTTAAAATTTTCTAAAAAAGTTAATTTGAGAAAAAAAAAATTTGTTTTTTTTATTATTTTACTTTACAATTTTTTAAAACACAAATTTTTTTGTTGTTGTTTTAACAGTTACTATTAACAACATAATAACCAAAAAAAATTAATGAAAGATATTGTTTCAAACTCCATAAGTAAGAGTCTAGTATAAAAATTTAAAATATTAATTGACAAAATAAAACACTTGGAAGATAAAACAAATTTGAAGTTTAAGATACTTTTATATAATATTAGTTAGTTTAAGAATATAAATACTTTTTTTAATAATATATGAAAAGCTTAGCTGTACATAGTATTAGCTATAATACTGAAAATAAAGATAAAAGATCTTTGAATTTTTATAGTGTTATGGATAAACTTGGTAGTATATAATAATAATATTTAGTGCTCAAAATTTGGATTTCTAGGGAGTTTTTGATAGTTTTTTTCTGACAGACTTGTTTGGAAGTTAGTGTTATTAATCTTTGAAGATCTTTCTAATTGATATGAATTTACCTATGGAGTTTTTTGGTTATAAAGTAGAAAGAGATGATTTTATATTGTAACTTTTTGTATATGAAGTATCTTTTTCAAACTAGTTGAATACAGTTGCTAGGATCTGGCAGTGTCTTTTTGCTTTTCTAATAAGTTAACAAAATAATATTAATATTCAATCCTAAAAAGAGCTTCTTTTTTTTATCAGACTATTATGAAGTCTATTTTCAGACAGTCAATTTTTCTATGTTGCTGCTTTGTAAGAGAAAATAAAAATAAAAAATAAAAAAAAATAAATTAATATTATCAATTGTTATAATTAAAAATAATTGGTTTAAGTTGTAATAGTTTGAGGCTGTTTTATACTAAAAGCATTTAACTAAAAACAAAAGTAAGAACAAGGTTAATTCATAAAATATGAGAATTATACAAATGAGAATTTTGAGTTTTTTGTTAATATTTTTTTGATTTCAGTTTTATAAAATATAAGATGTAACAAGGGACATGTAACAAATATAGATAGAAGAAAGTTAATTCTTGTTTATTTGTCTGTCTTTCTATCTTTTATAACTACTCTTTTTTATATATTTCTCTTAGTTCTACAAAATTGTTTTTGATTGTTTTATTATTGGTAATTATTGTTTGCTATTTTTGTTATTGCTTTGTTTCTCTATGTTATTATTAATTATTCTTGTTATTTTATGTTATATCATATTATCACATTTTGTATTGTGTTATTCCAAGTTATTATGTATTATTCTGTGTTTTTTTGCATTATCTTGTATTATCATGTTTTTGATTATGTTTCTTTATAACTTGGATTGGTTTTTCTATTTAAGTAATATTATTCTTCTCTTTTAAAATTGAGCTCTTATGAAATCATATATATTTGTAATAATTGTATTTTCTATGTAATGTTTGATTGTTGTGTCAAATATTGTTTTTTGTAGGTTTTCAAACTGTGTATTTGTTATTTGTCTTATGTTGTTGATTATAATAGTTTCTAAGAAGCTGTCTAGTAGTATAACTGAACAGTATTTGAATACCACATATAATTAGTATGCTGCTTTGTAGTGTAATGTTGTGTTGCTTCTTTTTACAAATTTTTCTACTTGTTTGAGGGCTTTTTTGTTAAAAGTTTAATGATTGTGGTTTTTGTATAGTGTACTTAATTCTAATTGTTCACTAATCTTATAGAACCAGCAAACTAATAAAAGTTTTTCTTTTCACACTATAGAGTTTTTGGGTGTTTATTTTCTTGTTATTGGTTTTAATACTGGTCTGCTAAAAGCTTTTTTAATTTTTTTAAGTTTTGCTTAACATATATATCTTTTTTTTTTGTTTTTTAATTGTTCATAAGAACAAGAACATTTAGTTTTAATTGAATTTTTACCCATCTTTTTTCCACTTTTGTCTCTGTATTGTATTTTTTTTCTATTAATTGTGATTTTTATTTGGGTTGTGGATTGTTAAATTGCTTCAAATAGTTGTTTTGAGAGTTTTAAGATTTAATCTGAGAGGTTTATGTTGAAAGTTCTGTTATTTTCTTGTTGTTTTGGCTGTTATATATACTTAAATTTTCTAATTAAATAGTTGTGTATTGATTATGTTTCAATAATAATAATTGGTTTCAGATTTTGTGATATATTATTTGAATTGATTAATAAAATCTGTATTCTTATTTGAGATATAAATAATGATATTTTTTGTTTTGTATGATAAATTTTTAACCAATTTTTATGTGCTATTTTCTTTAAAATTTTGTTTTCCAATCTTAATTTGTAAGCTTTATTGTTTAAAACTTTATGTATGTGTAATAAACCATCTTACTTTGGATCAAACTTTTCACTCCACTGTTTTTCAGCTTTTATATGATGTAACAGTACTTGGTTTCTAATCTTAAATTCTATTGGTTGATTAAAGAGACAATTTTTATGTCTTTTTTTTTGTCATTTTTGAGTGTTACTAATATTGTTAGCTGCTGTTCTATGATTGTTTTCCAGAGTCTCTATAAGCTAATATGTTTTTTGGTATAAAATAGCTTCAAAATTTTTTTTGGTGTTTATTTTGGTTGAAAAAAAAGATATTTCTCATTCAATAAGTAAGGTAGTTTTCTTTCTATAAATTAGTTCAAATAGTGTAAATTGAATAGCATTTTGCTTTAATGTTTAGTATGCAATTAATACAGAAAATATAAATAAGTCTCATTCTTGTGCATTTTTGTAATTTATTTTTGTTAATGTTTTACACAATGTTTGATTAAATTGTTCTACCAGTCTATTTGTTTATAAGTGATATGATAATAATACAAGTTATTTTATTCTAAACTATTGGTTTAGTTTAGTTAACATATTATTAATAAAATGTATTTTTTAGTCAGATAACAATTTTTTGGGTATCTATAACAACAAATTAGATCTTGGTGTACAAATTTGGCTACTGTTTTAATATCAAATATTTGGATTGCTCTGGCTTTTGGCCATTTAATAAGGTAGTCTATAGCTACAGCTATGTAACAATTTTTCTTGGATGTAATTGAGAAAAAACCAACCAAATTAATTCTTATTCTATCAAATGAATTTCCAACTGGAATGGATTAAAGTAGTTCCATTGTTTTTGCTTTTCTTTTTTGTTGGCAGAAGTCACAGTTGAGGACATTCAAAAATATTTTTATATATTGTTGGCCAATAGTATAGATTTATTGTTCTCTCTAAAATAGTGTCTTTGTTGAAATGTTTTGCAATTGGGTCAAAATGCATACTATGTAAAATAGTTCTTTTCTTATTGTCTTTTATAATTTGTTGTGAAATGGGGCAGTTTTAACATTTTTTACAATATAGTTGGTTGTTTTAAATGAAATAATTTCAAATTTGTTTTTGTACAATACTTTGTTTCTGTTAAGACAATATCTTTTTAAACTAAAGTGTTAATAGATACTGGTATAATTACTAATAAGTAGTTGTATTTATAAATTCAATACTAAATTTGTGTTATTCTCGACAAACTGTTAGCATTAGTGTTTTTGGATTCTTCCTTATAATGGACTTTGTATAGAAATTGTTGCAGATAAGTACTCTATTGTACATATCTTCCTTCTAATTGTGGTTTGCTGAGTAACCAAATGAGTTTTTTATGATTAGTGTATAGATTGAATGGCTGTCTAAAATAGTGTCTCTAATTTTGTACTGCTAATAGATAGTAAAACATTCCAAATCTGTTGTGCTATATATTTTTTCTGTTGGACTGGTGCTGTAACTAGCATAAATAATTGGATGTTTTTTATTGTTTGGCTCTATTTGGAACAGAACCACTCTTAATACATTTTTCAAAACATCTATTGTGACAATAAACTGCTTATTAAAGTCAGAATAAATTAGTATTGGTGCTGTAATAAGACATTGTTTTAAGTAGTCAAATGCCTCTTGCTGATTTTTCTTCTATATATACAGCATATATTTTAACAATAAGTAGTAGAGTGGTTTTGTAATGTCAGAAAATTTTTTAACAAATCTGTGATTGTATCCAGCCAGTTCTAAAAATTCTTTTAGTTCTTATAAGTTAATCAGGGCTAAAAAATCTCTAACTTTTTGTACTTTGTTCAGATTAGGCTTGATTTCATTTTTGCCAATTACATGTTTTAAAAATTTCAGCTCAGTTTTTCAAAGAAACATTTATCAGAGTTGAGTTTTAATTTAATATCTCAGAGGCATTTAAAGATCTATTGTAGATAATATAAGTGATTATCAAACATTTCAGAAAACATATTGGTGTTGTTTAAGTATACTATGACTGATTTTCAAAAAATTCCTTTGTATATTACATCTATAAGATATTAAAAGGTGGTAAGAGTATTACACAGTTCAAAAAGCATTACATTAAATTTAAAATTTCTGTCTTATGTGGTAAATGCTGTTTTTTTTTGTCTTTAAAATCTATTTTTACTTATCAATATCTACTGGCTAAGTTTAATAATAAAAACCATTTTTTGTTGTCTAAATTGTCCAATATTTTTTGTATGAGAAAAGTAAGGTAACTATTATTATGAATAACACTGTTTAGTTTTTGGTAATCTATACAGAACTGTATTTTTTTATTCTTTTTGGTAACTAGTACCATTGGAGAGGACCAAAGGCTTAGCAATTTCTTAATTAGTTTATGGTTTAATATTTGTTGTATTTCTTCTTTAATCAAATTATTGCCTGTTGAAGTTACTTAATATGCTTATTGTTTAATAGAACAGACATCTATATTAATTTGATGTTTCACAATATATGTGCATCCAAACTCATTTTTACTGACAAAGATATTAGCATATTAATTTAACAGAGTCTTGAGTTGCATTTGTGACAGAATGCTTAAGTTTTCCAAATTTAATTTATTGATTTTTTCTAGTGTAAACAAGTAACTTTCTTTTGGCAGATTCTATACTTGTGAAGTAATATCACAAAATAAGAACAATTATGTAAAATCCGAAATGGGCTGAAGTTTTTCAGAGTTTTGAATATCCAAAAAAATAGAACCAATAAGAGTTTTTTTAGGAATTTTAATCACATCTTTGGTGGGATTTCAAATAGGAATTTTGAAATTTTTATAAATTTTAACAGATATGTATAGATTAGCAATATTGGCTAAGGAACAGATTTCTGGATTAGCTTTAAATAGCAGGACTTAGTCTTGGATTTTTCAGGCCACTTTGAGAATATATTGTTGATATAAAGAAATAGAAATAACTGTATTAGTGTAGATAAATTCTATCTTATTACTGTTTTCCTCAATGAAATTAATTGTTATGTTCTCTTTTCTATTTGATCTAAATTTTTTAATTCCCCTAGTAGTAAGACCTAATTCTTTACATATGATAACTGAAGTTAATTGGGATATTTTTACAAGAAGTAAAAAGATAGCTTGGACAATTTTCTCTTATAAGTTAATTTTATAGAGTTTGTTAGAATTGTTTTATAACATCACAATAATGTTTCCAGTATATCCAGCATTAATAATTTCTCTTTTCACATCAATTTTTTTTTTTACAAGACTAAACCTGGATGTTATTTGTACTATTGTACTAACAAAAATTTTTAATGTTATTTTGAAATCTAGTTTTACTAGAAAGTATAGAGCTATGACTATGGATGATTGTCCAGAATATCTTAAATTGAAACCAGCATCAGTTTTGTGTGCTTTTTCAGGACATATTTTTTTATTATTGTTATTGTACCATTTTAATTCCAATTTTTTGGAAAGATTAAGATAAGCAAGGTACTGTTTTATTTTGGTAGTCTTATCTGGCTTTTGAAATGACAGATTCTCTCCAGTGAACTCATATTTCTTTTTTAATTTTGGTAGTTTGGTAATAAGATATAGTATTCTTGAAGGTAGATTAAACATGAAATCACACTTGTTACAGTACTAAAAATGATATGGAATCAAATAATAATTGCATAATTTTGTGTTGAAATCTGCCAGTTTCTGTTTTTGTTCTTCTTGAGTTGGGATTAGTTTCTGGTAATAGTCTTAAAATACTTTTGAGTTATCTGTAAATAGATTATTTATTTTCTTGATGGCTATTAAGGTATTTTTAATGGTGTGTATTTTCTCAACAGTAGCACTCTCTCATTTAGCTAAAGCTAATTCCCATATTTCTTCTTTATTATGAAGATATGTATCTAATTAATTCATTATTTATTAATATATAGTAGCAAGCAGAGTTTCTTTTCAAGTCCAGTTATTGATTAAGATATTGTATTGACATGATTTGTCACACATTTCTTTTTTGCCAAGAACATTATTTCATAATTTTTCATCTAACAGAATTTTACTACATGCAAAGCAGAATGTGTTGTTCTATTTGTCTTGTCATTTTGGTCATTTAAATTTTTCCAGCACACATGATCAACAATAATATTTGGTAGCAATTGGCCAAACTTTGTTATTTTTAACATAAACACTTATTAAAGATAATTTTTTTCCACAATCAACACAAATTAATTTCAGTAGTTGGTATGATCAATCTCTTTAATATAGTGTTTGATAAATTGGGAGTGGAACCTAATGTTCTTTATCAACTCTTCTTTTTTCTTTTTTTTCTCAAATAAAAAGTGGTGGTAGCTCTATTTAAAAGTCATCCACCCAAGAAACTTGGTATGTTTCTAAAGTTAGTTGGAAAATAGGTTCATCAAATTCAATTAATAGTTGTTCTAAAATTGCTTTTTAGAAGTGTCTATATATTGCAGGTACTTAAGTATATTGTTTGTTGAAAGTTATCTGGAGTTTTTGTGTGTTCCAATCTAACATAGCATGAGCTTTTGTTAGCCAATTATTTTCCATAAAAGCCTAATATTGTGTGGCTTTTATAATGAGTACTTTGGTAGAAATTTGAATTCCACTAATTTCGAACAGAAAATTGTTGATTTCTCTTATCAGGGTTTTTATATTCTTATTTGTAATAATGATTTGAACAGTAACTACATGATTTACTTGATAACTTAATTAATCTATAAGTTGTTTTATAATTATATTACTTGCAAATTTACTATTGAGTATCAATTTAATGTTTATTTCTCCTATTTGAGCATTAGTGTATATTATTATAATTGGTTTATCTTAGTTAATAGCAGCTTTACTGAAAAGGTCAAGGTTATTCAGGTTGTTAATGTCAAATAGAAATATAGTAATAAGGGTATAATTTTTAGTAATAATGGCTGGTAAAATTGTCTTAATAATCTAACATCAGTTTAAAGTAAAAAAATTGATTATTTTAACTACATTTTTTTTTCTAAAAATGTAGTGTTACCAAAATTTGAAGTTTTAGTGAGATCTAGGTATGAAACTTGGTTGGGGTATTTAGTGGATGTTGTTTAAGAATATATATTGCCATGAGTTACTAGTTAAGATAGTCTATTGTTAGTTTACATCTAATTGCTACTGGCATTTTTTTATTCTTGATTATAGTCAATTGTTTAAGATCTGAATTGGTTATAAGTGGGTGCTTAGTATTGTGATGTCATTGGCACTGTTATAAATGGCTGATAGTAATTTTAAGGCATTTGTTGTATGTACTGTGGTAGTTAATATTGAGATATAAAATATTGAGATCTTAAAACTTAAAGATATTTTTGTTGTTATAGATGTTAATTTTCTCTGTTCTAATCTACCAACTTTTTTTGACAGTCCTGAGCAATATGTCTAGATTTCTAACAGTAATAATAATTATGAGAATCTGATCTCCAAAGTTGTTGTTATTGTTGATAATTTTGTTATTATTGGTATCTGTTATTGTTGTTGTCTCTTTGTTGGAGTGGCTAATAAGTTCCAGTAATACCAGCTAAGAATCTCTCAATTTTTTGAGTTAATGTCTTACTTAATTAGGTTATCTTTGCATTAATCTCTAAGATTCTATTAATGGCCAAGTTAATAGCTTAAGTATAATTAACTTCTTACTTTGCTGACTCAAAATTACAAGCAAAAGTAACTGCTTCTTATAGATTTGTCAGATAACAGGGTTTCACAGATTATAAAATACTGCTCCTTAATTTCTTAATGAATTGATTAAGAACTTGTGCTATAGTATAATAATTTTTCTCAATTTTTAGTATCTGTTGAAGGACTTAATTGAACTGTTTAAGATAAGTAGTTACTGCTTTATAATTTTTTTGTTTTATTATACTAAATTGATTCTGTAACTAAATGAATATATTGAAATCATAGAAATACTATAGAAAAGCAAGTTTGAAAGCAGCAAAGTCAGTTGGTTTCTCCTTAAAACTTTGATACCAGAAGTCTGTGGTTCCTGTCAAAAAAAAGGCAGTGCTTGAATGATTTTGGTATTATCTTAATTGTTAATAATAATTGCTTTCTCAGCTTCTGGTATCTAGGTGTATGCATTATCTTCTTTACTGGAGAATTTTTCTAGTCCAATGATATCTCAGTAAGCTATTATCTAAATAACAGAAGGTATTTTATTTGTTAATAATAAGAGTTTTAATGACAGTATATTGTATTGTTTTCTGGATACTAATGTTGGTTATTTCTCTTTGTTGTTAAGACCAATGGGTAACAAGATGGCTGTTTTTTCTGTAGAAGTGGTTGTTAACTCTGTTAAGAGCTGTGTTAGTGGTAGTGCCCAAGAAGACATGCTCCTGCCAGATTGGCTGGCAGTTGGGATAAGATTCTTAAATAACAATTTGTATTTTCCCAAAGATTTTGTCTAAAAATTATTATTATGGCCCCAAGGGTACAGAGTTTTGAAAATTCTTGGAGTTTTTGTTTGTGTTTCTATGAATTAGTTGAATAGAATTCTACTTTCTGGTGTCTGATAATATAAAGGAGTAGTTGATAAGAAAAACCTTGATTTTTTGTTAACTGTAGATTAGGCTTGCTTTTGTGTGACTGTTGTATTATTGGATTTGGACTCAAATTCTGTGAAGTCAGGCTTTACTATTTGTCTTTTTTTACTTAAAGATATTATTGTGCTATGTATTTTTTAATTTCTCTGTCAATTATACAAAAAGTTTTAGCTATGGCTTGAGTGATGGTTTTTGTTAAGTATGTCAATAATTTTTAATGAATTTGTTTTCTGAATTTTCCTGTGTCTATTGCTTGGTTTAATAAACAGTTAATCTTGTCATGTAAGTAATAACAGAAATCACTTTCTATACTAACAGTTTCTAATGATATCCCTAAGTCTTCTCTAAAATATTGAAATAAAACTTTTCTGTATAATAAATGATTTTTTTTTACTGTCCTAATAATCATCATTTTTGTGAATTTTTGAGATGCTCTGTTTCTGTGAATTTTATAACCTTATAGAGGACACCAAATGTTATAAATAAATTTGATAATATATGGTAATAATATTTAGTGCTCAAAATTTGGGTTTTTAGAGAGTTTTTAATAGTTTTCTTTCAGCAGGCTTGTTTGGAGATCAGTGCTATTAGTTTTTGAAGATCTTTTTAATTAATATGAATTTACTTGTAAAGTTCTTTGGTTATAAAGCACAAAGTGATGGTTTCATGATATTACAACTTTTTGTATGTAAGCTATCTTTTTCAAATTAGTCAAATATAGTTATTAGAATTTAGTAGTGTCTTTTTGCCCTTCTGGTAAGCTAACAAAATAATATTAATATCTAATTCTAAAAGAAGCTTTTCTCTTTTACCAGACTATTATAAAGTCTATTCTCAAACAATTGATTTTTTTATGTTGCCATTCCATAAAAAAGAATAAAAAAAAATAAAAATAAAAATAAAAGAAAATAAAAAAAGATAAATTAATATTATTAATCACTATAATCAAAAACAATTGGTCTAAGTCATAATGATTTAAAGCTGTTTTATGCTAAGAGCATTTGACTGAGATCAAAAATAAAAACAAGATTAATTTAGCTACAATACATAAAATACAAGAATTATACAGACAGAAATTTCAAGTTTTTTGTTAATATTTTCTTTATTTCAGTCATATAAAATATAAGATATAACAAAAGATATGTAACAAATAATCCGAACATTTTGGGATAAAAAGATCATTTGTTGGTTATACCCTACTTTTTTTCTGAAATGTGTAATTGTAATATTTAAAAATTATTGAATAAAATGTGACTAAAGAGTATATCTAATACTTAATATTAAATTCTAAAAGGGCCAACATGAGGCATAGAATTATACCAGTATGTAATTATTTGTTAACAGTATAAACTATTTCTTTACTTTCAGATTTTCCAGTTATTTTTTAAAAAGTATAGTGATTGAAATATTTTATAAGACTGATTTCACACATTGAATTCATACTTATTTAATTCACTCTTTAAAGTTGAATTCTCTCTTTAAAGTTGAATTCTCTTTGATTCCTTTCATCACCTTACAATCCTGTTTTTTTTTGCTATCTATTAGCTTGTTACTCTAATTCATAACAATACATACACAAAATTGTTATTTACAGTTTAAAAAAAATTGTAGCACAAAAGTCTTTTTTGAAAAATTCAAATTGGATACAAAAAACAATATTTAACAGCAATCTGTATAAAAAAACTCTAATTTACAGCAAGCAAAAAGTCAAAATTCTTTTTATTAACAATATTATCTTACTATTAGATTCCAAAAAGCCAAATTAACTAAATAATTTGTAGCCAAAAACTTTAACAACTTCTGAAAACCTCTATTCTTGAAACTCTAACAGAAATTTCTGGATTAAATTATTAAGAGAATATAGAACACTATTTAAAAATCTTATTTTTACAAATATTGTTTTTAGAAATAATTCTACTTAGATACAACAACTATTATAATTACTAGCTAAATTAACAATCATTTTTTCAAAAAAAACATTATTGTTTTAATTGATTATAATCATAAATAAAAGAAAATAACTAGCATTAAATTCAACAGAAAAATCCAACTTATTTTTATTAATCTCTTTTTTTTTAATAAATAAACAACTTTTTGTCACTTCTGTTATAACTTATAGAAACATTACTAGATTAGAAAAATTTTCTAGTGAAAAAAAAATATTTATACTTGAATTGCCAAGACTGAAAAAGCAATTACAACAAACAATTAAAATAATACCAGAATAATTTAAAACTTACTCTTTTTCTTAACTAAAACAGCAGATTCATAATATTAAAGTCTCAATAAAAAGCCAATTAATTTTATTATTTTTAAATTTGTTTTTTTTATAGTATTTCTGTAATTTCAATACTTTAATTTAATTACAAATCAATTTAGTATTATAAAACAAAAAGATTATAAAGCAATTACTATTTATTTTGGTTAATTTAATTAAATATTTTGCCAAATTCAAGCTATTAAAAGAAACCATTATATACATAACCAGATCTTAAATCAATTTATTAAAAGACTAAAAAGCATTATTTTTTGGTTTGTTAGATTTAATTATTTTGAAAGTTTATAAGATACAATAATATTTATTCGAAATTTCAAATTTGCTAAACAAGAAACCAACTATATTTAAATTGTTAATCTAATTATAAATAAAATCTTTAATATTAATGTAAAGCTTACTCAATTAAGTGAGAAATTATCTCAAAAAATTAAAAAATTTTTTGTAAAAAATTCAAAAATATATTAGTTTTTACAATGTTAAAAAATAACAATAACTTTATTATATCAACAATAGTAATAATATTAATAGCAATAACAATTTTAAAAACAAGATTTTTACAATTTCTATTATTGTTAAAAATTTCATATTGTGAAAAATTGTCACAAAAATATTGGATCAGAATTATAAAAATTAATATTAATAATAATCAAGATATTTATAATTAGCAAAATATCAATATTTCTTGCTTTAATATTAATAAATCCAATATTTATCTTAAATATTACAGCATTATTATCAATACTCTTAAACAATAATACAACTTTAACTTTAATATTAGGTTTTACAATATAACAATCCAAAACTTCAAATTATTAACTATAATTAAAGATAATAAAACAATAATAGAAATCAAATTCAATCTATTATAGTACTATTTCAAAATATAAATTACAATAATTAATCATCTTAAGCATTATTAACAATTTATTTAAATTAAACTTTATATTTTAATTTTATTAAAATTCAGGATTTTGGTAATTTTATACCTTTAGAAAAAAAAAATTACAGTCAAAATTACCAATCTTTTTTCTTTTATCAACAATTAAACTACTTTTAATATAATTTTTTTAATTATAATCATTAAAAATAATCTTTTACAGCCATATTTCTATTTAATATTAATAACTTAAACACTTATAATCTCTTTAATAAAGCTGTTATTAATTCAGATAAAGCTATTATAGCAATATATACCAATATCCAAATAGAACAAATAAACATTAAATTAATACTTAATATTAAATTAGCTGACAGTATTATTATTGTTATAATTGAAACTCATACTTTTTATTAGTTATTATATATATCAGCCACCCTATTTTTAATAGTGAATATTGATCTGATTAATGACTTGACTATTAACATAATCATTGATCTAATCATTGACCTAATCATTGATTTAATCATTAACCTAATCATTGACCACTTTTAATAGCTATATAAGCAATGAATTTTTTAGCTGTAAAAAAACATATAAGAATAAAAAAAAGCAAAGAAATAAAATAATAATTTTATCTCAATCTTTCTCTTTTCTTACCTTTAAGTATCTAAACTTCTTAAAATAAAAAATTACTTGTTGACATTTATTTACTCTTTTTCTGATCTGAATAATTATAACATTTGAAGATTATTGAATAAAATGTAATTGAAAAGTAGATTTAATACCTGATATTAAATTTTAAAAGTGCTAATATAAGACATAAAATTATATTAATATGTTATTATTTGTTAACAGTATAGACTATTTTTCTATTTTCAGATTCTTTAGTTATCTTTTAAAAAGAATAGTGACTAAAATATTTTATAAGACTGATCTCACACATTGAATCCATACTCATTCAATTCACTTATTAATGTTGAATCTTTTTTGATTAATTTCATTACTCTACAATTTTGTTTTTTCTTGCTATTTGTTAGTTTATTATTCCAACTTATAATATAAAAGTGATGCTCTCTATAAAGTTGTTAAATTCATATTGTTTCCTATTGTATGGGTGATTATTCATATTTGTTACAACAATCAGAAAAACACTTTGAAGCACACAACAAAAACAACCTAAACTTTATTGAACTCAATTCTTTGCCCTTCTGCTTAATTTGTTTTTCTGTTAAAAAACAATTCAATAAACAATTTCAAGATTTTTAGAACTGGTTTCTAAATAAATACTCAGTTAAAATTTCTACAGCCTACACAAACTACTTCTTTGACCAAGCTTACTTTGAAGACAATCTTAAAAAAAACAACAATAACATTAATCAGCTTTTATATTTAACAACTTTTAAACAACAGCCTTCTGATTTCAAATATCTGAATTATTAAATTCACATTTGGATTATTGCTTATTAATCAGCTAAAACTCTCTTTAAAACAGAAGAAAAAAGTTATTAAACTGTTTTTGTTTTTGATTTTTTTTCAAATAATTCAGATTATTCTACACAAACTGTTATTTCTAAACCAATGGCTGTTGATTTTATGTAAACAAACATTCTAGCTGCTTTTTAAAATATACAAACTGCTTTGGGGCAAAAAAACAACATTTTATTATTACTATTTAGAAATAATACTTAAGACCTAATTAAATGGTTGGACAATTTTGAAAAAACAGCTACTATAAATTAGTATAATACAAAATACAAGTTCTAAATTATTGGTGGCTACTTTTAAGACTCTCTTGCTATTTGGTTCTTACAAAAAACCAATGCTGGTGCTTACCAAAAATTATTAAATAGACATCAACAAATGTTAGAGAAAAAAATACTTCTTTTACCACTTAGTTTAAAAACAAATTCAGAACTCTTATCTTAATCTCAAAATAACATATAAAATTAGAAAAAAGAACTCAAAATTCTGGTAAAATTGTAACCAAATATGCCAAAAAAATTAGAAAATTAATCAAATAAGTAGACTCTAGAAAAAATTAGACAGAAAAACAAAAGATCCATTTTTTTACAAAAAAATTAAAAACTGATCTTTTATATGCTTTTTGGTTTTTTTTGGCTTTAAAAAATAATCCAACAATAGACATAACTATTGAACTTGCTCAAAAAATTGAAGATAATCAAAAAATGTACTTGGAATCTATCTTTTTAGTTTTTGTTTTTGCTTTTATTTTGGTTTTTGTTTTTTAAATAACTGCTATTTTTTTTACAGCTTAAATTCAAAATTCCAATAAACAATTAATAAATAAACTTACAGTCAATTTTGTCTGATTATTAAAATCTTTGACATAAGCAGTGAGAGATAACTAATAACCACAAAGATTTAGATTTGAATCTTGTTTCAATCAGTCTTAGCAGCCATTTTATTAAAAACAGCAAAATTGTGGTCCACTTGTGTGCTATTGCTGTAGATTAACTGGACATTTTTTTAGAAATTGTAACAATCCTCTGTTGTTTTCTTTAGCTCTTAGAAACAATAACACTTAAAATAACAGACCCAATAATAATAACATCTTTAATTAAAAACCTAATCATACTAATATCAATTTTTTTGAAGAAAATTTCCTAGTTAAAGCCACTGTTTATCAGCTTTTAAACTGATAGGTGTATCTTTAAAGAGTGAAAGTACAAAGTAATCAGAAAAAAACTCTTTTTACACTTTTAATTTAATTAATAATAACTATAACATGAATAAATTGGCAATTAAACCCTCTGATTCAACAAGAAAAAAAAAAGCCAAAATTGATTTTGTCTTAGACCCTAATAAAGCTTTTATATCAACTGCTAATAATAATAAGCTACCAAAAACTAAAGTTTTTAAGAATTCTCTAAAGTTAAAAATTCCAGAAATAGTACAAAAATCTGGTTTCTATTCTGTTGTTAAAAATCTTATAAAAACACCAGTTCACATTACTTTTGGCCAATTAATAACCCATCTACAGTTCAGAAAAAATCTTTGCAAATTCTTGATTCCTAAAAAGAAAACACCAAAAACCAACAAGTGCTCTTATTAAGCTGAACTTGCTGACAATAGCAATATCACTTTTTTGATTTGCAAAATCCAAGTAACTGAGTACTTCATTGACTTGATTTTAGATAGTAAATCATCTGTAAGTATTATTGTCAAACACTTTCTAAAAACAATCAGCAGAAAAATTAATGAGTTTTTTATTTGACCAATGACTAATATACATAGTAACAAAAAAAAAATCTGAACATAGCCAAAGCTGTTTTTGTCTGCATTAATAATATTAACATTGAAACTAACATGAAATTTTCTGAAGTTAAAAAATACACTATTATTGTTAGCAATAAATGATTCAAGAAAACAAAAGCTTTGCTTAATTATAAATTGTGTGAATTAACCATAAAATATGATAAAAAACTTGTTGTGATTAAATGTTATTATTGAACAACTCCTCTAGTACCCAAGCAAAATTCAGAAGAAAAACAATTAAACAAATTAGATAATAAAGAAAGCAAAAAAAATGAAAATAAAAAAAAACAAAAAGAAATTGCTAAATTTGCTTACACTATCTTTATTAGCAATGGCAAGCCAATAAATAATATTAAAACTAACAAAAAAAAAATTATTGTAAATGGCAAGCTAATCTGTTGACCATATTATTACAGTTAAAACTCATACTTTTTATTAGTTATTACATGTATTAATTATTGATATTATATAATTAGCCATTCTATTTTTAGATAGTGATCATTGATCTAATCAATAACCTAATTGTTGATCTGATCATTAACCTAGTTATTGACTTGGTTGTTAACTATTTTTAATAGCTATATAAGCAATAAATTTCTTAGCTGTAAAAAAGCATATAAGAATCAAAAAAAGCAAAGAAATAAAATAACAACTTCATTTTAATTTTTCTCTTCTTGCTAATTTCTCTTTCTTTACTTTCAAGTATCTAAACATTTTGGAATAAAAAATTACTTGTTGGCATTTATCTACTTTTTTTCTAACTTGTATAATTGTAGCATTTAATAAAATGTGACTAAAAAACACATCTGATACCTAATATTAAATTCTAAAAGTGCTAATATGAGACATAGAATTATACCAGTATGTTATTATTTGTTAACAGTAGAGACTATTTCTTTACTTTTAGATTTCCCAGTTATCTTTTAAAAAAACAGTAATTAAGATATTTTATAAAACTGATCTTATACATTAAATCTATACTTATTTAATTTATTTATTGAAGTTGAATTCTCTTTAATTAATTTTATTACCCTACAATTCTGTTTTCTCTTGCTGTCTATTAGTTTGTTACTTCAATCTATAAAACTAATTTTTAGAAAATATGAATTAAAAGCAAACAAACATTAACAACATTCAAGAAAAAAGACCAAAAATCTTCAATAATAGCATATATTATTATTTTAATTTATTACTTATTATCTTATTAAATTATTTAAATTATTATTTAATTAATAACTCAATTTATACAAAACACAAATATAACCAAATTGTGATAATTAAATTATGTAATATACTGAATTATATAATATTTAAAATTTGCTAAAATATTTAGTAATTTGACAAAATACTTAACAATTTATTAAAATAATTTGTAGTTTGATAAAATATACTTTTAGTTTGCCAAAATATTAAAAAAAAAAAGTGCAAAATTATAAAATAGTATTACAACAAGTTGTATAAAAAAAGATATTTTCTTTTTAAAAAAATATATCTTGACTAAAACTAATATTTTTCTTAATATTTTCTATATAAATCAATTCCAATAAAACTTACTTTAAAAAACTTAACTATTTTTATTATAAAATTAACTTTTCTATATTAATGTTTTAAAATTGATTAGTTATTAATTTTAATAATTATTAACAACTTTTAAATTTGAATCTAAAATAACTTTTTTAACATATTTTCTTATTTTTTTTTTTAGTTTCTTTTAGTTTCTTTTTTTTTTATATTATTGAATAGCTTACAGTCGAAATTTTTTGTAGAAAAATTGACTTTTACAGCAAAGTAACTACACATATTTTGAAAAGTTTACAGATAAGATTTTTTTGCTAAAAAATTAACTTTCACTGCAAAGTAATTATACAAGTAATTGGCACAGAATTTGTTATTTTATAATAAACTTAACAGCATTCATAGTTCAAAGTATAAAAAAATACTTTGGAAAAAAATTGGCTTATTAAAAGTTTACCAACTTTTATTTACAACAGAATTAACAACAAAATAGCATTAACAACACTAAAAAAAGAATAGAAAAAGCTTTAGTAACAACATGAAAAAATCCAGTAATAAAATGAAATTTATCTATATTAATACTATAATTTTGATCTTATTATATTAACAATATATAATAAAAGTTGTATAAAAAGTTTAAAATTAAACATTATTGTTTAAAACTGTCTTAAAATTTATTATTTGGTAGATATTGTAAACATTTATATTTCTATTAAAGTTTATAATCACTTTTATAATCTAATAAACAATATTATTAAAATTTCCAAAAAAACTCTTATTAATTCTATTACTTTAAACATTTAAGATTTTGAAAAATTCCAGTTTATTCTTAACTTTGCACAATTATTCTTATTTTATATTATTATTTCTCAAGTATAAAATATGCTAAAAAAAGTTACTTATTTACTTTAGACAAAATTAATAAACTTAACTTAAAAAATTTAAGTATTTTTTAACAAATACAACTTAAAATTTTACTAAACCAATATGTCAATGTTTTTATTAGTAAAAATAAATTTAGATACACTAATATTGTAAAACATAAAATTAACATTAGAAATTCTAGATTTATTAAACAATAAATATATTAAATTACTTTAGATAAAGACAATTTAATCAAACAAAAAGTATAATTAATGCTAAATAATAATTTAATTAAGAATTTTTTAAGTTTATGGTCTTTACTAGTTATATTAGTTATAAAAAAAATGGAAAAATACATTTATGTATTGACTATTAGAAATTTAATAGTATAATTTAAAGAAATAGTTATTTAACTTCTTTTATTCAAAAAATTTTAGACAATTTGGAAAATAAAAAATGATCTTCCTTATTGAATTTAATCAACAAATATTGACAAGTTGAGATAGATTCAAATAACAAAGAAAAACTGTATTTACAATCTGAGATAAAAATTTCGAATTTAATGTAATGTTCTTTAAACTTTACAATGCTTCTGTTATTTTTCAATGCTTAATAAATATTGTGTACAAAGAAATTTTGTAAAAATTAGTTATTATTTACTTAAATAATATTATTATAAATAAACTTGATAAGATATAAGAGTTTTTTTATTTGCTATGAATAACAAATTAATGTGATTAGTCTTTGAAAATTTTTGATATATATGAATATACTTATAAAATTCTTTGGTTATAAAGCACAAAAATATAGTTTAATTGTTTGTAGTTGAGTATATATAAGCTATTTTTTTTAAGTTAATTAAACACAATTGTTAGAATTTGACATTGTTTTTTCATTTTTTTAGTAAGTTAATAAAATAGAGTTAATATTCAAATCTAAAGAGAGCTTTTCTTTTTTATCAGATTATCACAAAGTTTATTTTTAGACAGTTAATTTTTTTAATATTACTGCTTTACCAAAAAAAGAAAAAAATAAAAAGAAAAAAAAAAGAAAAGAGAAATTAGTATTGTTAATTACCATAATTAAAAGTAATTGGTCCAAGTTATTAAAATTTTAAAGCTGTTTATATTAATAGTATTTGGCTTAAAATAAAGATAAAAAAAATATTCAATTTAATTTTAACAACACAAATTTGAAAATCATGTATAAGTAAATTAAACAATATTTTTTATTTAATTGTGAATATAAAAATATAAAAAAAATAAGATAAAAGAGATTTATTAAGTTTTAAAGCTAAGATATTTTTTTTAAAAAAATAGGTTCTTATATTCTGTTTGTTTTTTTATTTGCTAAAGCTATTCATTTTTATACATATTTTTTAGTTTTATAAAATTGTCTTTGATTATTTGTTATTATTAGCTATCACTTGCTATTTCTGTTATTGCTTTGTTCTTTTATATTATAATTAATTATCTTATGTTATAACTAGTTATTCTGTATTATTTTATATTATTGTATATTATTTTGTGTTATTCTGAATTATTATGTATTATTGTGTATTATTTTGTGTTATTATATTTTTTCTATATTATTATATTTTAATCACATTTTTTTTAATTGCTTTGAATTGGTTTTTTTACTTAAATAATATTATTCTTTTCTTTTAGAATTAAGCTTTTGCAAAATTATATGTATCTGTAAAAATTGTTCTTTTAGTATAATTTTTAATTATTATATTAAGTATTGTTTTTTGTAAGTTTTTAAACTATGTATTTGTTATTTATTTTATGTTGTTAATTGTAATAGTTTTTAATAAATTGTCTAATAGTATAACTAGACAATATTTAAGTGCTAAATACAGTTAATATGTTGCTTTATAGTGTAATATTAAGTTGTTTTTCCTAACAAATTCTTTTACTTGTTTAAAAGCTTTTTTGTTAAATATTCATTTGTTGGTATTTAAGTATAATATTTATAGAACTAGTTTTTTGCCAATTTTAAAAAATTAGTATATTAATAAAAGTTTTTTTCTATTTTTTAGAGGTTTTTGGTATTTATTCTTTTATTATTAATTTTATGATTAGCTTGCTTAAAGCTTTTTTAATTTTGTTGAATATGTATAGCCATATATCTTATTATAAAAATAGGAACACTTGGTTTTTGTTAAACTTTTGTCCATTCTTTTTTTTTATATTTCTGTATTGTATCTTTTTTTTATTAATTGTAATTTCTATTGGTGTTGTAAATTATTGAATTGTTTTAAATAGTTGTTCTAAAAGTTTCAAAATTTTGTCTAAAAGATTTATATTGAAAATATTATTAACTTCTTTCTTTGTTTTTTTAGTATTTATATCTTTATTTCATGTAATTCAAATTGTCATATATAGATTGTGTTTAATAATAATAATTGGTTTTAGATCTTGTAATATATCTTTTGATTTAATTAATAGAATTTGTGTTTCTAATTAAAATATAAATAATAATAATCTTTGTGTTATATAATAAATTTTTAAACAATTTCTATGTATAACTTTCTTTAAAATTTTGTTTTTTAATCATAATTTATATGCTTTATTGCCCAAAACTTTGTGTATATAAAAAAATCTGTTTTATTTTAGATCAAATTTTCTATTTTATTATTTCTTAGCTTTAGTATAATGTAATAATACTTGGTCTCTACTTTTGAATTTAACTGATTAATTGAATAAGTAATTATTATATCTTTTTTTCTGTTGTTCTTAAGTATTACTAATATTATTAGCTGTTTTTTTATAATTTTTTTTTAATGTTTTTATGAGTTAATATGTTTTTGGGTGTAAATAGCTTTGAAATTTTTTTTGGTAATTGTTTTGGTTAGAAAAATAGGTAATTTTTATTTAATAGGTAATATAGCTTTTTTTTTATAGATTAATTTAAATAGTATAAACTAAATAATATTTTGTTTCAATGTTTAGTATGCCAATAATACTAAAAATATAAATAAGTTCTATTTTTGTGTATTTTTGTAACTTATTTTTGTTTAATATTTAATTAAATTATTCTATTAATTTATTTATTTAAGAGTAATATAATGATAGTAATAGTTATTTTATTCCAAATTGTTGGCTTAATTTGGTAAGCATACTGTTAACAAAATGAGTTTTTTAGTCAAATAATAATTTTTTAAGCATTTATGTCAACAAATCAGATTCTAATCTACAAATTCGGCTACTGTTTTGGTATTTGTTACTTAAATAGCTTTAATTTTTGGCCATTTAATAAGATAATTTATAGCTACAGCAATATAACAATTTTTTTAGAAACAATAAAAAGAAGTCTAATCAAATCAATTCCAATTTTATTAAATAAATTTTCAACTAGAATAAATCAAAGTGGTTTTAATATTCTGGGTTCTTTTTTTTTAACATAAATTATAATTAAAAATATATTTAAAAATGTTTTTATATACTGTAAACCAATAGTATAGATTAATTGTTTTTTTTAAGATAATATTTTTGTTAAAATATCTCATTGTTGGATCAGAATACATGTTAAATAAGATAGTTTTTTTTTAGTATCTTTTATAATTCATTGAAATATAAGATTGTTTTGGTATTCTTGGTAATATAATTATTTATTATGCAAAAAATAGTTTTAGGCTTGTTTTTGTATAACATTTTGTTTCTGTTGAAATAGTTTTTTTTGAACTAAGATATTAACAAATATTGATATAATTATTGATAAGTAGTTGTGTTTATTGTTCTAAAATTTAAATTTGAGTTATTTTTGATAAGCTGTTAGTATTAGTGTTTTTGGCTTCTTTTTTATAATGTACTTTGTATAAAAATTGTTGCAGATAAGTATTTTATTTTGCATACTTTTTTTTGAGTTATAATTTGCTAAGTAATCAAATCAATTTTTTATGATTTATATATAGATTGAATAGTTAGTAAAAATAATGTTTTTAGTTCTGTATAACCTAGTAAATAACAAGACATTTTAGATTAGTAGTACTATATATTTTTTCAATAGCATTAATATTGTAGTTAGCATATGTGATTAGATGTTCTTAATTGTTTAATTTAATTTATAATAAAATAACTTTTAATGCATTTTTTAAGAGATTTATAACTATAATAAAATGCTTATTAAAGTTTGAGTAAATTAAAATTAGAGTTTTAATAAATTATTGTTTAAGATAGTCAAAAGCCTTTTGCTAATCAATTTTTCAAAAATACAGAACATGTTTTAATAATAAATAATAAAAAAATTTGACAATATTGGAGAAGTTTTTAATAAATTAATAGTAGTATTCTGCTAATCCTAGAAATTTTTTTAATTTTCATAGATTAGTTGAAATCAAAAAATTCTTTATTTTTTAAACTTTGTCAAAATCTGGTTTTATTCCATTTTTGCCAATTACATATCTCAGAAATTCTAGTTTAGTTTTTTTAAAAAAACATTTATTAAAGTTAAGTTTTAATTTTGTATTTTATAAACAATTAAAGATTTGTTGAAGATAGAGCAAATAGTTATTGAAAGTTCAGAAAATACATTAGTATTATCTAAATATATTACAACTAATTTTCAGAGAATTTTTTTGTATACAATATTTATTAGATATTAAAAAGTAGCTGGAGCATTACAAAGTCCAAAAAACATAACATTAAACTCGAAATTTCTATATTAGGTGGTAAATACTGTTTTTTTTTGTTTATAGGATCTATTTTGACTTGTCAATATCTACTAACAAAATCTAAGAATGAGAACTATTTCTTATTTTTTAGATTATTTAGAATTTCTTAAATAAGAAGAGTTGAATAGTTATTCTCTTAAATAACACTATTAAGTTTTCAATAATCCATGTAAAACCAGATTTTTCCATTCTTTTTAATCATTAACATGACAGATAAAAACCAAAAACTTAATAATTTTTTAATTAATCTATTATTTAATATTTATTATACTTCTTGTTTAATCAAGTTATTACTATCTAAAGTTACTTAATAGGCTTATTGTTTAATAGATCTGGTATTGCTAATATTAATTTTATGTTTCACAATATTAATGCATCCAAATTTATTTTTGTTGGCAAAAATATTGGTGTATTGATTCAAAAAAATCTTAAGTTGCATTTGCTGTAAAGTACTTAAGTTTTTTAAGTTTAGTTTATTAATTTTTTCTGTATTAAATAAATAGCTTTTTTTCAACAAATTTTATATTTGCAAAATAATATTACAAAATAAAAACAGTTGTGTAAAGTCCAGAATAAATTGGAGTTTCTCAGAATTTCAAATGTTTATAAAAATAGAACCAATAAAAATCTCTTTAAAAATCTTAATAATGTCTTTGGTGAAATTGTAGATAAAGATTTTAAAATATTTGTAAGCTTTAACAAATATATATAAATTGGAAATATTGACTAAAGAACAAATTTCTGAAGCCACTTTAAATAGTAAAACTTGGTTCTAAATTTTTTAATTGACCTTTAAAATATACTGTCAATATAAGAAAATGAAAATAATCATATTAGTATAGATAAATTCTACTTGGTTACTAGTGTTTTTCACAAAATTAATTTGTATATTTTCTTTTCCACTTGATTCAAATCTTTGAATTTTTTAAGTAGTAAAACCTAATTTTTTGTGTATGATTACAGAAATCAGTTAAGAGATTTTTACAAAGAATAGAAAGATGGCCTGTGCAATTTTCTTTTGTAATTTAATTAAGGCTTATTAGAATTGTTTTAAAGTATTACAATTATATTTCTAGTATATTTAACATTAATTATTTTTTTTAATATTGATTTTTTTGTTTACAAAACTAGACCAGAATACAATTTAGACTATAATACTAATAAAAATTTCTAATTTAAGATCTATTTTTATAAAAAAATAAGATATTATAACTACAGAAAATTGTTCAAAATATTTTAAATTGAATTTAGTATTATTTATATATGTTTTTTTATAACATATTCTTTTATTATTGTTATTGTATCACTTTAGTTCTAATTTTTTGAAGAAATCAGAATATGCAAGATATTGTTTTATTTTAGTAATTATACTTAACTCTTAAAACATTGTGTTTTCAATTATTAATACATATTTTTTTCAGATTCTTTGAGTTTAGAAATGAGATAGAATATTTATGAAATTGAATTAAACAAGAGATTACACTTATTATAGTACTAAAAATAACAAAAGATTAAACAATAATTCCATAATTTTGTATTAAAATTGGTCAATCTTTGTTTTTGTTTTTTTTGAGTAAAAGCAAATTCTTGATATTAGTCTTAAAATGTCTTAGAGCCATCAGTAAATAGATTATCTATTTTTTTAATGATTACTAAGACACTTTTTATAGTGTGTATTTTTTTAATTATGGCACTTTTCTATTTTGTTGTGGCTATTTTTCAAAAATTTTCTTTATTATAAAAGTATGAATCCAGTTAGTTTATTGTTCAAATATAAGCCATAGCAAATAAAGTTTTTTTTTAGGCCCAGTTATTAATTAAAATAGTATACTAACAGAATTTGTTACATGTTTTTTCTCTGTTAAAAACATTGTTTTATAATCTTTTATTAAGTAGAATTTTACTATAATATATTGTCTTATTTGTCTTGCTATCTTAATTGTTTAAATTATTTTAATACACAAAAGCAGCAATAATATCTGATAACAATTGGCCATACTTTATTGTTTTTAATACAAACATCTATTAAAAATAACTTTTTTTTACAATTAATACAAATTAATTTTAAGAGTCAATATGATTATTTTTTGATTTGAAGTTAGATAAACTAATGTTAATATTTAGAGTTTTTTGTTAGCTTTTTTTTGGTCTTTTTTTTCTTATATAAAAAATAATAGTAAATTTGTTCTAAAATTGTTTGCTCAAAAAACTTGGTAAGTTTTCAAAATTAATTGGAAATTAAGTTCTTTGAATTTAATTAAAAGTTGTTTTAAGACTGTGTTTTTGAAATGTTTATATGTAGCCAGTATTCTAACATGTTGTCTATTAAAGATAACTTGAAGTTTTTATGTGTTTTAATTTAATATTGTATAGGCTTTTAATAACTAATAATTTCTTATAAAAGCTTAATATTAGGTGGCTTTTATGATAAGTACTTTAGTTAAGATTTTGATTTTGTTAATTTTAAATAAAAAATTGTCAATTTTTTTTATCAATGTTTTAGTATTTTTATTTACAGTAATTATTTTAGTAGTGGTTGCACAATCTATTTAATAACTTAGTTAATTTATAAGCTGTGTTACTGGAGGTTTTTGGTCTCTTTTCTTGAATGTTGTTAGTATTGATTTGCTGTGAATTTACATTCTCAAGAAGTAGTTGTACCTCCAGTAACTGAATTTATCTTCAAATTATCTTCTATAATTTGAATTGCTGGGCTTATAAGTGAAATGACCAATTCCTTGCCAGTTACTTTTATGTAGTTACATTGTAGCAAACGTCAACTCTTTTCCAGGAATTGCTTGTCTGGAAGCTCACTAAAAATGTGTAGTTACTTTGCTGTAAAAGTTAACTCTTCTACAGAAATCTCGTCTGTAGGTTATCTCAATAATTGTAATAAGAAAGGAAAAAAAATAAAAGAAATATAAAAGAAATAAAATTTATCAAGGGAAACGTTTTTTATCCAGACTTGGAGTCACTAACAGTTTATTGAAATTGGTAGCTAATTAATTTCAAAACATTAATTGTGTTGAGGGAATTTCAAGTGTAATAATTTTTAAGGATTTATTTTTCAAATATTTAATTTTTATTTGAATATATAAAAGATGATTTGTTTCAATTAAGATATCTAAAGTAAAATGCTATGGTAAAATACTATGAGAAGATACATTTTTTTGAAGAAAAAAGCTCTTCTTTTATTCAACTTGTTGTAGTACTAGTCTTTGAACTTGCATTTTTCTCTTTGCTTCAATTTCGGTAAACTAAAGATATATTTTGGTAAACTACAAATTATTTCTATGAATTATTGATTATTTCGGCCAATTTTTTATTAATTTCAGCAAATTTTGACTATATTAAATGGTTCGGAGTATTGTGTAATTTGATCATCTTAATTTCTATAGTACAAATCGGGTTATTGATTGAGTAATGATATTTGATAATTTGGCTAATTAATAAGTGATAATCAAAATGATAATAATATATGCTACTTAATAATAAAAATTATGAAAATAATTTCATACTAATTAATAGCTAAAATTCCACTGGTAACATAATCTTCTTCTTAAGACTAAGCTCTGTTAAAGTCCAAGCACTATCTGTAATATCAAGATAGTAGTCCAAAATAATTAAAGTGATTTGGTCTGAAAATTGTTGAAATTTCAGATCTGTGAGCTTTCTAATGTATTGAATCTTCATTGGATAAAGTATTGGATTTTGTAGGACATTTTCACATGTGTTGAATAAATCATAGAGTCTAAATGCTGCTCTAAGTTTGTAGTGAGTGTTTGTTGGTTCAGCTGCTGTCTTGAATTCTTTGTGAATTTGTTTTTGTATGGCTTCAGAAAAGATGTGTGTTGTTTCAAGTTCTAGTTTTTATTCATAAAGTGTTCTTTCAATATAAAAGTATCTATATATTAGAATATGTTTATTGTTCTGTTCATTAAGGAATAGTAGAAGTTTTTGTTAAATTGTGACATTTGGTGGAATGTCAATAGAGGCAGATAAAAGGTTTTCTTTTAGTGCTTGCTTCAATAGTTCTGGTAACTAACTTCCAGAGTAACCTCTTGGTTTTTTTTTATAGGAGTAATAATTCTGAGAATTGTTTACTACTGGGGCTGTGATTTTTTTCTGAATGTAATTAATTTAACTTCCATTAATTGTTATGGATAAGTTAGAAAGTGTTTTCAAGGCTAACATTAATTTTTGGAATATTTGTTGAATATTTCAGGGAATAATCATAATAAAAATGACTAATTAATAAACAAAATTTGAAAAAAAATAAAGAAAATTATTTTTGGGTATAGAGTTTTTATTTGTTTTTTGGGTTTGAATGTTTTTTATAATTATTTACTGTTTTTGATTTATGTTTTGTGTATTTTAAAGGGGTTTTGTGAAAATGTTAAATTAAGTATTCAAGTTTGGTTGTTGTTCTATTATAACTATTGGTTCTAAATTTCGGGAAATATCTTCAAGATTAATTAAAAGAGAATATATACCAATTTGTAAAATTAATGGTTCAGGATTGTTTCTGGAATGATAGTGTTTCAATCAATCTCTATGTGCAACTTTTGCTAGTATTTTGTTATTAAGTCTTAACTTGTATAATCTATTGTCTAGAATTTCGTGAATATAAAATGGTCCATCCTATTTATGCTCAAATTTTCTACTTCATTGTTTTTTAGCCTTAATTCTGTGTAATAGAACTTTATTTTCAACTTTAAATTCGTTGATAACTGGTAACAGTTTGTTGTCATGTCTTTTTTTTTATAAGGCTTAAAAATGTTTAATGTGAGTGGCTGCTATGTGTCTTTTTCCTTCCAATGTACTAAGAAGGGTGTAGGCTTTTCTTTAGAGTGTTTTCTGAAAGTTTTCTTCATTAATTGGTTGCACTGGATATGTTTCTACTATGAAATTAATTGGTAATATTGCTGTTTTTCTATAAGTAAAATCAAATGATGTGTGTTTCATAGTATTTTGTTTTAGTATTCTGTATGCTAATAACACTGATGGAATAAAGATATTCTATTTCTGCTCAAAATCTGTTGAGACTTTGGCTAAAAATTCACACAATGTTCTGTTAAAATATTCTATAAGTCCATTTGTTTAAGAGTGATAAGATGATAATAGAGGTCTTTTGACATTAAATCATTCACAAATTTTTTGTATCAAGTTGTTCACAAAATATGTTCCTTGATTGGATAAAAGTTCAATTGAACATCTATGTCTACAAATAATGTCTTCATAGATAAAACTTGCTACTGATTTTGCATCTGCTTTTTAAATGGCTCTAGTTTTAGGCCATTTGGTAAAATAATCTACTGCAACTGCAATATAACAATTTTTTTGGGTTGTGATAGGTAATGATCCAACTAAATCAATTTCAATTCTGTTAAAAAGTTGTCCAACTTTGATTGGATTTAAAGGTTCTGTGGGACAAGTTCTTTCTTTTCTTTGGCAACTATTACAGAATTCTACATATTGTCAAATGTTTTTTTGCATGTGAAGCCAAAAGTAATGTTCAAGAATTCTTTGAATTGTTTCATCTCTTCCCAAGTGTGTTGAAGAAGGATCTGTGTGTATGTTGTATAAGATTGTTTCTTTTTTATGCTCTTGTATTAATCTAAGTGGTTGGTTTGAATTTTTGTGATTTTTATAATAAATTTTGTTGCGGTGTATGAAATATTGTTTTGATTGGTGTTGCAAACAATGTTTTTCACTTGAAGACCAATCTTCTGGCATAGTAAGGGTCTTCAAATAGTTTTTGATGTTGTTATAATTTCTGGAATTTATTGTTGTTTGGTTATTTTGTTGATGGATTGGTAAATTGTAGTAGATTTGTTGTTAATGTTAATCTTGTCTCATTCTTAAGAAACTATCAACATTGGTGTGTAGTTTTCTTGGTTTGTGGTGTACAATATATTTGTAGTCTGCTAGAAAGTCATTTTATCAAGACTGTTTGGCATTTTGTTTGGTTTTTTTTTTATTGAGCCATTTGAGACCAATATTGTCAGTTATGATGTCAAATTTTTTTTCATTCTTCAGGTATTGTTGAAAATATTTAATAGCCCAAATGACTGCAGCAGCTTCTAATTCAGTTAAGCCATATTTGAGTTTTGTTGGCTTGAGTGTTCTACTGGCATAGGCAATGACTTGCTCCTGGCCATTTTCATTTAATTGTAACAAGATGGCACCAAAAGCTATGTGTGAGACATTAGTGACTAGTTGAAATTGTTTGTTAAAATTTGGGTAAGCAAGAACTGAAGCTGTTGTTAATTTTGTTTTGAAGGTGTCAAAGGCTTTCTGTTGTTCTTCAGTTTATTAATATGACATATTTTTGTTGGTAAAATAGTTGAGTGATTTAGCAATCTCTAAAAATCTTTTTATGAATTTTTGATAATAGGAGGCTAATCTTACAAATTCTCATAGTTCTGTGGTATTTTTGGAAGGTTGAAAGTTTTTAACAACACTGATTGTTTTAGAGTTTGGTTTGACTCCATTTTTGCTAACAATGTGTCCAAGAAAGATTAAACTTGTTTTTCCAAAGTAACATTTTTCAATGTTCAGTTTTAATCTTGCTTTCCATAATCATTGAAAAACTTCTCACAAGTAAATAAGATGGGCTTTAAAGCTTGGTGAATATATATTAGTGTTATCAAGATAAACAACTACTAATTGCCATAAAAGTCCTTCATATACAACATCTATGAGTCACTAGAATGTTGCTGGTGTATTGCAAAGTCCAAAAAACATAACATTAAATTTGTAGTTCTCTTTTTGGGTGGTAAATGCTGTTTTAGGTCTATCTTTTGGGTCCATTTCAACTTGCCAGTATCCACTTTCCAAGTCTAAAGTTGAGAAAAACTTGGCTTTTCTTAGAGTATCTAGCATGTCATCAATTCTTGGAAGAGAATAGGCATCTCCAATTGTGACACTATTCAGTTGTCTATAATCAACACAGAATCTGATTTTTCCGTTTTTCTTTTTAACTAAAACTATTGGTAAGGCTCATGGACTTTTTAATGGTTAAATCAATCCGTTATTAAGCATTCTTTGGACTTCTTCTCTAATAAATTGGTGGCTAACAGGTGGTACTTGATAAGCTTGTTGTTGTTTTGGTAAAACATCTCCTGTGTGGATCTGGTGTTGAACAATATCAGTTTTTCTAAAATTATTGTTGTCTTTTGCAAATATATCTGCAAATTCAGCTATCAGTTGTTTCAATTGTTTTTGTTGTTGGGGTTTTAAGGGACCCATGTTAATTCAAGAGAGTTTTTCTTTCAACAAGTGATAGTTTTCAGTGATAAGGATAATGTTTGGGTTGAGAAGTAGGATATATCTTACAATTTCGATGAAATTAGAAACAATTTGAGAGTTTTCATCTTGAAAAATGTTACTATGTATGATTCTAATCTCTAATTTATTTAATAAAACAATAGGGTAATTGTTGGGGTTGTAGAATGTAACTTAAAATTTCTTTATTTTTTTGGGAATATAAATGTTTGGGATTGAGATTTCATGCTTTAAACAGATTTGTTTATTGGATTCAAAAATTTATTGGGTAGTAGTGGATTTTGAGCAAATGTAAATTTCGTAATGTTCTTCAAAAGATAAAATGGTAATTGGTTGGAGAAGTTAAAGAATCTGGTGAAATTCATTCTGTGTATTGAGAGCTATGTTTATTGGAACTGTAAATCATCCAGTTGAACCAAAACCTTGGGTTCCTCTTTCACTTTTTCCTAATTGTTCTCTGTTGTTAACTAATTGTAAACCCAAAATGTTGATTAAGAGTAGATAAATTGCTTAAGCAATCTTTTTAGCATATTCAATTCTGAATGATTTGTTTGTTTCATTCTGTAGCATAATGTTAATGTCTCCAGTATATTCTGCATTTATAACTCCTCCTCTAACATTGATTCTTTTGCTTGCCAATGATGATCAAAAAGCAATTTGTACTATTGCTCTTAGTGGTATTTCAAGAGCAATTCTAATGTTGATTTTGGTTAAGGATTTTGGTTAAAGAACCAAAGTGTCTTTGCCAGAATATCTGAGGTCATATCCTGCATCAATTTCGTAAGCTTTTTCTGGTTTTATATTTTTTCCATTGTTGTCAAAGTATTTGAGTTGTATAGCAGGCTGGTTTTCAATAAGATAGATTGGAGTTGTTGTACTTTCTTTTTCTGGCTTATGTTCTCCAAATTCAATTTTTTCTTGGTCATTTTTACTGAGTAAGGAGATGCTAAGAGCATAGCATTCTGGACACCATTTGTTATCACAAGGCATGATGTATTTTTTACACAATTGAATGTTTATTTGCTCTAATTGTTGAATTTAAGCTTCTTGGATTGGATATATGTAACTTGCAATTTGGTGATATGTTTCTATTTCATCTTCATAATTGAATCTAGCTAATTCTATTGTATATTCAATATATTTAGCTTCTTTTATTTGGCAGACATCTTCTTGTGTGGCTCCATTAATTAAAGCCATTGCTAAGTCAAAAATCATTTCAGCATCATAGGAATAATGATAGAGTTTGTTGAGAGCACTGTTGTATGCTGTATCAAAGAGTGTTCCTTTTTTAACTTTTTCTGAAATTGATAGAGCATATTGACAGATTTGATCACATACTCTTCCTCTTATTGCAACATCAATCCAGTTGTATTTTTCTGATAGCATATTTTCACATGTAAGACAAGGCATGTTGTCTTATTTTCCACTTTTTTTGGGATATCCAAATCGTTCTCTATGGTATGTTTTACAGTAATAACAGATGTGAGTTTTGTATTTTTCTTCTGAAAAAATACATGCTCCCATTGATGAAAGTTTTTTCTTGCAATCTTTGCATTTGAGTGAGATATAGGGTGGTTGTTTCTTTGGTTCTGGTGTAAAGTATTGAACAACATTCTATCCTCTGATCTCCTCAAAGATTTTTTGTTCTGTTTCTTTAGCCCAACTGGATGTTAATCCAAAAGCCATAAAGGTTTCAGTAATTGGTAGTTTTTTTTCCTCTTCAAATTCAAATACTGGGGCTTTTCCAGATTTTTTATTAAAGATATGACAAGTGACAGATACTCTAGTGTATTGTCCTTAGTATGAAATTTTCAATTCTTGGGTTTCTCAATCTAAATTTGCATTGGCCTTGAAAAGCCAATCATTTCCAATAAGAGCTTGGTATTGGGGTGTATTCATAATTAGAACTTTAACTAAAATGGTGATTCCATCAATAATAAATGAGAAATTGTTAATTTTTTCTACTGATGTCTTTTTCATACCATCTGCAGTGACAATTACAGTTTGGGCTGGTCTGTTAACAGTTTTTTGAAGCTGTTATATTAACTGGTAGGTGATAATACTTCCAGTTGATTCATTGTCTAAGATTAACCAATTTGGTTTTCCTTCTACTTCAGCTTTTGTATACATAGCAGTGATTGTTTTTTGTTTATTAACTGCTGCATTGCTAAGCAAAAATGGTGATTCATTGGCTTCAAATTCGAATGGAAATATATCTGAAAGGTTGGCATTTTGGGCAATATGGGCTGGTGGGATAGTGTGGTTAGAAGGATTTGATTTTGGTGTTGTAACTCCACCTTCAGAAAGTACAGTTTGTTGAAAATCCGATTTTTCAGGCATTGTGAGATAACTGGGTTGAGTGTGATAGTAATTGGGTCTTTGCTGACCAGAATTTCGGAAAACCAATTGGTTGTTTAAGTTAATTCTGTTATTATTATTCTGAAATCAATTTTGAAGAGTAAATTGGTTTTGGTAAACCAATCTTCATACAGATATCTGATATTGTTGAGTGGATAGTGTTTAATATTGCTGTATTAGTAAAGATTGTTGATATTGTTGCTGTATTGGTTGTGGAGCAGATTGATAATAACTGTTCTGATTTTGTGGTTTTGGTGAGTAATAATTTAGTGGTGGAAGTTGGTAATAAGATTGTTGTGGTAAAGAGTAATTTTGATTACTTCTGTTTTGTTGATCTCTTTGCATCTTTCTACAATCTTGTTTTCAATATCCTGGAATTCTACAATAATGACAGCTTTGTGGTTGGTTGTTTAATGATAACAGGTAGTTGTTTTGGTTTTGCCATTGTGGTGGCTAATATTTTTGTGTTTGCTGTTATTAGTTGGTAAAATAGTTTTCAACCTTCTTGGTGAGTTGGTTAATTTTTTTTTCAGCTGCTGAGCTGGTTTCTTCAATAACAAGATTTACAAGTTTGGTATGGTTTGCTTCTTCTATTGCCATTTTATAGTTCTTCACATGTCTAATGGCTGTTGCTAAGTCTTCTGGCACATGTGGACAAACTTTTTTGATTAACTTGTTTTTTAATTCTGCTATAAACTGATCCAAAATCTGGGCATTGGAATAATATTCATTGGTTTCCAATTGTCAAATTCGTTGAAAGAGTTTGTTAAATCTCCCAAGATAGGTCATAACAGTTTCAGATGTTTCTTGTTTGATATTGCAAAAGCAATTGCAGAGAGTAATAGAGATGTTGTTGTCAGTGAATTGTTGTAAAAAAGCATTTTTGAATGCTTGCCAGTTTCTAAATGGTTCTTCTAAGTTTTCAAACCATTTTTCTGCAGTTCCTTGAAGAAAGTATGGAATTGCTTTGAGCATTCTTGCTGCATTTTATCTATTTGTATCTTCTGCTTTTGAACTTTGTCAAGCCATTCTTAAGGACTGATATTATTGTTTTTACCAGTAAATTCTGAAATCTTTGCAATATAAGCAGTTGTTATTTCTTCTTTGTTTTCTGTGGTTTCTTCTTGTTCTGATTCAGTTTCTTCACTTTCCAAGTTTTCTGAATGATTACTTTCGTTTTCTTGTAAGTAATCAATAATATTGGTGCTTGTTGATATGGATTTCTGCTGTTGAGTAGAATTTTTGGGTAACTGAAAATCTTCTGGTCTTAAAAAATAAATAAGTAGTAAAATTAGTGTTTGTGGTTGAGCAAGTGAAATTAGAAATGATGTAATAGAAAGTGGTAATTTGATACTGGTTTCTTGTTCAAGTGTTTGTAAGTGTTTAGCAGTTATTTTTGGTGTCTTTGGGGTGGTGCTTGAATGTTGTTTTAGTTTTTGTTTGCCTCTGTTGCTTGTTTCTGTTTCTGATTCAAAGTTAATAGAGTATTTAGACTGTACTGGGTATTTTTTTTCACAATACTGAATAATGCTAAAGTTAAGTTCTTGGAAGTAGGTGGCAAGAGTTTTACTGTTCAGGTTTTCTGTTTTCAATTGTGAATAATGCACTAAATTATTGTAGAGATTGCTTCTAACTTCTGAAATATTGTAGTTTTCAAAAAGATAATTGTTGATGCAGTTTTCAATGTATTGGTATACTGATTTCTTGACAACTTCAATTCCGTCTGGAATGTTGAATCTTTGCTTACAATAAGTGTAAATTGACTGATAATACTTTAGAGTTGTTGTGTCTGATATAATTGCCACTTTGAATTTGTTGTTGCTGTGTTATTTCCGTGGGAGAGCACCAAATGTTACCAGAGGTTTTTGGTCTTTTTTTTTGAATGTTGTTAGTGTTAATTTGCTGTGAATTCATGTTCTTAGGAAGTAGTTGGACCTCCAGTAACTGAATTTATCTTCAAATTATCTCCTATAATTTGAACTGTTGGGCTTATAAGTAAAATGGCCAATTCCTTGCCAGTTACTTTTATGTAGTTACATTGTAGTAAATGTCAACTCTTTCTCAGGAATTGCTTGTTTAGAAGCTCACTAAAAATGTGTAGTTACTTTGCTGTAAAAGTCAACTCTTCTACAGGAATCTTGTTTGTAGGCTATCTCAATAATAGTAATAAGAAAGGAAAGAAAAATAAAAGAAATGTAAAAGAAATAAAATTTATCAAAGGAAACGTTTTTTATTCAGGCCTGGAGTCACTAACAGTTTATTGAAATTGGTAGCTAATTAATTTCAAAACGTTAGTTGTGTTAAGAGAATTTCAAGTGTTATAATTTTTAAGGATTTATTTTTCAAATATTTAATTTTTATTTAAATGTATAAAAGGTAATTTGTTTCAATTAAGATATCTAAAGTAGAATGCTATGATAAGATACTATGAGAAGATACATTTTTTTGAAGAGAGAAGCTCTTTTTTTATACAACTTGTTGTAGTACTAGTTTTTGAACTTGCACTTTTTTCTTTGCTCCAATTTTGGTGAACTAAAGATATATTTTGGTGAACTACAAATTATTTCTATGAATTATTGATTATTTCGGCCAATTTTTTATTAATTTCGGCGAATTTTGACTATATTAAATGGTTCAGGGTATTGTGTAATTTGATCATCTTAATTTCTATAGTACAAATCGGGTTATTGATTGAGTAATAATATTTGATAATTTGGCTAATTAATAAGTGATAATTAAAATGATAATAATATATGCTACTTAATAATAGGAATTATGAAGATAATTTCGTACTAATTAATAGCTAAAATTCCACTGGTAACAGCTGTTTTATAATTATGTTGTATGCTAATCTACTATTAAGTATTAGTTTAATGTTTATTTGTCTTACTTTGGTGTTAATATATATTACTGTAATTGGTTTGTTCTGATTTATAGCAGCTTTACTAAAAAAATCAATGGTATTTAGACTGTTAATGTTAAATAAAAATATGATAGCTAATGTATTGTTTTCAATAATAGTGGCAAGAAGAATTATATTAGCAGTCTGATTGTTATTAGAAAAAAAAATATTGGTGATTTTATTACAGTTTTTTTTTTAAAGATATAATATTATTAAAATCTGAAGTTTCTGAAAGACCAAAATATGAAACTTGATTTGAATATTCTGTTAAAATTGCTCAAAATAATAGGTTGTTATGATTTATAAGTTGAATTAACTTACTAAAAGATTGTATTTAATTTCTATTGTTGTTTTGTTATTTTTAATTATAATCAATAGTTTGTGGTCTTGAATTGTTGTACAGTATTATAAATAATTATTTGGAGTGTTAGGACAAATAACAAATCTATAACTTGATGCTTAATAACTAGTAATATTGATAATTTCTAAAAGTTTTGAGGTCTAAAGGTTTTGGTTAAGTTTTTTGTATAATAAACAGAATTCAATTGATAGTTTCTTCTGTGAATTTTTTTTTCAGTGTGATGGCCAGTTTATTTTGGCATTATGCTCTTTTGATAAACTATCTTTAAATTTTTATTCTTATTTTTAGGTTTTTTACCAGGTTATTCTTAATATTAAATTACTCAGTACTTAATTTTTTTAATCAATTAGTAAACAACAAAGAAATAAAATAAAATAAAATAAAATAAAAATAAAATAAAATAAAATAAAAAATTAGTATCTTATTAATAGCCATAATCAAAAGCTATTGGTCTAATGTAATTAAGTATTAGATTTTATTAACATAAAGTATTGATAGTATAAAAGTAATTAATCTTCTTAATCAAGCAATAATAACATGAATTTGGATGATAAGTAAATATTTTATTAATATTGATATGATTTCACTTCAAGTTATAGGAAACTATTTTTTAAAAAGAGAATATTGAGGTTCTGAACTCTATTGAATTTTTTTGGAATTACTTTTTCTGTTTTTAATATTCTCACTATATATATATAATTTATGTTATACAAAATTTCTGGAATTCTGCAATTTCTCAAGAAAATCCTGGAATTCTGCAATTTTGCAATTCTCTAAGAAAATTCTGGAATTCTTTATTTTATTATGTTTATTTCTAATTGACTATTTACTTATTATTATAATTCCTAATTTTTATAAATAACAACAATAAAACTTGGTATTAAAATAATATTTGTAATATTATTGGTAGAGGTTGGTAATAATTTGGTGGTAATTGAAATGAGTATAGAGATTGTTAATATAAAGATACTAAGTATTAGAATTTTATAAATTAGAAATATCTAAATTGTTGTTAATATTGGTTTTCATAATTTTTTTCTAAGATTTTTTTGCAACAATTCTTTACAATGTGTTTAGACTTTTGATAATAGTAGCAATTATAAGAATTTTGTTTTTAGAATTGCTGTTATTGTTGGTTATTTTGCTATTGTTAAGATTTGTTATTTGAATTTCTATATTATAATAGTTGATAAGTTTCAGAATTTTTTATTAAAAATTTCTCAATTTTTTGAATCAATTTTTTACTTAATTGAATAAGTTTTACATTTATGTTTGAGATTTCATTTATGGCTAAATTGATGGTTTGAGTATAGTTGGCTTCTTGTTTTGTTAATTTGAAATTATAAACAAATATTATGGTCTTTTGTAAGTTATTAGAGTGTTAGAATTTAACAAATTAAAGAATATTACTTTTTAATCTCTTCATAAATTAGTTAAAAATTTAACTTAGAGTGTAATAGTCTTTTTTAATTACCTAAATTTGATAGAAAATTTAATTAAATCTTCTAAAATAAGTAGTTACAGTTTTATAATCTTTTTGTTTTATTATACTGGATTGGTTTTGCAATCTAATAAGCATATTTGAATTACAGAAGTACTGTAAAAAAACAAGTTTAAAAGTAGCAAAATTAATTAGTTTCTCATTAAAACTTTGGTATTACAAGTCTGTAGTTTTAATCAAAAAAAAGATAAGACTTCTATTGTTTTAGTTTTGTTTTAATTGTTGACTGTAATTGTTTTTTCAACTTTTACAATCTAAATATATGCATTTTTTTTACTGAAAAATTTTTTCAGTTTAGCAATATCTCTATAAGTCATAATTTGAGTAATAGAAATTTGTTTAATTATTAATAAAAAAAATATTAATAAAGATATGTTTAGTTGTTTTTTTAAACTTAATACTGGTTATTTTTCTTTGTTAATAGTAATAATAACTTGTAATATGAATATTGTTTTTAAAAAAGTAGTTGTTAATTTAATTAAGAGTAATGCTAAAGATTGTATCTAAGAAAAAGTATTTCTAACTAGATTACTAAATATTAGAATAAGACTTTTAAATATAACTCTATATTTTCTAGGAATTTAGTTCAAAAATTTTGGTTAAAGTTTTAAGAATACAAATTTTCAGAAATCCTTAAAGTTTTTGTTTGTGATTTGGTAGATTGTTTAAGTAAAATTTTGCTTTTTAGAGTCTAATAATATAAAAGAATTATTAGTAAGAAAAATTTTGATTTCTTATTAACTATAAGTAGAGCTTTTTTTTGTTTAGTTTATGTATTATTGTCTAAATTAAACTCGGATTCTTCAAAGTCAAGTTTCAATATTTGTTTGTTTTTTCACTAAAAATATTAGTCTTAGATGTATATTTTAATTTCTTTGTCAATTAAAACAAGAGTTTTGGCTATAGCTTATGTAGTAATTAAAGTTAAATATATTAATAATTGTTAATAAATTTGTTCTTTAAGTTTTTTTATATTAGTTGTTTGGTCTAGTAGGTAGTTAATTTTAATGTGTACATAGTGGCAAAAATTACTTTTAACAATAACAGTTTTTGTTGGTATTTCTAAGTTTTTTTTAAAATAATAAAATAATATTCTTTTGAATAGTAAATAATCTTTTCCTATAATCTTAATAATTGTTAATTTTGTAAATTTCTGAAGTGCTCTGTCTCTATAAATTTTATAATCTTATAAAAAGTACCAAATATTATGAGTAAACTTAATAAAATATAATAATAACATTTGGTGCTCTATATTTGAGTAAAAAAGCTTAAAAGTTTCTTTTATTTGCTATAAACAGCAGATTAGTATGATTAGTTTCTAAAGATTTTTAATATATGTAAATTTATTTGTAAAGTTTTTTGGTTATAAGACATAAAAATATAATTTAACTGTTTATAATTAAGTATATATAAACAATTTTTTTAAGCTAGTCAAGTACAGTTACTAGAGTTTGATATTGTTTTTTTATTTTTCTAATAAATTAACAAGATAAAATTAATATTCAAACTTAAAAAAAGTTTTTTTTTTATTAAACTATTATAAAATTTATTTTTAAACAATCAATTTTCTTAATATTATTGTTTTACTAAAAAAATAATAAAGAATTTAAAAAAAATAAAATAAAAAAATAAAAATAAGAAAAAAAGAGAAAAAAAATTAGTATTATCAATTATTATAATCAAAAATAATTGGTCTAAGCTGTTAAAGTTTTGAAGCTGTTTATGTTAATAGCATCTGACCTAAAATAAAAATAAGAAAAACAATTAATTTAATTTTGACAACACAAATTTAGAAATTATATACAAGTAAATTAAACAATATTTTTTATTTAATTGTAAATATAAAAATATAAAAAAAATAAGATAGAAAAAATTTATTAGGTTTTAAAATTAAAATATGTTTTTTTTAAAGAAATAGATTCTTATTTTCTGTTTGTCTTTTTTTATCTGTTAAAGCTATTTGTTTTTATACATATTTTCTATTTTTACAAAATTGCTTTTAATTATTTGTTATTACTAACTATTACTTACTATTTCTGTTATTGTTTTATTTTTTTTATACTATAATTAGTTATTTTATGTTATGGCTAGTTATTTTGTACTATTTTACATTATTGTGTATTATTTTGAATTATTGTATTATCACATTTTTTTTTATGTTATTACGTTTTAATCACGTTTTTTTTAATTGCTTAAATTGGTTTTTTTTTACTTGGGTAACAACACCAATGTGTTTTTAAAAACATTTAATAATTATTTACTCTACTTTTAATAAGTTTTCAACTGTTCTGAACATGTTATTAAAAAAAATAAAGTAAAACCTAACTCAAACAAAGTCCAAAAAGTCAAAAATTTTTCAGTTTCAACCAATTTTCATAAATTCCAAAGATTTTTAAAACTTGCTAAATATTATTACTACTTTATTAAAAAATTTTTAAACATTACCAAATTTTTTTATTATTTGTTTTCAAAACAAGTATTATATATGTAAAAATTAAACAACAAAAGACCTTCAATTATCTCAAGTGCTAATTTATTAAAGCTCCAATTTTAATATATTCAGATTTCAATAAATGTTTTATTATAGCCACAAATATATTAAAAAATGCTTTTAGAGTAGTTTTATCTTAAATTAAACCTAATAATAAAAAACATTCTATTATTTATGTCAACAAAATCATTAGTACAATAAAGAAAATATATAATACTATGAACTTAAAATGTTTTGCCATTTACTAGGCTGTACAAAACTAAAAATATTATTTTCACAAGCCATTTAATTTAAATACATATTATAAAAAATTAATCTGATTGCTTAACAAACTACAACTTAAAAAAAATACACAAAATAAAGTACTTATCTACAGTAATTTTTTTACAAAGTATATTATAAAGAAAAAACCAAAAACATTAATATTAACAATTTATTATAGATAATTTAAATTTAGTTTTACCAAATAAATATACTTATATACCAATAATTATATTAATATTTGTTGACATTTCAGTTTTAAAAAAACTATTTCAATAAAAACAAAGTATTATACAAAAACAAATTTAGAACTACCTTATTTACAATAAATATTTATATTAATTAAAATGCCAAAATTAAAAAACATTACAATGAGTTATTAAAAATATAGAGAAAAAACAATTCTATTTAACATATATTCTGATTTAACTGTTGGGCACTTTAACAAAAATGCTACTTTAAAAAAAATAGTTAATTTATATTATTAATTAACAATATATAAAAATATTTTTAAATATGTTTTTAATTGTAATTTCTGCTAAAAAAAAGAAAAAACCAGAATAACAAAACCACTTTGATCTATTTTAACTAAAAATTTATTTGATAAAATTGAAATTGATTTGGTTAGACCTCTGTTAATTATTTTTAAAGAAAATTAATATATTGCAATAGTTATAAACTATTTTATTAAATAATCAAAAACCTGAGCCATTCAAGTTGCAAATACCAAAACAATAGTTAAGTTTATATACCAAAATTTAATCTACCAATATAAATGTTCAAAAGAATTATTATCTAATTAAAAAACTTATTTTATTAATAATATTTTAATAAAACTAAGCCAATAATTTAAAATAAAATAATTTTGTTATTTTTATATTATTTTTAAACAAACAGATTGGTAAAATAATTTAATTAAACATTGTGTAAAACTTTAACAAAAATAAATTACAAAAATACACAAAAATAAGACTTATTTATATTTTTAATATTATTTATATATTAAATATTAAAGCAAAATACTACACAATTTACATTTTTTAAACTAATTTATAAAAGAAATACTATACTGTATATTGAATTAAAAATACTTTTTTTCTTAATAAAAACAATTATTAAAAAGAATTTTAAAATTACTTTATACCAAAAAACATATTAACTTATAGAAATACTAAAAAAAATTATAGAATAGTAGTTAACAATATTAGCAATTCTTAAAAACAACAAAAAAAAACATAATAATTACTTATTAGATTAACTAATTGTATTTAAAATTGAAAACAAAATATTGTTATATTATATTAAAGCTAAAAAACAATAGAATAAAAATTTGATCTAAAATAAATAAACCATTTTATATACACAAAATTCTTGAAAATAAAGCTTAAAAACTATAATTAAAAGACAGAATTTTAAAGAAAATTATACTTAAAAATTGTTTAAAACTTTATTACACAATACAAAAATTATTATTATTTGTATTTTAACTAAAACTATAAATTCTATTAATTAAACTTAAAGATATTTTATAAGATTTAAAACCAATTATTATAATTAAACACAGCTTATATACAAAAATTTAAATTATGCAAATTAAATATATAAGTACTGAAAAAAAAATGAGAAAAAAAAGCTTAAAACACTTTTAATATAAATATTTTAGATAAAATTCTAAAACTTTTACAATTATTTAAAGCAATTTAACAATTTATAATACCAATAGAAATTATAATTAATAAAAAAATATAAAATATAAAAATACAAACAAAGAAAATATAAACAAGAGTTTAATTAAAACTAAATATTTTTAGTCTTATAAAAGATTAAAAAAAAATATATGTTCTTAAACAATAAAAAAAATCAAAAAAGCTTTCAACAGCTTAGCCATAAAACTCAACATTAAAAAAAAACTTCTAAAATCTTCAAAATATAAAAATAAGCTTTTATTAACATATTGGTTTTTTAAAATTGGTAAAAAATTAAACTTATAAATATTATATATAAACAACAATAAATAAATATTTAACAAAAAAGCCCTCAAACAAATAGAAAAATTTATTAGAAGAAACAATTTAATACTATATTATAAAACAACATATTGATTATACTCAATATTTAAATACTGTTTAATCATACTATTAATCAATTTATTAAAGACTATTATAGTTAATATCATAAGACAAATAATAAATTTCTGGTTTGAAGAACTACAAAAAACAATATTCAATATGATAATTAAATACTATATTAAAAAAACAATTTTTGAAAATAAATATAATTTCACAAAAACTTAATTCTAAAAAAAGAAATAATATTACTTAAATAAAAAAACCAATTTAAAATCATTGAAAAATATAATTACTATATAATAATATAGAAAAATATAATAATATAAAATAATACAAAATAATGTAAAATAATGCAAAATAATATAAAATAATATAAAATAACACAAAAAAACCACTAATAACATAAGATAACTAATTATAGCATTATTATTAGTAAAATTTTAGCCATTAATTAATATGAAATTACTTTTATAATTTTTATTATTAATTAGCATATATTAGTATTACTTTAATTATTACTTATTATTTAATTAAATTATCAAACATTATTATTTAATTAATAATCTAATTTGTATAATATACAATTGTAATAATTAAATTATGCAATACACTAAACTTTGTAATATTTAAGAATTTACTAAAATTTGTAGAATTTTGCAAAATAATTTAATAGTTTACCAAAATAATTTATAATTCATAGAAACAACTTGTAATTCACTGAAATATATATTTAGTTTATCAAAATAATAACAAAAAAAAAGTGCAAGTTTAAAGATTAGTATTACAAAAAATTGTATAAAAGAAGAGCTTCTTTTTCGAAAAAATATATTCTATTTTAGAATTATTTTAATTAGAATTAATTATTCTTTATATATTATTACAAAAAAAGTAATAAAAATTAAATACTTTAAAAACCCAAATTTTTTAAATTATTTACACTCGAAATTTCCCAAAATTTAACTAACATTTTGAAATTAATTAGTTACTAATTTCAGTAATTTATTAATAACTTCAGGTTTGAACAAAAATAATTTCCTCAACCAAATTTCTTTTTTTTATATTTTTTTTCTTTTTTTATTAAAAATATTAAAATAGTTTACAAACAGAATTTTTGTAGAAAAGTTAATTTTTATAACAAAATAACTACACATTTTTTAATAAGCTTTTAGACAAGCAATTATACAAATAACTAGAATAAAATTGGCTATTTTACTTATAAGCTTAGCAGTTTAAATTATAAAAGATAATTTAAAAATAAAATTCAGTTATCAAAGGTTTAATTACTTCCAATAATTAAAAATTAAACAATAAAACAACAACAATATTCAAAAAAAAGACCAAAAATCTCTAATAACAACATAAAAAACAAAATAATAGCTAAAATAGTAAGCAATAGCTAGTAATAATAAACAATTAAAAGCAATTTTGTAAAGCTAAAAAATATGTATAAAAGTAAGTAGTTTTAACAAATAAAAAAAAACAGAGTAAAACCAAATAAAAATCAAGTTTCTTTTAATATCTTTTTTTTAACTTAATAATTTATTTTTATATTTTATATTTTTTTGTATTAATTAAATAAAATATTATTACTTAAATTCAAATATACATAATATTATCATCCTAATTATTGAAATTTAATTGATGGTTTTTTTTTATATTTATTTTAGACCAGATATTATTAGCATAAATACTTATAAAACTTTAATAACTAGACTAATTACTTTTGATTATAATAATTAATAAGATACTAATTTTTATTTTTATTTTATTTTATTTTTTTTATTGTAGAGCAATCACATTAGAAATTAACTTTTTGAAAATAAACTTCATAATATTTTGGTAAAAGAGAGAAGTTTTTTCTAAGTTTAAATATTAACTTTATTTTATTAACTTACCAAAAAAACAATGCCAGACTCTAGTGATTGCACTCACTAACTTAAAAAAACACAATAATAGTTACACAATTGAAAAAATAATATTTTTATGCTTTATAATAAAAAAACTTAATAAATAGAATTTTAAACAAAAAATTTTTTAAAGATTAATAACTTATAATATGACCAAAGCCAAGTTATTTAATCTTTTTACTGCTTTTATTATTAAATTACAAGCACAAAACATTATAACTGTATTTTATTAAATTTATTTATAATATTATTTATCAAACCAACCAGTTGTATTTAAAATTAGAAATAAAGTATTATTATATTACATTAAAGCTAAAAAACAGTAAAGTAAAAAATTTGACTTAAAGTAAAATAGATTATTCTATATACATAAAGTTTTTGAAAATAAAGCTTACAAACTACAATTAAAAGACAGAATTTTAAAAAAAGCTGTACATAAAAATCATTTAAAACTTTATTACACAATACAAAAATTGTTATTATTTATATTTTAACTAAGAACACAAATTTTATTAATTAGATTTAAAAATATTCTACAAAATTTGGAATCAATTATCATAATTGAACATAATTCATATACAAAAATTTGAATTATGCAAATTAGATATATAAATACCAGAAAAAAAAGAAAGGAAAAAATCTTAAACCACTTTTAATATAAACTTTTTAGACAAAATTTTAAAACTTTTATAATAATTATTTAAAACAATTCAAAAATTCACAACATTAATAAAAATCACAATTAATAAAAAAGATACAATATAAAAATATAAGCAAAAAAAGAGTAAACAAAAATTCAATTAAAATTAAATGTTTTTAGTTTTATAAAAAATTAAGAAAAAGAAAAAAAACATGTGTTTTTAGATAATAAAAAAAATTAAAAAAGCTTTAAACAACTTAATTATAAAATTTAACACTAAAAAATAAATCTTTGAAACCTTTATTAACATATTGGTTTTTTAAAATTGACAAAAAACTAAATTTACAAACACTATACATAAATAACAACAAATAAATATTTAACAAAAAAGCTTTCAAATAAATAGAAAAATTTGTTAAAAAAAACAATTAATACTACATTATAAAGCAATATATTAACTATATTTAGCATTTAAATATTGTTTAATCATACTATTAAACAATTTATTAAAGACTATTATAATATTACAGTTGAAATTCATACATTCTATTAATTATTATATGTATTAACCACTAATATTATATAATTAAGTACACTATTTTTAGATAGTAATTATTAATCTAATTAATGATTTAACTATTGACTTGATTATTGATCCTATTATTGACTTAGTTATTGACTTGGTTGTTAACTATTTTCAATAACTATATAAGTGATGAATTTTTTAGCTATAGAAAAATATGTAAAAATAAAAAAAAGCAAAAAAATAAAATAACAATTTTATCTCAATTCTTTTCTTATCACTTATTTTCTTTTTTTTATCTTCAAGTATTTAAACATCTTGGAATAAAAGATTACTTATTGGCATTTACTTATCTTTTTTCTAACTTGTATAATTGTAACATTTAAAAATTATTGAATAAAACATAACTAAAGAATATATCTAATATTTAATATCAAATTTTAAGAGTATTGATGTGAGACATATAATTATACCAGTATATTATCATTTGTTAACAATATAGATTATCTCTCTATTTTTAGATTTTCTGATTATTTTTTGAAAAAAATAGTGACTGAAATATTTTATAAAATTAATCTTACATATTAAATTTATACTTATTTAATTTACTCCTTAAAATTGAATCTTTTTTGATTATTTTTCATCATTTTACAATTTTGTTTTCCTTTGCTATCTGTTAACTTGTTATTTCAACCTGTAATAATAGTTAACAATATAGAATAAATAACAAATTTTTATTTTAAAAAACTACAAAAAACAATATTCAATATAATTATTAAGCATTATATTAAAAGAACAATTTTTAAAGATATATATAATTTTGCAAAAACTTAATTCTAAAAAAAATAATATTATTATCTAAGTAAAAAAACTAATCTAAAACTATTAAAAAAATATGATTACTATATAATAATATAGAAAAACATAATAGTATAAGATAATACAAAATAATATAAAATAACATAAAATAATACAAAATAATACAAAATAATATGTAATAACATAAAATAGCACAGAAAAACTAATAATAGCATATAATAACTAATTATAATATAAAAAAACAAAGCAATAACTAAAATAATAAGCAATAGTTAATAATAATAAACAATTAAAAACAATTTTATAGAACTAAAAAATATGTATAAAAGCAAATAGTTTTAATAAATAGAAAAAACAGAATAAAACCAAACAAAAATTAAGTTTTTTTTAATATTTTTTCTTTAATCTAATAATCTATTATTGTATTTTTATAATTTTTGTATTAATTAAATAAAATATTATTACTTAAATTTAAATATAAATAATTTTAATACTCAGATTATTAAAATTTAATTGTTGGTTTTTTTTTACTTTTATTTTAAACCAAATATTAATAATTGAATTAATTGTTTTTGATTATAATAATTAACATGATACTAATTTTTTATTTATTTATTTATTTTTTATTGTGAAGTAATAACATTAAAAATTGATTGTTTGAAAATAAATTTTATAACAGTCTAGTAAAAAAAAAAAACTTTTTTTAGGTTTAAATATTAAATTTATCTTTTTAACTTACTAAAAAAACCAAAAAACAATGCTAAATTTTAGTAACTGTGTTTATTAGCTCAGAAAAAACACAATAATAACTATGTAATTAAAAAAACAATATTTTTATCACTTATAATAAAAAAAACTTAAAAAATAGAACTTCAAACAAAAAAATTTTTAAATATTGATAATTTATAATATAACTAAAACCAATTTATTTGATCTTTTTACTACTCCTATTATTAAATTATAAACACTAAATATTATGACTGTATTCTATTAAGTTTATTCATAATAATATTAAGCTTTTCTAATGTGTATAATATTTTGGGCTATTTGTTTATTTATAAATTTTTTGACTTGTAAGTTTTAAACTGGTTTTTTTATTACTCTTTGTACTATTTGGTTTATTTCAAAATTAGTTCATCAAATAACTTTCTGGTCAATGTAATTTATATTTTTTATGATTATAATTTGTTTTTAGTTAATTTTTTGTGTTTAATATTTTATTTTTAAAATAAGACTTTGATGTTAATAGTTTTAAATATATCTGTTTTTTTTTAAGTTGTTTTATTTATTTAAACAGTTTAATATTATCTTTATTAAACAGTTATATAATGAAAAAAGTGGTGTTTTTAACTAAAAAACTTTTAAACATTGAAAAAAAAATTGAATTTTTATGGTTCTGTCTTTGGTTAATTTAAATCTGCTGTTAGATTTTTAATAAATTGGCTTCTTACTTTATTAATTTATTTTTGGCTATTAGCTTTTGTCTTTAAATATTTTTAGTTTATGTAAATTTAATCTGGTTTATAACAAATTATTGGATATTAACATAGTTTGTTTTTTTGTTTATATTGATAGTTCTCTGAACAATTTAAATATTGTTAAAATAAAAGCTAATGATATGGCTTTTTTTGAAAATATAAATTTAGATTTAAGTATTAGAATATCTGGTTTGGTTTTTTAGTATAACTGAATTATAAACTATTATGCTTGTTTTGAAATGTATTTTTTTTATAGTTAAGTAGCTTTGAACATGTGTTATTTAAAATTGGCTTTAATTTTGCTGAATTTTTGTAATTATTATTAAATTAAGTATTAATATATTGTAAATATTATTAGGAAAAAATTTAAGTATTATTTGGCACAAAATTAAAAGTTATATAAGTGTTTTAGACAATAAAAAAGCCAATTTTTTAGCTAGAACTGTTTTATTTTTAGATGTGGTGCTTTTAGTTTATATGCAAAAATGTTTTATTAAACCTAATTATAAAGTTGTTTTAAAGAATACAAAATGTTTTGTTTGTAAAATTTTTTAAGTAATTTGTTATGTCTGTTAAGAAATTGGATCTAAAACTTATGTTTTAAAGAATAATTTACTTAAAAACATAGATTAAATTAGATTATTACTGGTATAATATCCTAATTTTTACATATTAGTTAAGTTTATAAGCAAAATCATAACTAAAATATATTCTTATATTATAAAAGTTTTGTATTATAGACTATTTATAGCTGTTTACAATTATCTATATAATAAATATTACTATAGTGTTTTATGTCTGTTTTGTAAATATTTTAAGTTTTTGAATCATGTTTATTTGTAAATTAGAGAATAAACTTCACAAAAAACTGTTAAATATTTATGTAATTATCTAAAAAATATTTTTTAGTTTGTTTAGATTATTTTTATGTATTTTACAATTGTTTTTTTTGTGCTTTTTTAATGTTGCTGTATATTTAGCTTTGTGTAAAAAATTTGTTTTTAAGAACTGATTTCAGAAATTTTTTTGGTTTTTAAAAATGCTAAAATTTTTGGTTGTAAAATTGTAAACTTTGTATATAATTTTGGGCTGGTTTATAAAAATAATATCTGATTTATTTATTTTAAACACTAAGTTTTTATGAAAAAAAGTGATCTAATTTTACATAATAAAATTATTTCTGTAATTATTATCAATTTGTTATTTGTACTGTTTGATAATATGATTAAGTTATTTAAAATTGTTAAAGTCTTTAAAATTAATTTTAGTATATATAAATTGTGTTTATTTTTTTTAAGTATTAGAGATATAATTTTTGTATATGTAAATATATAGTGTTGTTCTAACTGGTTTAAGTGGCTGGTTATATATAATTAAATACATAATTTATATTTAGTTTAGATTACTTAGTTTAATATATTATATTAGACAGTATTTAAATTTTATTTAATAAAATAATAATAATAATAATTAAATTTTTAATTAAAAAGCCAACTAAATTTATATAAGTTTTTTAGAAAAATATTTTTAGTTAAAACTATTAAATATTAGTTTTTAAATTAATAAACAAACCAAAAAAAATTATTTAGTTTCAATTTAACAAAAAATAATACAAAAATACAAAGATAAAATAACAAATTATTAAATTAAATTAATTCTAAAAAATTAAAAATAAATTTTGATCAAAATTAAAATCTTTAAAAATTATTTAAAAATCAAATTTCTATTTAATAATAAAAAATTTAATAAAAACATCAGTTTATATTATTTTTGATTAATTTATAATATATTCACAATTTTGAAAATTTTTTTAAAACTTTCATATTTAAAAAAAAACAGCTTAAAATTAATAAATGTTCTTAATAAATAGTTTTAATTTTAAATAATAATATAAAGTTCAAATAGTTAAATATTTATATATTTAATACTAAATAGTAGTTTTTTAATCAATATTATAACTTAGTATTTTTTGAAAAAAATTGACAAATTATTAACCAAACAAGTAACTAATATTTATAAAAACAAAAAATTTTTAATATAATAAAAACTATTCTTATCTAAATTAATCAAATATGTATTAAATTAATATAAAAGTGGCAAAAACAAAAAACTACATTAAAATTATAGGAAATAAGTAGCTAAAAAAAACAAAAGTTTTTTTTAATTATAAACTTTATAAACTTATAATTTACAATAAAAAACCAATTATAATTAAATATTAACATTAAACAATATTTTTAGAAATAATATGGCAGCAATAACAACAATAAAGCAATAACAATAATAATTTTAATAATTCAAAAAACTGCAAAAATAAAAAAATTAATATTAAATTAATATTTACAGCAATAAAAAAGTTTAAAATAATTAAACAAATAACAAAAAGTTTAATAATTATTTTTTGGTTTTTTTATAATATATTCAATATAATATTCAGAAAACAACTCGAAAAAAAAGCAAAATAAAATTATAGTTTTTAAGTTAAATACTAATGCAAATATCTTCTTTATTTTTAAGTAATAAAAATAAATTATGCTTAACTTTTTACCAAAATTAAATGAAAAAATAAAAACTGTGCAAAAACCATTTAAAAAAAGTATTTAAAGTATAATTATTATTAAAAATATTCTGATTAAAAATAATATAATAATATTAAAAAAATTATCAGATTAAAACAACTCTTAATTAACCATAGTTTCTTGAAGACAGCGTCGGCTGCCTCTAATATACTGTTCTCAGTCAATTCCCACATTCTATTAAGGTTGCCCTTCATTTCAGCGTGTTGGAATTCTCACACGAGTATGGAATATCTCTTAAATTCGACCCAAGCTTTCTCATTTGCATTCCTGACATCGTATTTCCATTTCTCCCTGTTGGCATTCGAAAAATCCTAATTTCGACGTCTAATATTGTCCCAATTCCCATCGACATCGAGACACTCCTATGATCCGTGTTGAAATATTCGTCAGTGCGTTGAACTATTAGATCCGTGACTACACTCCCCAGTTCTTCGGTGAGGAACACATGATCAATAATCTTTTGCGTACCCTTAGAATTTTCCCACGTCCAATCAGATTCCGTGCTTCTCTTTATTGCATTTACCAGGCCCATGTTCTTGAGTTGTTGTGCACTGGCTCTTCAATTGGGTTCCTCGTTGAAATCCCCAGCAACGAATTCTTAGTTATTTATTCACTTGATTTTTTTAGCTTCCTAGATTTTTTTGGGGTATTTAATTCCGTTACAGTTCATGCATCCAGCTGACCAGGCCTAGTCGCAGATCTCTCTATAATCGCCTCTGCAAGCAATGCCTGAAGCATTTGCTTCGATCGTAGCAAGAGTGCCTACAAAAAGGTGAAACATGTTTAACATGTTTACATCAGTAAGCAAAACTGAATTTATTAATAATTTTACCTTTACACGCAACACCAAACGGATCATATCTAGAGCGTCATGCATTCTGTCCAGGGATTTCGGAAGCCGTGCACGCCCAATTTCGGATGTAACGAAAACGTTGCCACCAAGAAAGTAGACAGTGTGTGCTTGGATTTCATAACCGATAATGTTGACTGCAACAGCGAACAATGCCTTAATACCATACGCAAAGGTACTTGGCAATTGCTCGGAATTGTATTTATTTTTCACAATCTTGGTGGCTTGGATCAACTGATCTCGAGCAGTTTTTACTGTTTTGACAAAGTCAGTCCGAGCCTTTTCCATATCATGGACTTGAGACGGCCCGGAATTCTCAGCGACACCTAATTCGACACCACGAACGTCATCTGGAAGGATCGAATTACACTAAAATGAATGAAATATGAATTAAAACTTAAAGAAAAAGGCGGGAAAAAAAGAAGTACAAAAAAAACCCTACCGAAAAAAGCCAATCAAAATGATCACCACATCCTCCACGACGGTTTCTCGATGCCCTAGACTCTCCCTCACCACTAAATAAAAAACACTATAAAAAAAATTTTCGATTATAATTTCATTAAATATCATACTCACAAATGCAAATGAAAACCGTCCCATAGCGTATCGAAGAATGGCTTGACTAGATTGATATCCACATCACGTTCGGTCAAATTCGTGGAAAGCACGTCTGAGGAAATTACACGTCGGCTAATGCAATACATCATTTAATCACTGTACTGAAAATAAAAAGGAAAGATTAAAATATGTTAATGGACACATACCACTGATCAAGCACATGAAAAATCCATTGGATTTCCTCTGTTGTGGCATTGACACCTTCTAAGTCAACCACGATTTGACTGTTCGACAGATCTTCCCTATTGTTGTTCTGTAAGCCTGAGAATTCTTCCTTCAGCAGTTCTTCGAATGTATTTTGCTTGCATTGTGGAAACGGACCCTTCATTTCCTGGAGCCTTAAAAGGAGGCCGGTAGCACCTTCAATACGCATATAGCTAGAGAGCTCTGCGAGTTGTCCTGATGAGAGCTGCAAATTATGAATAAAAAATTAGAGTCTAATTTCCTTAAACGCTAAGGTCTCTATACATGCAGGAGAATGCTTACTTTTCCCAATACATTGAGTAACTTCTGAACAGGACGTGATGGATCGAATCTACTGCTTTGTGCAGCTTGTGACCTTTTCCCTATAACTCTCATATGCAACTCACTAAGGTACTGAACTGCCCGAAACTGGAAAGACCCCATAGAAGGAGGACGGAGATCAAGGATAAGATAATACATTGGGCTGGGAAGAAGGAGAAATGAAGAATTTATTTTAATTATCTGCACATAAAATAAGTGCAAGCAACAGCGTCACTTTATACGCGCCTTAAATGTCCCAGGGGATCGTTTCGCACCGATTCAATAGCATTTTTGATCTCCTGGAAAATTTCTGGTCCGAGTTCTGTAGAAATATCCTCTATCTCTTCAAGTTCCGCATGTTTGCTTCCTTCAGGATGGTATGAAGAGCCACTGTTGTCTTCATCCTTGTCAAAGCCACCATGGGAACTTCCAACTGCCTGGCGTTTTGCTAGCAACGCGTCAGCGTCATATTCCTAGAGTAATGATCAAGAAAAATTTTTGACTACCAGAAGCACAAAATGATTCGCCAAGCAATTATACTTGCACTTACTAATTGCCTTTTCAATCTTGCTTCCGTCGCAACTCCCTTATTTATCATTTGAAGCCAATCTTGGATTTCAGCTCTCTCAACTGTCTTGTCGAAATTAGAGTGTAATGTTCTTGCTTTGTTTTTGACATGAGATAAGATGTTGGGGTTATGGCTGAGTGCCCGGATTTTCTTTTTCACCTCTTCAAGTATTGATGCTATATCTTCAGGGTATAGCTTGCTGTGCTCGGAGACATATTTGAGAGCATCATAGACGGACCAATCTAAATAACATGTGTTCTCAAAATAAGTGGACACAGTCTTCAAGCGAAGGAAAATTAGAACATATCTAGGTCAGTCGTAGCATGGGTGATATTTTCTGGTAAACAGCCCGGTAGCGTACTGCACAGGAGGAATGCAGCAAGAGCTGAAACGTCCTGGCAGATGGCTAAGGAGCTCCTTCCAAGCATCGGCCATACGTAATCACACAAATGTGGAGCCCATATAGGCGTAGGTTGCCTTGGTGCTACTATAAAGAAACATGAAACTGACCTGATACACCGTACTTCTGCGAATGGAAATATCCTACAAAACCAAAGCAATTATATTTAAGCAACAGTCACAGGGTTGTTTGCGTATGTAAAAAGGTGAGTCAGCGTGCTTGCCTCTTTGTCATCTGACATGATTGAAGAAACGTTGGAGATTTCGTTGCTGTTCGAGCAGGTGTTGTGTGGTTGTGGTTGTGGTTGTGCAGTGAAAGTTTGTTGTTGCAAAACAACGGTGTCAAATAAACTGATGTCGAAAAATTTCGAAAAAAATATACAAATTTACTTAATATATTTAATAATAATAAAATTTTTAAATACTTTAATTGGTAATTCGCCTGGAAATGATAATCAATCTATTAATACTGCGCGACGCAGATCAATAATGCACAAAACCAAAACAGCCTTGTTATACTCAAAGACAACTTGGTTACACGACTAGCCATGTGCACAAGAAAATCACATTATTTGACAACCTGGAACCTCAGGTGACTACTTTTACAAAATTCAGAATGTAGCTACTTTTTTAACAAAAGCTTTATTTGATGTAAAATGGCATTTATGGTTCCAAATGTAAGAATTAAGCTTACGATTTTGAAGATAAATTTATTGGTTTTTACCATGAAGTTAATTTTTTCAAGTCCAAAAACATGCAAAAGACTCAACTTATCACTTTGACTTATTTTTACAATGCTTATTTTTGATCTTAACTACCATTAAAGAGTTTTTATTTGAATTGAACTGTAATACTATTCTTGTTATCTGTGCCAAAAACGATTTATTATATTATAATATCTATCCTTAAATTGTTAAAATTTTTAGTACTTTATTTGGTTTTAATTTACCATTATCTGCAAATTCTTTTAATCTATTATTCATTTTTTTAGCTATTATCTAATCTTTAGCATGTATATTTTTAAGTAAAAATATTTATTTATCTTTACTTTGATTACCAAATACTGTATTTTTATACAATATTTATCTTTCATTTTAAGAGTAGTTAATATTGATAACAGATTCTATAATTACAAATGTATTTTGTTCTAGATTTTATATTTATTCAATATTTGTATGTTAATTAAAAAATTATATAAATATACATATTTTTATATCTTTAGCAATAGATTTTTGTATATAATTTATAATATATATATATATACAATTTTTAGATCAAAGTAATTAATTTATTTATACAATAATTTTCTGACTGTTTTAAAACTTTTTTTTATTGTTATTTCTAAAATATAATATTATATTAATGTATCTACATGTTTTTAATATTGCTTTTCAAGCATGAAATTTCTTTTTGCTTATTTTATAGATAGATAAATAAATTATAACAAATACATGATAAAATTCTATTATTAAATTGTTTTAAATTATCCAAATAATAAACATATTTTACCAATTAACCAATGAATTTGTTGCTATTTTGTGTTTTTTAATTTGTTATTTGAATATGTATTCTATTTTATAAAAATTAGTCTATTTATTTGAAGTACAAATAAGATCCAAAAGCATTTAACTGTTTAATATTATGTATTAAACCAATAAATAATTATAACTAAATAGTATTGTGCCATTTATATATATTATAATGCCAACTTTGTTTATTATTTATTTATTGTAATACCAGAGTTTTTTAATCTTTTTTGTTAACACAGATAAAATAAAAATATTAGTTTCAGAAGTTTTAATATTAATACAACTACTATATTTTTTTCAATCTTAAAATAAATAGGTTTGAATATGATTCTAATTAATAGCTTTTTAACTATATTGTTATTATTAAAACCAAAAACAGCTAGTCCAAAATATCATGTTTTTTTTTTCAAAAATATTGTTACAAATTGAAGTAATAAATAGCAAAAAAAAATAGGATTATAGGGTAATAAAAATAATCAAAGAATAAATTACAATAAAGAAACAAATTGAATAAGTAAGAATTTAATATGTGTAATCAGTTTCATAAAAATTACAGTCATAAATTTTTTCTAGAAATTTGAAAATAGAAAAATAGTCTATAATTATTAACAAGATAACACTACTACTGTTACGGATTGAAGTAATAAGTTAACGGATAGCAAGAGAGAACAGGATTGTAGAGTGATGGAAATAATCAAAGGGGAATTCAACTTTAAAAAGCAAATTGAATGAGTATGGATTCAATGTGCGAGATCAGTCTCATAAAATATCTCAGTCACTATTCTTTTCAAAGGTAACTGGAGAATCTGAAGGTAGAGGAATAGTCCATACTGTCAACAATTGATCACCACTAGTATAATTCTATGCTTTACATTAGTGCTCTTAGAATTCAATATCAGGTATCAACTTGTGTTTTTCAGTCATGTTTATTCAAATAATCTTCAAATGCTACAATTATATACATCAGGAAAAGGCCAACAAGTAATCTTTTATCTTTAAGATGTTCAGATACTTAAAAATAGAGAAAGGAAAATTAGCAATAAGAGAAGGATTGAGATAAAAGTTGTTATTTTATTTATTCTTGATTATTTAGATGCTTGTTATTATATGCTTTTCTACAGTTAAGAGATTCATCACTTATATAGCTATCAAAAATGGTCAATAATCAGGTCATTAATCAGATTATTGATTAAGTTATTGATCAGATCAATGATCAGATCAACAGTCAGATCATTGATCAGGTCAATGATCACTTTCTAAAAATAGTGTGGCTAATTATATGACATCAGTGGCTAATATATGTGATAATTAATAAAAAGTATAGGTCTCAATCATAACATCATCCTCTTCAAAAAGATTAAGCTCCGGCAAAATCAAGCTATTTATAGTGTAATCTATTTAAAGAGTTTTATCTAACTCAAAGCTAACTAATTTATTGAAGTCTTTTGTAGATAGGATATATAATACTTAAGGCAAAATAAGTTTTGTATCCAAGAGACTAAATTTTTGTATTAGAGTTTTGGCTCTTTTAGCAATGATTAAAACTCTTGGAACATCTAATTATATAATGCCCAAAATTTCTGCCTGTATCTCTGAAGTTGTTTTTTTCATGAGCTTTATATCATCTATGATTTCACCAAGGCAACTATAGAGCTCTAGTTGTCTTCCATATGACAAGTTTTTGTCTATGGATAAGATTTCTTTAATTGTTTTTTCAAGTGTGGTGGAGAGTACAAGTATTGCTGCTGTTATACTTTCTAGCAGATATTTATTCATTTTGCTACCAATTCTTTCTTTTCTGGTAGTTGTTTTCTTTGGTCTAATAACAGTATGTGTTCCACTGCTATTAGTTATTGTGGTCTGTTTTCCAATGGTCAAAGTAGCATTTGGATAGTTTTTAATCCAATACTCATGGAGAGTATAGAAGACATTTTGAATGTTTTGATTTAGAAAATAATTGTTCATGTCAATTTGAAGATATCTTTGTTTTGGGAATAGTGTATTTATTTATACTTAATTTTTGTTGATCATTTGAGTCAATATTACTACAACAGGCAACCAATCAGGTCGTTTGTGATATTTCTTGAGTCACATGCCGTAAACAGATTGATCATTAAAGATTGTTCCGAATTGATCTTAAAGAATATAAAAACCATTGTTCAAAACTTTGTTGACTATAAAAGGTCCTTTCCACCAGCTAGAGAATTTATTACTATAGACATTGTTTCTGTCAGAATGGTATTCTAATACCAAGTCACCAATACTTAAAGAAAGTGTTTTATAGGTTTTCTTCTTTTTAAGCTTTTCTTGAAACTGTTTTATCTTTTTAAAAGCAACTATTTGTGCTTCTACCAATAAGTCAAGAATGGTACCAAGTCTTCTTTACAAAATGTTTTTGTAATTTGCTATTGTGATCTCTTTAAAGGGTATTGTCTTAATGTCAGTTTTTATTGATAGTGTTGCCATACATCCATAGAGCAGATAAAAAGATTCATAACTTGTTATGTCATGATTTACAGTTCTATAAGCAAACAAAGCTAAAGGCAGTACTTTGTCCTATAAGTTTGTTTCTTTACTTGTTTTGGCTAGAGTTTCACATAGTGTTCTATTAAAATGTTCTACTAGGTCATTTGTTTAGGGGTGATAAGAGAAGGAAAGTTTGTGATGTATTCCTATTTTTCTACAAAGTTCTTCAACTAGTATACTGAAAAAAGCTTTTCCTCTATCAGATAAAAGTTCTCTAAGGCAGCCATGATGGCAGATGATATCTTTATAAATGAAATTGGCTATTGAAACTGCTGTTTGGTCTGAAGTGGCTTTTGTTTCTACCCACTTTGTAAGATAGTTGGTAGCTGTGATAATGTATCTGTTGCCATCAGGGGTTATTGTTAAGGGTCCAACAACATTTATACCAATCCTGTTAAATAGTTGGCCAACAGAGATTGAATGGATATCTTCTTTTCTATTGGGTTTTCTTTTTCTTTGGCAGGTATCACAGGTTTTAATATTGTTACGGGTTGGAGTAACAAGCTAACAGATAGCAAGGGAGAACAGTATTGTATAGTGATGGAAATAAACAAAGAGGGAATTACAATAAAGGAGCAAATTGAATAAGTAGAAATTCAATGTGCGTGATTAGTCTCATAAAAATCACAGTCACTAATCTTTTCTTAAATTTGAAGGTAGAGGAATAGTCCGTAATTGTCAACAAGATAACACTGCTGCTATTATTCTATGCCTCAACTCGGTGATTCTTAGAATCAATAACAGGTATTGTTGTGCTTTTCAATTGTTTCTTTATTTAATGAATTACAAGAGCAAGCCAATTGCTTCTCAGGCTAATTCTAACAAACACAAATCAAGAAGGGGAAAAGATAAGATATGTAAATGCCAACAAGTAGATACTTGAAGATAAAAAAAGGAGAATAAGCGATTATGAGAGGAAGTAATTGATATTGTTTATTTTGTTACTTTGATCATGTCATTCTATAGCTAAGAGAATTATCACTTATATAGCTATCTAATGTGGTCAACGACCAGGTCAATGATCAGGTCAATGATCAGATCAATGATCAGGTCATTGATTAGGTCAATAATCAGGTCAATAATCAGGTCAATGGTCAGGTCATTGATCAGGTCAACAATCACTATCTAAAAATAAGGTGGCTAATTATATGACATTAGTGATTAATACATGTAATAACTAATAAAAACTATGGGTTTCAACCATAACATCATCTTCTCCAAAGAAATTGAGCTCCGGTGAAATCAAGCTATTTATGGAATAGTCTATGTGAAGAGTTTTGTCTAACTCAAAACTAACTAGTTTGTTGAAGTCTTTTGTAGATAGGGTATATAATACTTGAGGTGAAATAAGTTTTGTATCCAAGAGACCAAATCTTTGTATAAGAGTTCTGGCTCTTCTAGCAATAGTCAAAACTCTTGAGACATCCAATTATATAATGCCCAAAATTTCCCCTTGTATCTCTGAAGTTGTTTTCTTCATGAACTTCATGTTTTCTATGATTTTACCAAGATGACCATAGAGTTCTAGTTGTCTTTCATATGACAAGTTTTTGTCTATGGGCAAGATTTCTTGTATTGTTTTTCCAATTGTGCTGGAAGGTAAAAGTATTGCTGCTGTTATGCTTTCCAGCAGGTATTTATTCATTTTGTCACCAATTTTTTTTTTCTGGTAGTTGTTTTCTTTGGTTTGATAACAGTGTGAGTTCCACTGTTGTCTGTTATGGTGGTTTGTTTTCCAATAGTCAGAGTAGCATTTGGATAGTTCTTGATTCAGTATTCATGGAAAGTATAGAAAGCGTTTTGAATGTTTTGATCCAGGAAATAATTGTTCATGTCAATTGAAGATACCTCTGTTTTGGGAATGGTGCATTTATTTATATCTGATTTTTGCTGATCATTTGGATTGGTATTACCACAACAGGTAACTAATCAGGTCGTTTGTGATATTTCTTGAGTCATGTACTATGAACAGGGCGATCATTGAAGATTGTTCCATATTGATCTTGTAAGATATAAGAACCATTGTTCAAAACTTTGTTGACTATAAAAAATCCTTTCCAGTGGCTGGAGAATTTATCACCATAAACATTGTCTCTGTCTGAACGGTATTCCAAAACTAAGTTACCAATACTTAAGGAAAGTGTTTTATAGGTCTTTTTCTTTTTGAGCTTCTCTTGAAACTGTTTTATCTTTTCAAAGGCAATTATCTGTGCTTCTACCAATAAGTCAAGAATAGTACCAAGTCTTCTTTGCAAAATGTCCTTGTAATCTCCTATTGTTATTTCTTCAAAAGATATTGTTTCTATATCTGTTTCTATTGGTAGAGTTGTCATTCGTTGTTACCGGAGGTTTTTGGTCTCTTTTCTTAAATGTTGTTGATGCTTGTTTGCTGTGAATTCACGTTTTTCTGGATGTGGTTGAACCTCCAGTAACTGAATTTATCTTCAAATTATCTCCTATAATTTGAACCGCTGGGCTTATAAGTGGAATGGCCAATTCCATGCCAGTTACTTTATGTAGTTACGTTGTAGTAAACGTCAACTCTTTCCCAGGAATTGCTCGTCTGGAAGCTCACTAAAAAATGTGTAGTTACTTTGCTGTGAAAGTCAACTCTTCTACAGGAATCTCGTCTGTAGGCTACCCAAATG
>JAAOMT010000098.1:201634-402189 GCA_016748015.1 Geosiphon pyriformis | reverse complement strand
TACCGATGCGTGGTCTTTTTGAAGGACGTTCGAGTTCTGCAAGTGAAACAACATTCAAGAACGTTGAAGTTGCGAGTGCAACACACATGAGTCAGTCATTACCCGAAGTCATAAACTCTGTCCCCAACGTTCAAGTTACAAGTCACGAAGTCGTTACCTATCAACGTATCTTGTAATTTTTCCATCTGCAACTCCCATCTCTCTTTGCTCGCCTCCAGCTTTTTTTCTTGCTTTTCCAGATCTTCCTTTTCTTCTATCCACTTCTTCCTTTGGTTTTCGTCCACATCCTCCTTCTCTCTCAGATTCTTCTTTAATTCACTTAACCTATCTCCCTTCTCACCCTCCATAAACTTCTCTAGCTTCTCCACGCATCTTCTATACTCGGTCGTAGCCACCTCTAATTGACGTTCGATTCTGTCGACACTTGCCATGGTGTTTTGCGTGTTTGTTATGGTTTGGGAAGATATGGGCCTAATATATGTTTGGTTCGTGTCAATGACGTTTCAGATCTTTGATTTATCAGTATAAATTTACTATTTAGGTAACAAACCCGCTATAACCCTGCCGTATGCCTATATAATATAATTGTTTTTTAATAATTATTGTATTGTGCAATATTCATAAAATTATTTTTGTTTTGTTAAAATAACATTCTTATTGTTTTATATATTTAATATTGAATAAAATTCGTTTCATAATTTTAAAATAAAAATAACTGTAAGTTTTAAAAGTGGAAAATTAAATATTATTTTGCATATATATATGTAACTTTATATTAATTTTAAACTTATGAATAACAGTTTATATATTTAATTTATAAATAAAACAAATTTAATAAAGTTATTTTTTATGTATTAATTAATTTAAAATATATAACAAAAATATTACTTACACATTTTTTATATATAATTAATTTAAACTATATAAATTAAAAAAACTATTTGTTTTTATTTTATTTGTGTATTTAACAACTTTTTATTTAAATACTAATTTAATTTTTATTTTAAACATTATATATTTAAGTTTTAATACTTTATTATTACTTTTATATTAATACTTTATATTTTTAGAAAATTATTAATTAATTATTTTTATTTTTATTAAATAAACTTATTATTTTTTATTTAAAAAACATATATTATAGTTTTTATAAATTTTTGAACAATAAAACAATAATATTAATAAAATTTTTTAATTTTAAATAAAATTATTTTTAAAAAAGTAAAAAAAAAATTTTGTTTTTGTTATATTTCTATTACTATTTTACAAAATAATAATTTTTTTAACTTAAACTTAATAACTATTATTAATAATATTATAATTAAAAAAAAGTTAATAAATAAAACTATTTATGATTTTATAAATAATATTTTTACACAAAAATTTAAAGTTTTGATTAAAAACATTAAAAACTTAAATAATAAAATAAATCTAATTTTAAAAATACTTTTAGATAATATTTGTATTAAATAATTTAAAAACTAATTTCGCAATTTTTTTTAAATACTAATATTAATTAAAAAACAAATAATAAAAGTAAGACTTTTTTTTTTCTTTATTCCAAATTTTCAAAAAAAGAATTATATAGTTTTTGAAAAAAAGTTTTTAATTATTTAATACAATAAATTTAAATTATTTTTGCTTAATTATAAAACCACTGTTAGTCTTAGTATTGCTATTTTAAAAAAATCTGTTAAAAATTCTGGCCCAAATATAAATACTAAATCTGTATTATTAAGAAAGATAAGAAGAGGTGGTATTTTAAAAAATATTGTTAGTGTTAAAAAAATTTCTACTAAAGAATTAAGTAGTTGTTTTTGGGGCTTAAAAACTAATAATACTACTAAATTTAATAGCATTAATATGAAAAAGAAGTATTTAATTAAGAAAACCAGTATTGATTATAAAAAAAAAAAACTTTTAATAAAAGAAATACTAATTAGATTCCAAAAGACTTATAAGTTAAAACTAAGAAAACTTTAGAGAAATCTTTAGGAAAAATTAATTTTTTAAGTGATAATAATAATAATAATATTTTATTAGATACTTTACAAGTTTTTTCTTTTTTTTTGAAAAATTTGATTAATGTTTTTGTTAAAAAGTTATTTGTTTTAGATATTGGCTTAGATAAGATAATTAAGAAGTTTTCTTAAAAAAAGCTTGTGGTAATTAGAAAAATATTCTTAAAAATCAATAGTTTTAAGAAGACTTTTACCTTCTTAAAATTTGCTAAAATTATTAGAACAATCTTTACTTTTGAATCTAGTTTGATACAAGTAACTGATTTGGCAAAGACTAAGAATGTTTTTGTAAACACCAATCTTAAGAAATCTGTAGTGTGTCCAAATTAATTGTAATAATAAAAAAAATACAATTAATACATTAACTGAGACTATATGTATTGTACTGTTTGAGTTTGGAATAATAAGATTAATCAAAATGCAATTGGTAAAACTTTGACAGAAGATTATAGTTAAATTTGATTAAATAAATTATGCTAATTTGATTGTGACTGAGTAGTCTATCTTAATAAGAAAAGATACAATATATGTTACTAAAGCTAATAAAAATAAAAAATCATAGAATATGAAAGATATTAATAAAACACTGCTTTATACTTTGCCAATAAGAACAAATGTGCATAATATTTGGAACTTTATTGGATCAGTGAATAAGAAAACATGTATTATTAATTATTATCTAGTTATATATGTTTAGATCAGATATGTAGTTGTTTGTTTTAATTTTGTTGAATTATTAGATGCTGTTATAAGAACCACACTAGTGTTAAAGAGTGTTAATTTATACTGGTTTTATTTGAGTTTTGTAAAGTATATTAAATGTAAAAAGTTTAATCACATATTACTAAATTGTATTATGAGTAAGAAAGTTTTTTTTAGTGGTCTATTTTATAAAATTTTGTTATAAGTGGATAAAACAGACTAATTACCATTTATACTAAGCATTTGGTATTTGTTATTTATTTTGTTTTTTTTGGTAATATCTCTTGGACTAAGATTGTTAGTAAGTCTTTTTTTCTCTTTCTGTAAGAAACAGTTTAGTAAATTCTGGTTTCTTCTTGAAAATAAAGTTTTTTCTGCTTGTATTTGAAAAATTAAATGATAGGTTTGTCATTTTTGAACACAGTTTTACCAGTCTCATAGAGCAAGTTGGTAAGCTAACTAAGAAATTAGATATATTTAAGCCAATAGTTTTTTAGCATAGTTCTGGATTTTAGTCATTGATAAATCTTTTATCACAAAATCAAGAAACAAATATAATGATAAATTAGAGTTTAAATATGGTCACTAATAGTAAAACTGTTGCAAAAGCAGTGATTTTTAATTTGTCAATTGTTTTAAAGTTGGAAAAAAATATGATTGATTTGTTAACTATAGTTATAAGTCTAATAGTTAAGGTAGACAAAATTAGTTTCAATTCAGATGTCTGCTTTTTTAGATGACCAGTTTAATTTGGAAAATAGTTATGTACAATATTAAGGATATAAACAACTTTGCTAAGCAAGAAAATATTATTTGTTAATACAGAAATATGAACAATTTAATTCTATTATAACTAAAACAAAATTGAAAAAAAAATTCTGTTTATAGATTGTTAACAAATTTAATAGTATTTGTGTATTTACTTCTAGTCTGAATTCTGGTTACTTAAATTCTGGTATTGCAATTATTATAAATATTGTTTTGAAAAAGCATATATGCAAAGTTTTTGAAATAGTTGGTCAGCTTTTATCTGTTAAGTTGCTTTTTAAAAATAAAATTTCTGTTTTAATTTTGGGACTATACACTGATATTATACTGACAACATAGTTGGCTTAAGCTAATAAAATTAACTCATTAATTACAAAAACTATAAATAAGTCTTCTTTTATTATTTTATGTAAAGATTTCAATAAAAATAGTTTTTATAAGTATGTTAGTTTCAAGAAATGCTTTGCTTTAGAACTGGTTAATTCATTGATAGAAAGCCTGGTTGCAGAAATGTTAACATAAGAGAATTTTAGAGTTGTTAAAAAAACAATTATGTATTTGTTTCTTTAAATTTAATTAATACAGTAGTTAATTATAATATTATAGATATTAAGAAGTACTTTAATACTAATTATTGAGCTATTTCTGTTTTTATAGATTTAAGTAGCCTACTGAATGTGCATCTGAACTTTTTGTGTAAACAAACTAATAAAAATTATTGAAAATTTAATTTTAAGAATTCTAATAAAATAAAATAAAACAAATTTAAAAATATTACAGCAGCTAATACTATGTTGTTTTCTGATAAGTTTATAGCTTCAAAAAAATTCTTAGATCTAAATATAATATGGAATATTGTTTGGAAAATAGTGTGTTTATTGGTTAATAAAATGTTTAAAAAAAATGGTTTAAAGGCTTTAATAAAGTTTTTATTAAGAAATTTTTTAGGTTTTATAAATTGAAAATTTTGGTGTCAAGTTTGTTAAATCTTTATGCACAAGAGCTAACAATGAATTCATTTTTTTAATGGTTGGGCTTTTCTGGATGGTAACAAAGCTTTTAATATTCAAATATTGTTAGATTTTAATGCTAATTTTAATTCTATTAGATCTGTTCTCTTTGATATAAGGAAAGCATATTGTATTTCAAAACTTGCTGAATTATTAAAGATAGAAGAGGCATATATTAAAGCTGCTATTAATAAAAGAATAGAAAGTTTTGCTGTAATTAAAGATCACATAATTAGAAATGTATTAGAATGTTTTTTTTAAAAAGTAATGCTGAATTATTTGGTTATTAATGATAAATTGGTTTTTAATCCTAGAAAAATTAAATATAAAGTCAATATAATTATGAAGAGCTGAACAAAAATAAAATCAGTATTAAACAATATTCTCAATTTATGACATTGTTAATACATACTATTGGCTTATGTTGATAATATTGTTTTTTCTAAAATTATAAGTGTTATTGGTTATAATAATATAATATATATGATTAAAAATCTATCTAATAGAAAAGCTGCTAGTTTATTTGGTATTATAAATGAGCTCTGGAAACACTATAATAATTCAGTATTATTAATGTTCTTAAATATTCTAAACTTTTGTTTAAAGTATAAGTTTATATCTTAATTTTAAAAGAAAACTTGGGTATTAATAATACTTAAATCATATAAATAGAAAAATGTTTTAATTAACATTAAGCTGATTATTTTAATTGAAACTGCTTGAAAAATTTTCTCCAAAATACTTTTTAACAGGATTTTTTTGGTTTATAGCAAATTTAATGTTTTTTACAATAATAATTTTTTTGTGTTGAAAAATATTACTATTTAGTCTTTTATCTTTGCAGTGGCTCAATATTTAAAGATGCTTTAAAAAAAAGTTGAGTGCTCTGGCTGGTCTTGTAAACATATAAAAGACCTATAATTCTGTTAGATGGTATTATTTAAAAGACAGTTTGGTTTGGATTAAGATATATAAAAGATTTTTCAAATTTTTCAGAAATATTTACAATAATAAAGTCAATCAAATTATAACAAATTATGGACTTACTAATAGATACTGAGTACATAATAATCTAGATCAGAGTAAAGTTTTCTCCTTTTTGCTTTGGAGAATTTTTTATAATTCTCTTTTATGTAAGGTTAAAAAGCATAAGAGTTTATATAATTACTATATTAACATTAAGTTTGTTGTTAAGATTGGCAGATTAAAAAACCAGAATGGGTTGATTTTTTATCTAACAGCTAGTGTTTTTGTCAATAACACAATTTGAATAAGCAGTAATTAGGCTACTATTCAATATATTTTGAATATTACAAGTAAATTCTTTAAAATAAATAATATTTTAATAAACAATAGAAAAATAATGGTCATTTCTATCAATTAGAAAGTAAAAAATACCTTACTATTAATAAGTAGTCTGCCAATATTTATTGTACAGAGAAGAGAATATTATAAGTATCTTGATATCTTTTTGTTTTTTAAAAGTTTGTTTAAATCTAGTTTGATAAAAACTTATTTAGATATCAAGTTTTTTGTTAATCTGGTCTTAAAAAAAACTATCTTAGATAAGCAATTCTTTTATTTGGTTTTGGTTGTACTGTAGCTTATTATTAGTTACAAAACCCAGTTTAGTTTTGTCTTTAAAAGCATATATAATAAATAAGATATACTAATTAAAAAGAGCTTGAAGATAAAAACTGGCTTGTTAAAAGATTTTTTTTTCTAATAAAGCTTTTTATTATCTATTATTGTATGGCTTAAAAACATTTGAACAAATACAAGCTGAAAATAAAGCAGCTTCTGTATTAAATTTTTCAAATACTAATAGAATTCTAAGTTGTTTATTTAATTATAAGTTTTTGAATCTGCAGATTCTGAATTGGTCTTCTATTTACTTTTTATATTATTTTTTAAAGCTAAAAATCAGTTTTGTTAACAATTTTTTGATTGATGTGATTAAAATTTTTTTGAATTATAATATTTTTTTTGACAACAATTTTTTTTCTGCATTCTATCTTTCTAATAGCACTTTAATGTTTTTTGTTTTGGGAGATTTGGTGTTTTATAATGTTTTTTGCTTACTTAAAAGATTTGGTATTGTCTTTATAGAACAATTGTATAATAAAATGAGTTTTATTTTTGATTAAAAAAGCTTTTACTATTGAAAAAAACTTAATTTCAAGGGCCTAATTCCTGTTTGGTTTAGATTAACAAATAAATTTTTGGTTAATTTTGTATTTTATCTTACTGTTTAGTTATCTAATGTTAGCTCTTGGTTTTCAAACATCTTAGATACTAGTAGCTTTTTTAGAGTAAAACATTGTTTCTCTGATATTAATTTAAATATTATTAATATTTAGACAAATAAATCTTTAAGGAATCTAGATATATATAAAATAAAATGTGGTATGGCTGTATTTTTTTTCAATTTGAACATAGATATTAGTGTTAAAATTAGTGGTTTAGTATCTTCTACAATGACAGAGTTGTAAGCAATTACATTGGCTTTGGAGTATATATCTGTTTACAATGCTATTATAATATATTTGGACAGTCAAGCTGTTTTAAATACTTATGCTGCAAAATTGGATATGGTTTTGCTGGACTTTTACAATTATTGTTGGTTAGAAAGACATTGTATTATAAACTTTATTAAAAGTAAGAGACTTGACATCTTCTGATCTAAGATTAAGGGATATTTGGATGTATTGAACAATAAATATGTTAATAAGTTGGTTAATTTAGCTTCATGTTTAAATTTAATGTTTTCTGTTCTTATCAAAAAAAAATATTAGAGCTGGTAAAATAGTGATATCTGGAAATATTTGTTATTTTATTTGTAAGATTTTTAAGACTGTTTATTATGTTTACTAGAAGATTGGATCTGAATCTGATGTTGTTAACATAGATATGACTAAAAATGTAAATTAAGTTTAGATTTTTTTAGTTTAGCACTCTGACTTGTATATAATAGCTGGTTTTGTAAGTTTATTTATTACTGGTTTACACTCATATTTTATAAAAGCTTTGTATTATTACTTATTAGTTATTGTTTATAAATATTTATATAATAGAAAATATCTTAGTGTGTTGGATTTTTATTGTGAAGAAGTGGAATTTTCCAATTACTTTTTTGTATATGCAATAGACTCTACTATTCATAAAAACTTGCTTGAATTGCACTTGGTTTAATAAAGTATTATGTTAAATTTGAACTTGCTATTGTTTTATGTTTTACAGATTTTTTTTTATGCATTTTTAATAATGCTGTATATACTCTTTTGTATAAAAATCTTGTATTTAAGAAATAATACATGAAAACTGTGTTTATTTTTGGTTGTACTAAGATTGCCAATAGAAAAGTTGTTAATTTTATAGATAATAAGAGCTAAATATAAAGTAATTATGAAAAAAAAGCCTAATTATGCAAGATAATTTGGTGTTTTCTAAGATTTGTAGTCTGTTGTCCTTGTTTTTTGATGATATTATTAGATTGTTTAGAATTGTGAAAATATATAATATCAGTTTTAGTTTTCATAAGCTTTGTAGTTTTTTTTGGTATTGATAGTATAATGTCTGTTAAAATAGATTTATAATGTTGTTTTGATTAAGCCAAGTAGCTGGTCATATATAAAAGTATATGATTTGTACTTAGTTTAGATTATTTAGTTTAATATATAATATTAGATAACTTATAGGCTTTATTTATTAAATATAATAAAAAAAAAATTTTTAAAAATAATTATTTTTTTAAAATTTTAAAATATTATTAAATTTATATTTATCTTTAAAAAAAATTTGCAAAAATTTTAATATTTTTATTTAACACATTTAACGAGTGTAGTCCAATTGCTATCTAGTACATAGAACCAAACTAAGAGACTCAAACTAAACGCGACTCACGCACTTTCTACATGTGGCTAGTCACTCAGACCAGACAAGGCAACACTATACACCTATAATAACCCGCACACTGCCACCCAGACCAGAAAAGAAACAATAAGACTTCTGATAACCAAAGCTAACAGCAAAAGAATTGGCCACACCAAGCAATCTTACAACACCATCAGACAAAACTGAAAACACATCACAAGAGAGCCCAAAAACAACACCACTATCACAAACCAGACCAGCCTTCTCCATCACCATCTGGTGGCTGGCCCTAGCCAACCACACTTTAGCACGATGTAACTCAACCACAAACCTAACATAATCAACAATCCGAATAGCTGCCATCTTCTTATCCTCAAAAATACTGCAAGCTTCTTTATACCACTTCCCCAGCACAAACCCTTTGCAAACCAAAGTGTACAACCCAACATCAAAGGAATATTGAGACAAAACTCACAACACAGTAGAAGCAGGAAAACCACAAGCCAAAGCTGACCAACGGACAGAAGCCTCAGCCAAAATCTCACCATGAACGCCAGATTTATGAACACAAGTAAAAGTGTGATCAGAGAACTCCATCCTACTGCAAAACAAACATAATACACTAGGGTAGCGCTTATTATACAACCTTTTCCTTACTGCCACCAGCAATCTTCTGTGCACAGCCTTCATAATATAAGTGTGAAGTGTTGAGAATACCCAGCTAGTAAACCCAGTGAGCATATGAGAATCAGGATGCCACACCTTTGCCATGACAACCCAGTCTATGCAACCAATTATTGCTTCCAGAACCATGTCACAACTAGGCCCAGCTTCCCAACAAGCACAACAAACAGACCGAAAAATATTCTTGACAAAATAACAGGCATTACCAGAAACAGCGACATCCTTAGCAACCAAAAAATGTTCATGCACATTGGCACAAAAGGAAAAGAGAGATCCAGAGGCAGCCCCAGCAGCCAAGTTAGCTTCCACATTACCGGGAATCCCAGAGTGGCTTTTTATCTTAACCCAACTCACACTAAGATCCTTATTCCTGACCAAATTGAAAATATGATGCCTCTCCAGCCAGCATTAATTACGGAAATCAGGGGTGACCAAAGACATTTCAGACACACATGCATCAATAGCAGCCTGGCTGTCAAGACGTAACACCACAGTACTTGAAGAAGAAACATACTCCAAAGCCAAAGCGACAGCCTGCAATTTGGCTATAGTAGATGACAAAAGGCCACTAACAGCGATACCAATGCTTTTATTCAAGACCGGAAAGTATGCAGCAACACCACAAGTGACCTCAGCAGAGCCTGCATTCCTCAAAAACCCATTCGTAAAAACTTCAAAAAAGCCTGACCAAATGTTATGCAATCCATCTTTTACTGCAAAAAATTCTCCAAACTCCAAAATATCCAAACCAAGCTTTTCCGCAGAGCCAATAGAACCAGAAAATGAACAACTCTAATTTTTCAAAAACTCAGAAGAAACCAAGAACCAATAAGGCACAGGGCCACGCAGATTCAGTCTCTTCCAATGACAAAAAGTTTTTCAATCCAACAAAACATCTTTTTTATCAAAAAGCTAATCACCAAAAGTAACACCAAAGCATCTAAAAGATTTGACCAAATTAAAATACAGAGACTTTCCAAGAATAGAGGACAACAGAAAATAACCAGGACTATGAAATGCAGTGGGGAGGTTGTTCACCAAAAAAAGCTCATTGCCCAACAAAATCTTCACCATCCCAGCCAAAAAATTGTTCACTGGACTAACATGCAACCTGACCGGAAACTGCAAAGGATCCAAAAAAGCCCAACCAAGAACCTGCAGATCCAAAAACCTATATCTAAACAAATGCCCAAGAATACCAAAGGCATTAAAGAACATTATCAGAGCAGCAATCTTCCTTTCTGACTGCACCTGCTCAAAAGGCTTCAGGCCATACAATGAAGGATAATGCAAAGCAGCATCAAGAAAATTATGGGGGAGACAAATCTTAGACCTAAGACCCTTTTTAACCAAGACATCTCACTTGTGACAAACATTAGAAGAGACAAAACTGAACTGAATATGATAGCTAACAATAGGCTGCAAAACAGCTGACACCAGATAGGAGAACTGTTTGTCTGTAATAGCTTTCCTAAGCACAACATTGATAAAGAAATGCATGTCTGCATAAGTCTTGGCAACACTTGGCTTAAAGAGCCTTTCGGTTGACAGAAAAATACTTAGATACTGATGTGCTTCCCCTTTTTTGGCAATAGAAATTGGCTGACCACAAATGCTCAATGAAGCAATTTTAACATCCTGATTGATAAGAATAGCTACTGTCTTTTTACTGTTGATAGAAATATCATTGATCACAAAAAATTCACTGGCAATGTTCAAAGCATATTGAGTAGAAGTCTGACAATTCCCAACCCAGATCGTATCATCAACAAATACACCAGCCAAAAAATATGATGTCAAACCACCACTGCTCTCAATTCTGCCAGACTTTGAAACAAACTTAGTATCAATTCAGTACTCACACAATTGTTCATGCCTCTTAACCTCACACAAAAGTGGATCGTAAAAAATTTTTTATAGAAGTGGCGAAAAGACCTCATCCTGATCCAGTCCATCATGCATCTTATAACCACTAGACAAACCAAAGTCAGTCATTACCCTATTAACTCTATTCTTATGAATATCACCAAAAAACCTTATAAACCTTTCATACATCTTGACATGCCGTAAACTAGCCCTTAAATGATGCCACCCAACTGAATTGTAAGCTTTCCACATATCTTGCAAGACCAACCATAACTTTCTATTCTTCTCAATAGCATCCTCAATTACCAAACTGACAGCAAACACTGGAGATTGTGTGGACGTATCCTTCAGTACTAAAAAATTGTCATTTCGAAGTACATTGAACTTGCTACAAGCCATTGAAATACGATCAGACAGAACCTTAGAAAGAATTTTCCTGGCAGTCTTAATCAAAGCAATGGGCCGAGTGTTTGTAAAAATTCTATCCCAGTCATAAGGCTTAGGAATCATTGACATCCAAGCTCTCTTCCACAAAACAGGCACCATATCAACAGACAAACACTTATTAAACAGCACCAACAAGCACCCCAAAACCATTTCACCACCATGTTTCTACAACTTATTAGGAACACCAGACAAACCAGCAGTCTTGCCATCAGGCAAACCACCAACAACAGAAAGTAACTTGCCCATACTGATTGCATTCATAACATCCAAAAAGGCATCATCCCAAACATGGTCCAAAGATGCATACTGACAAGCCCAAAAATCAAGAAGCTCTGACTGCACAAAGCATTTCCTTATCCACCCTTCCATTATTTTATCTACACTCGACTTTATTTCTTCAGACAACAAAACCAGATCATCATCAACTATCAAGTAATCCAACACCACCTTGTGAAAAGGCTTTTCCAACACACTTCTGATCATACTACCCTTATCCGAACAGAAATTATCCATGCACTTTTCAATTGCCTTCCTAACCAAAGCTTCCTCAGCCAATCTCGACTCAAATATCTTCGATCTCCTGTAATTTCTGCGAACCAATGACAAATGCCTAACAACAACATCAGATTTAATTCCCAAGCCAACCAAGTCCTTGAAAGCACGAGTCTTCACATCATCTAGAGTTGACCATTTATTCACAAGATGATTAGTACCCAACAAGTCATCCGAGGAAAATTTTTTGACAATCTTGGCCACCAACAATTTCAGACCAAAAAACCTAGAAGAATGTTTGTTTTTTGAACATTTGAATTCACTAAACCAATGCCTCGAAAATCTCGCATTAGCAGAATCTACCACAGCCCTTACCAAAACTGCTCACATAGCATTCACATTACCATGCATTTCAGCACCAGAGAACACCTCACCCAAAGATAAGAGTTTTGCCGAAGAGAGATTCTTAAACTTAGCCCATCCAGTACAGTCAGCATTCTTGATATTAAACTTCCAACAATCTTTATTCGCCTGCTTGTGCAAACTATTCAATTATACATTCAGAAGCCCACTCAAATCAACTGAAACCACAACTGCCTTGTGATTAGTGTCAAAGAAATCTGAAACAGAGACAACTTGATGACCAGCAACAGCAGAAGACAAATTACCACCCACAAAAATGTAATCAATCATTTTTTCAACCCCTCTTGAATTGCTCCACATATGAGAATCAGCCAAATAATGACCAACAAATAAATTGACCAAACCCAAACTCAAACAAAACTTGAAACTAGCACTTTTACTAGATCTATTCTCATTAAAGTCCCCACCCAAGATAACAAAATTGCTGGAGTTGACAGCCTTTGCAATAAGAGAGTTAACTTTAGAAATCTGACCAAACCTAGCCCCAGAAGAAGCACCAGCATACAACCCCAAAACAGTAACCAAGAGCTTAAACAAGAGCTGAACAGAAACAACCCGACCAAGAATTTCTTCCACCTTAGATACATGATGAGCCAAAGAAATGTTCATAATAATTGCAACTCCAGCATCCATAAAACCTTTATCCAATCCTGAAGAAAAAATTCGCATTCCATTAAATTTATCTTTTATTCATGGCCCAGAAGAGGACCTCAACTTTGTCTCAGTGATAAAAAAAACCATGTTTCCCAAGTTTACATACCAATGAACAACATCTGCTTGCTTCACAGGAACATTGATACCCCGAACATTGCACGTAGCAAATTTCCAGACCAAACTACTCATTGAGGCAAAGGAAGAGCTGACGAACCCAATCCAGAATGCAAATAATCCAACCTACCCAAAACTGAGTGAATTAAAGCCTTCAGAGCCATTATTTTCGACTCCAAACTGCCAATCTTGGCAGTTAGAACCTTAGAACTGCTTGGACTGAAGTCAACAACCAACTCACCAACATTGGGGAGAGAGGAGGCAGATGATGGCAACGTACCATTCAAAGCCAAACCTGAGTCCATATCTGAAACAACGGTAGTTGGAGACACTAAAGAAAGAGCTAAGGGAAGGGGTGCCAAAGACACCAAATCAACGAAACTCAATTTCTTTAAAATGAGTGAGACCTGATCTGAGAGAATTTCCATGAAGCATTCTAGTACAATTAGTTGACCACCCAAATCAACGGCACCAGACGAGAAGAAATCTATTGAGAAAGCTTTTGAACCCGAGATCAAACCAACACCAGGAGCACCTGAAGAGACAACATGAAAGGGAGAGCCGCCTGCCACTTGGGCCCATGTCTTTCCACCAAAAGAAACTGGGCAAACAATTGGCGCCTACTTCTTTCTATAAATATTGGCCAACCGTATCTTATCCTGAGAAGTTACCACATGTTTTCCATGACCACCAGACCTCTTACTCACAGAACAGTTAACAGCAGTATGACCAAACAGTTTGCAATGAGCACAACTGGCCAAAGAAAGACCAGTCCAATACAAGCCCACACCCTTAAAGACCAAAACCGAATCAATAGCAGCCAATCTGGATGCCTCACTTTCAAAACAAATTACAGCACACTGATCACGAACATATGAAATTGGATTATGGCCTATAAAACAAGTTTTTCCACCATAAGCCTTTACCAATTCAGACAAATTATAAGCAGTCATGCCAATTGGAAAAGTATACAACAAAGCCTGAAACCTATCCCTTGATACTCATGATTGTTTATCATCGACAGCTTTTACCACACAAACAGAATCTTTTCCCACAAGAACAGACCATCTAGCTGCGACCAAATCAGCTACCTCCAATGATTCAAATTCTACCAGGGCCTTTTGCCAAAGACCAATGAGCTGCATCTTGATTGACGCAATTTTTCCAAATTTAGAAAACACCGCCTTAACCACAGATTTGGGAAGATCAACAGAGATCTCTTTGATTATCACCTTCTGATCCAAACAACTGTTTACTGTTCTGAGATCATTATTTACCATGATTTTTTCACTGATCGTCATATCTTTTGCCCTGCTCAAACTTAATTCAGAAGTGAATGTAGATCTTATTATGCCAGGAAATTTTAAGGAAGTCGAAGCTCTCCCAAATCCATCAATTCGATAAAAAATTTTTTTAATTGCCATTAACTTATCAACATTTGTTTTCCCAGGTACTGCTGAAATCTTAATATCTAATGTGAAAGATTTTACTGGCTCGAAATTCCTTTTTTTCAGGGCATGTGACCTGATATGCAGCACCTGATTGACACCATCAAACTTAGGGGGAGGAAGCTCTAGCACATCATTATCGTCACTCATACAGTCGAACAAAGATTGCTTCAGTGAATTGCTCAGCACGTATGTTTAAGTACAAGTTTTTCTCGGCATAGTTTCATTCATGCCATCATCTTCACCTGATTCTACATAGCAGGTTTCTTCAGCCACCATATTCGCCATATCTTCGACATCCAAGAGACCACTGACACTACTAGCAACACTGCCAACCTCACTGCCCCAGAACACCACAGGCTTGGTACTAGCACCATCAATATCCTCCAGGCTTAGCGATCCAGCAGATGAGTTAACCACATTACCAGCAGCAGGCTTTTTCGGTTTCTTGTAGAATGCATTCCGAGAGTAGACTGTATCTACGCGCTTCTTTTTCGCACTCTGGCGGGTCCTCAAACCAGCCGAAACCGAGCCAGAACCACCAGCAAAAGAGCCTACCAGTTCCATTACAACAAATAGAGGTATATTAGAAGAAATGACTTGGTGAACGAAGGGTAAAAGAATAAAGTAAAATGATTTCTCCTAAAAAATTCTTTGCTTTTGCAGTGGCCAGAAGATTGATGAGAGAAAGTTTAAATATAATTTTAATATTAATTAAAAATAAAAAAATTTAAATAAATATTTTAAAAAATAAAAAATATATTTAAATTAAGTTATAATTTTCAAAAAAAAATTTTATAAATATTTTTAAAAAAATAATTATTTTAGTTCTATTTGAATTTAATAAAATTATATTAATTAATAACAACTGATTAGACTATAATAAAAAGCTATAATAAAATTTGTTAAATTTAATTAAATTAATTTATTAGCTTTATAATATTTTTTTAATTAATAAAAATTTTATATATATAATTAAGACTAATAAAAATTAGACAATATAAAAACAAAAAATAAATTTAAAATTGTATTGTTTATTTTGTTTGTGTATATTATTGTTTATAATAATTTTTTAAATAAATCTAAAAAAATTTACATTATAAATTATATATATTATTATTATTAATAAAATATAATATATAATTATTTATTTTAAGAATAAAAAAATTTTGAATTAAATTTATTATATTATTTATGTTTTTAGTAAAAATTAATTTTTAATAAATTAAATTTAATTTTAATTTAATATAAAACTTATAAATATTTTGAATATTTTTAATTAAAATATAATTTTCTTAAAAAATTTTTTAATAAATTTTAAAAATATGTTTTTAAAATTAATTAGTCTTATTTTGTTAAAAAAAATGTTTTTATCTTATATATAATTATTTTTAATAGTAAATTATAAATTTAAATAGTTTTTTTGGCCAAATTTTTGGTTATAATATATTTTGTTTAATGTTTTTTTTTAATTTATTTTTTTATTAATAAATTTTAAATAAATGTTTTAAAATATAATATTAAGTTTTTGTTTAATTAAATTTTATTAATATTTTTTAAATTAAATATTATATTTTTATTTACTGTTTTTTTTTCAGTTTACAGCTTTTTGTTAAAGGTAATTTTTAATTTTAATATGATTTTAGACATTATTTTTAAGAAAACTATTAATATATTGTTTATAAATTTTGGTTTCTGTTTTTATAATATTTAAGCTAAAATATCTTAAAGCTAAATTGACTAAACTTTCAAATTTTTAATATTGTATTATTAAAGCTTAATAAAATATTCTTAAATATAAGTTATAAATAGTCTTTTTTTAATATTTAATTTAATTTAAAAATTAATATATGCAATATTAAATTAATATTAATAAAAAATATAAAATAAATAAAAATTAATTATTATATTTATTAAGACTAAATTAAATTTTAAATTATAAATAAATTTAAATAAATAATAAATTAAATATTAAAAGTTAGCAAATAATATCATATTAAAATTTTAAAAAACCAAAAAAAATTATATGATAATAATAATTTTAAAAACAAAACAAACATTAAATTATTAATTTATTTAATTTAAAATTAAAATTTTTATTTAATAAAAACACAATTATTATTTAGAATTAAATTATTTATTAAAATTGTATATATATATAAATCATGATTTACCTTATTAATAATTACTTATTTTTAATATTAAACATATTAAAACAATTAATATTAATAGTATTTATTTAAGAAATCTAATAATATTAAAATTAATAGATTTATAACAATTTCGAAAAAATATGTAATTAATATTATAATACGTAACTTCATTTGTTTCGTCAATTACTGCGCCATATATGGCACGTGTAACACGTGCCATATATGGCGCAGTGATCGACGTCTTAATCTGTTTTAAATTATGTAATATTAATTATTTTTATTAATTAAAAATAAATTACATATATCATATTACATGGTTTTTGAATTTAATATACACTATTTGTATATTATAATACAAAAACACATCAAAATTTTTGGTGTAACTACTTTTATTTTTGCATAACAAGAAGTTTTTTTTGTTTTAAATAATACCTAAGTTAAAAAAAAAACTTATATATTATAATATAAACATATAAATTTGTGTATTAGATATAAGCTATAGATTTTAAAATATTAAAGGCAACAAGTTATGCAAAGTCTGATTTTTTAAACTATTCTAGATAATATTTACTTAAATATATCAATTAATATTGTGATTAATAGTATATTAGCAATTTTAAATATAATATTTTATATATTATATATTATATTAAGACTAATATTTTAGTATAAATATAAAATAAAAAAAAATAACCAGTTTGTCTTTAAAGAAAGATATGTATATATGTTTAATAAAAGACCATGTGTTAAAAAATTAAAGTTATTTCTATTTTAATTTAAAACCTATTTCAAATATAGAATTAGTCAATCAATTTTAGAATTATGTCAATGAAAACTTATCACAATTAAATAATTAAGTATCTATAAATAGAAATAAAATTTTTGGTTATAATTTCAATTATATTTAACATTAAATTTTTTTATATTTATTTAACTATAAAACTTTATATTAATTATGCTTTTAAAATATATAAAGATTTATAGTAAACAACAAGGATTTGGAGTTATTTAAAAGAAATTAAAATAATATTTAGACAACAACATTAAATATTACACTTTTAAATGCAAATTTAATAGCCAATATAAATCAAAAAAAAGATCAACATTTAAAATTATTAAACACTAAATCAAAATATCAAGAATATAGTTGGCATGTTAATATAAACTGTACCAAAAACTTATACAAAATAATTCTTATTACTTTTAATAATACATATAATCATTTATTATATTCTAATACTAAAAAATATGCTTTAATATATTGAAAAATTTCAGATAACATTCTTTAAAAGATCTGATTTTTTATGGAATATGCAAATCTATCAATTATCATCTAAAAAAATTATTAAAAATAAAATTTTCAACAATATTTATTTTCGATTATAACTTTACAAATACAATACAAAGATTTAAAGTTCATAATAACAAAAAACATGATACATCTTACTTGTTAACAATCCTTATAAATTGCAAATCAAATAATTCTAAATGAGTTATAGAGTTTTAAATTGATAAAAATTGATTTATCTGTATATTTTAGATGTTTTCTGTATAAGTTGTTCTTTAATTAAAGTACTATGATATTGTTTTAAATAACAATACAACAAAGACTAATCACTATCAGATGTTATTTTCTCTCTTTTTTATTATAAACAATAACACAAAATTCTATCTTATTATACAGGTTTTTGTATCAGATAAAACTGTTAAATTATAGAAATAGATTTTAAAATACACAAAAAAAGCAATAATAACAAAACTATTAGTGTTTATTATCAATGTTGATTTTGCAACAAATGCAATAGTTGCTTAAGTATACAAAACAACCTACCAAATTTATTGTATTTTTTATATTAATGAAAACTTATTAAAGAATCTCAAATTAAAGCTTTACAATTAATATGAAAGCTTTATTCACAATTTTTTTTTGTCACAATAGTTATGTAAAAAAAATTTTTATAAATAATAATTACAACTTACTGAAACATATATTAATACTAAAGATTATTTAATAAGAACTTTTTATTTCAGTTGATAAGCATAGGTCTGTGTTTTATATTAAAAATATTTATTACAGGAACTTAAACTACTTTTTGTGTTAAAAGCCTTAACAATATTATTAAACACATGTTTTCAGTAAATAACAGTTTATAATCTTGTTGGTACATTAGATACAAAACTTAAAAGTAAAACAAAATAGAATCATTTTTTTGAATATTGTATACTTTTATCTTATATAAAAATCATATTAGTTGGCTATGATTTATTTTTTGAGATTAACAAACAAATAACTTAATACTTTACATCTTATATTTTATTTATACAACATTTAAAAATAACACAATATCTATATTTTATTACAAATTAATTATTATTGAATATTAATACTTATAATAAAGTAAAAAAAATTATTTTTTAGTGTATTTTTTCAAGTTATTTATCTAACAATATTTTGATATTTAGAATTCCAGTTCTAATATAATAGATAATTTTATTGAGAATCTGTATGATATAAAACAAATTTTATTAAAATTAATAATTGTTAAAGTCAATAAAAAAACATCAAAAAAATGTAAAAAATTATAGACTTATGATCAGAAAATAGTAGTATTCATATTTATTAAAATTGTTAATTCTGTTTCTTATTTTTGTTCATATTTGTTTAATATATCTTATAATATTGTTTATTATTATTATTTTTAAGTAATGCTATATTTAAAAATTGCAGAGTTTTATATTTAAATAATATTTTTGTGATAGTATACTAATAAAAAAAGAAATAATAATTTAGTCACTAAAGTTTTTTGTTTTATGAATCAAAAAACTGCAAAATTTTTTTCAATAAAATAGAAATTCCAAATCTTTTAATCATACTTAAAATTATTATTAATGTTTTATGTTTTACAGCACAGAAAAAACAAAAATATAATAAAATGTAAAAATTCACATAACAAATTGCTTAGCTTATTATTAAATATAAAAATTATAGTAAAATAATAATAATATTAAGACAATTTATTAATCAACATAAAAAAGTAGTGACTATACTTTAAAATCAAGACCAAGTTCTAAAGAACAATTAAGTTGATAATGCTAATAAAGAAAATAAGCTTAAACAAATTAAAAATTCATTAGTATTATAACATAAAAAATGTTTAGAAACCAAATATTATAAGTTTGCTACTGAAAAAAAAAACCATATACAAAATACATTTGTAGTAGATATGATTTTTCAGAACACAATAGTATAAGATATCAAAATTAGGTAAGATTTAGTTAATTATTTATTTATTTCTTACTTTGTAATAATTAAACATTTATTATTATTATTATTATTTAATGAATGAGGCCCAAATGCCATCTAATATAATACATTAAACTGAGTAATCTAAACTAGATGCAAATTATGCACTTTTTATACATGACCAGCCACTTGAACTAATCAAAGCAACACTATAAATTTATTTTAACTAATACAACATTATCAACACCAGAAAAAAAACAGCAAAGCCTATGAAAATCAAAGCTAACTCCTAATGTTTTTGCAATACCAAGCAATTTAACAACACCAATAAAAAACAGAGACAATAGACCACAGACTTTGAGTAAAAATAAATCATTACAAACAATCAAGCCTTTTTTCTTCATGAATACTCTGTATTTGGTCTAAACCAACTATATATTAGTACAATAAGCTGCCTTCAGATCCCAAACAAAACTAATGATATTCTCATTAGCAGATTTAACACCACCAAAAGCAGACAAAGCCTCTAAAAACCAAGACTTGAAAACAAAATCCTTATACAAAATGATATAAATAACATTGTCAAATACACACAAAAAAAGCATTTGCAAAACTTAAAACATAACCAAGTCCAAACCTAACAAATTACTCTACTAACTCAGATAAGACTTGAACAGGTCTACACAAAGCCCAGCATCAAATGTATACACAAATAAATAGTCTAAACTCTTTATGTCTTTACAATAGAAACATAATATACTGGAGTATCTTCTATTGTAAAGATGTTTATGAACCATGACCAGCAGATAACAGTATAAAGCTTGCATGAAATACAAACACAAACCAACTCTAGACTTATTAGTAAAGCCAGCAGCCATTTACAAGTTAGGATGTCAGACCAAAGTGGTATAAACTCAATCCATATTACCAATTATGTTTTTGTAAATAACATTAGAGCCAGGACCAACTTTCCAACAAGTATGATGAACAGCCCTGAAAACTCACTGAGCAAAATAACAAATGATTTCAAATACTATTGTTACAGGTAATTATTTGGGGTCTCAAATCAAATAACAAACCCATAACTTAGTGTATTATAGCTGATCTCATTGATAAATATTTGAAGGTTCTGGTTGTTTAAAAATTTTGATTGGAGTCCTTTATATAATGAACAGAGATTCAAGTGTGGTTTTTTTAAATAATGTTTTAAGTATTAACTTTTGGGTTAATGTGTTTTGTTGTCTGTCACTTTCTGGAATTGCAATTCCATCAATTTTTTTCTCAGTGTAGTGGCCAACAATCTCCTGATAAGCTATTCTTAAATCTAAGTGTCTACCCTTATTCTTGGGTCTTTTATTAATACTATATTTTGACATCAGTAACTCAGTGCTTAATTTTTAATCAATTAATATACAACAATAAAAAAATAAATAAAAGAAAAAAAAAAAATAAAGAAAATAAGCCAAAACAATTAGTTTAGTATCCCATTAATAGCCATGATTAAAAGCTATTGTTCCAGTATAGTCAAGTATGGGTTACTATTAACATAAAGTATTAATAGTGGACAATTAGATTGATATAATTAACAAGTATTTTTATTAATAGTGTAAATATATGAATGCTAATTAGGGAGAAAAACTCAGATGTCTGTCTTTTCTGCTTCTAATACTACTGTTATATATATATATTTGAAATTCCTCAATTTCTCAATTTTTCTTGCCAGGAATTCTAGAATTTCTGGAATCTTGCAATTTCTTGAAAGGAATTTTGAAATTTTGGAATTTTGTAATTCTTTATATGAGAATTCTGTAATTTTTAAGATTCTGTAATTTCTCTAAAAGAAATCCTAAAATTCCATATTTTATTACATCTACTTTTAATTGGCTAATATATATACTACTATGATTTTTATATTTTATGAGTAATATTATTTCTTCTTTTTAATATTGTGCTCTGTTAAGATCTTTAAATTCTTTTAATTCTTCTTCTTTAATTATTTCTTGGACTTTTTTTTCAAGAATTACTTGTGTTATTTTGGTTTGTAATTCTTCAAATTGAACATTAATCATTTTATCTATTTGATTAGTGATAACTGTATCTATTACTGTATTGAATAATATTTCAGATTGGTTTTAAAATTTAGCATATAATTAATAGATGGCTTGTGCTTGTGTTGTTAGATTGTTCTTTTTCACAAATTGCTCAAGTTGTTGTAATATTGTTGTGTTGAATAATTATTTTGTTTTATCCATATATAAGTTTTGAATATTCAGATATTATCCCAAATAGAAATAACAAAAGTTTCTTGGAAATTGATGTATTTATCAATTCCACATTTTTTTTGTCAACTCTTGATATGATATAATTTTTGTTTGTTCTTTTATTGCCAATTTCACTTTTATAATTATCTTATTGATGGTGTTTCCTGGTTTTCTCTGCACTTCATATTGAGGTTTCTTCCTGGTATCTTTATATTAAATAGTTTGTTGGTTAATTGTAATTTTCATATGTTGTTGTTGAATCAATTAAAAAAGTTGTTGAGCCAGTATGTGAATATGGTTCCAATTTAATGGCATCTTTCCTTAAATATCTTAGATCAAACTTTGTATTGATATTATGTATATATTCTGACATAATATTTTTATTGTTACCACTGAACTATTTGAGCTCTTGCTTTTTCGAAAGATCAGAAAGCACAATATATTGTTTAAATTATAATTAAAATTTGAATTATGGTCATTGTTGCTATTTTGAACTAAGCTGAAATTATTGTTTTCATTATTGTTAGAGTTTGAATTGAGATTAAACTTTAATTCTAATTCCAATGCACAGCTGTTAATTGGTTTTTTCTCTTCAAAGATTGTGTAAATCATGTATAATGGTGGATTATAAAGAAAATCACACTTATTACAATATTAAAAGTCATATGGTATTAAACAGTGGTTACAAAGTCAAGTGTTTAGTTCTTCCAAACATTGTGTTTGCTCTTTTCTAGTAGCTAATTTTTGGTAGTGTTTATGGAATTGTTCAGAATCCATTATGTTAAAGATAATATCTAGATTTGGGACCCAATTGATTTCTTTCAGTTCTGGTAGATTGTTTTTGATTATTTTAATTTCTTTTGGTGTCATGTTTTTGATTTTGGTGATTGCTATTCTCCATATTTTGTTATTATCATATAGACAATTATCTAGTTATTTTACAGTTTTTTTTTAGGCAATATCTATGAGTGTTTTTTTTATCTAATCATTAATTAAAATCATGTACTAATATAATTCATTACATATTTCTCTATAACCAGAAATGTTGTTCCATATATTTTTGTCTAAAAGAGTTTTCTTACAAGCAAAACATGGTTTGTTGTTCTATTTTCCTTGCTTTTTTGGTTGTCTAAAGCATTCAAGAATGCATGGGCAATAGTAGTATTTTGTGGCCATTGGCCATTCCTCATTGTCATCACAACATGCACTCATTGTGGACAATTTCTTATCATAATTAATGCAAATTAGCTTGGGTTGACAATAGTTTGGTTGTGGTTGGATAATAGTAGTATATGGTGTATATGTAAAGATAGTTGTTTGGGTTTCTTCTCTTTCTTTTTCTTTCCCTTTTTTTTTCTTTTCATGTAGATACTGGTGGTAATTTGTTGTGTTTTTTTTTGGTTCATAATACCTAATACATTTCCCAGGTAGATTTTTTTTCTTTTTCTTCAAACTTGATTAGTGGTTTTTTGCTAGTGGTGGTCTTGAAATGATTACAAGTGACTAGTACTTTAGTATGTCATCTATTTTGGCTGAGTTATAGCTCTTGGGTGTTTTAATTGAGCACAGTATTGGTTTTAGACAGCCAGTTATTACTAACAACAGCTTGGTATTGGATGGCTTTCATTACTAACACTTTGATAAGAATAATGATACTATTGACTTCAAAAAAAAAGTTGTCAATTTTGCCAATAGGGATTTTGGTTGTCTCATTGGTTGTAATAATCTTGATACTAGTAGTGTAATTAATTTAACAACCTAATTGGTCCATGAGTTGTTTAGTGATAATACTGCTTGTTGAACTGCTATTAAAGATCAGTTTGATAGAATGGTTATTGACTTTTGCATTGGTGTACATAACAATAATTGGTTTAGTGTTGAGAATAGCTCCACTAAATAGGACTATTATTGCTGGTTCTTCAAGTTTAAAAGAAAAAATAACTTCTAATGAATTGTTGTCAATAATAGTTGCTGATGGAATGTTGCTAATAAGTGGCTGCTTTTGGTTGGATTCTGGTTTGTTGAGTGAGACATCTTTTGGATTAATCAAGAGACTTAAATAGTTTTAGAAATTCAGGTTTTGGCCATACTCAGTTCCTAAATTCCACTGACATAATCCTAATAGTTGGTTTGAGAAGCTTAATATTAACTAATAAACAATCATTACTGATCTTCAGTTTTGGGTCATTCTTGGTTTTTGGTTTCTGAGTGTTATCTCAACTGGAATTTGTGATGATGTCTGAAGTTGTTGAGATTGATAAATAATTTGTGGCTGTGGTTAATATATTATGGGTACTAGAAGCTAATAAATTGGTAATAAGTATATTTACTGCATCATTGATGAGTAATGAAGTTAATAGTAGTCTTAATTTGAATGGTAATTCAGAGTTTGAAATTGGCAATTGGGGTTTTAATATTGATTTTCCAATTGTTAATTATTAATTTTAACATAGCAGTCAATCTTGATATGTTTTTGTTTACTACAGTTGTGACAGATATGTGTCTCTTGTTGCCATGATAATTGAGTCAACAAAGATGTAAAACATGACTGATTTTGGTACTAATTTTTAGAATTGTCACAACATTGTAGTAGTTAATATACTGCTTAATTGTTATTAGCTAAGTATTTCTTAATTTTCTGATTAATTGAGTTGCTGAACTGTTTCAATTTTGAGTCCAAGTCAGATAATCCATTCATTACTAGATTTACAGCTTGGACATAATTGGCTTTGAGTTTTGCCAATTTAAAATCTCTGGCATAAGTGACTGCTGCTTAAAGATTGGCTAGATGTAATGAATATATGCATTAGAAAATGCTACTGCATAGACTGCAAATAAACTAGTTTAAGATTTGTGGCTCTGTAAAATAGTTGGCATTAATTGCTTGAATCTGGTGCAAATTTTGATGGAAGCATTCCAAATAAGTAGTAACTGCTTTAGCATCTTCTTGTTTGATTGTAATAAAAGTATTTGCCAGATAGTTGATACTGTTGTTGTTACTAAAATATTTGAGAAACTCAAGTTTGAATGTGTTAAAATCTTGGGGTTTGTTTTCCAAGCTTTAATACCATGAATTAGTGGTATTCTGAAGAAAAAAAAAGATGGCTTATAGTGCTCTAATATCATTCCATCTGTTTACTGTAATGGCTTTTTTTATATTGTTTAGTTATATTTGTGTATTATTTTCTTTGCCAATAAATTTTTCTATTTTGGTAATTGAAGCATATGTCATTAGTGCAATCAGTTGTTGGGACTGTTAAAGTTGTTGTTGTGGTTGTGGTTGCAGCTATTAGGGTGGTTCAGCAATCAGTTCAATTAGTGGTTAATCAATCACAATTACTGGAGGTAAGTTTTACTAATAATAATGTCGAGGTTGAAATTATTTTGATTTTTCTGAGTTGAAACAATTAGAGTTTGAATTTCTGAGTTTTTTGAGATCAGGTTTTTTGTATTAATTTTTTGGTCACTATTTTTTTTTCCAGAGTCAGTTAATTCTTAAGAACTGTTGGCTCTGAAATCTAGTAGTAGTGGTAATAATCAAATTTCTGATAATATTGGAGATTGCAATTTAAATCTCTCAAAATAATTGCCATATGTTCTTAATAATTCTGCTTTTTTCTGTTTACTTTGAAACAGAATTCTGTTTAATGGTGTTGTTACACTTGTTATAAACATGTCTATTATATTAATAGTGCTTTTAGGTGTGTGATAATATGATAGATTAGCAGATAAATCAAATCTTCAAGTAAGTAGTTGTATTTGCTTTGAAGTTTCTGCTGGTGTTTGTAATCTTCCTTTTCTTTTGTTAGCAAAAGTGATAGAAAATTTTTGCTTGGTGTATTTTTCAATTTTCTTGTTTATTTCTGTGATTAAGAGTGCAAATAAATAATTTTATAGAAGAGTAGTGCTTTAGAATAGTTTACTGAAGAAATTGTTGAAAGCAGATTCTAGATCTTTTTAACCTCTCAAGTAGTATACAATTTTTTTGTTAACATAATAATTAAAAGCTAATTCTGTTGGTCCATTACTATTTGTTAATCCAAGATGGATGTAATAATGTTGAAATAAAGATTTTGTAAATCCCAAATGGTTTGTCTCTATTTCTTCAGATTCTGCCATTGTTTCAGATAGTTGTTGGTGCTGATTCTCTGTTAGATTATATCTTACAGAGAGCACCAAATGTTATAGATGATTATTTGGGATTTCAAATTAAATAACAAATTCATAACTTAGTATATTGTAGCTGATCTCATTGATAAATATCTGAAAGTTCTGGTTGTTTGAAAGTTTTGATTAAAGTCTTTTGTATAATAAACAGAGATTCAAGTGTGGTTAATGTTTCAAGTGTTAACTCTTAGGTTAATGTGTTTTGTTGTCTATCACTTTCCAGAATCACAATTCTGTTAATTTTTTTCTCAGCATGATGGTCAACAATTTTTTAATAAACATTTCTTAAATCTGAGTGACTACTCTTATTCCTGAATCTTTTACCAGTGCTATATCCTGATGTCAGTAACTTAGTGCTTAATTTTTAATCAATTAATATACAACAATAAAAGAAAAAATAAAAAATAAAATAAAATAAAGAAAATAAGCCAAGACAATTAAGTTGGTATTCTATTAATAGCCATAATCAAGAACTATTGTTCTAGTATAGTTAAGTATGAGTTACTATCAACATAAAGTGTTGATAGTGGACAATTGGATTGATATAATTAACAAGTATTTTTATTGATAATATAAATATATAAATGCTAACTAGAAAGAGAAACTCAGATATTTGTCTTTTCTGCTTCTAATACCACTGCTATATATACATATTTGGGATTTTTTAATTTCTTAATTTTTCTTGCTAGGAATCCTAGAATTTCTGAAATTCTGCAATTCCTTGAGAGAAATTTTGGAATTCTGAAATCCTGCGATTTTTCATATGAGAATCTTGTAATTTTTGGAATTTTGGAATTTTTTTGAAAGGAATCTTGAAATTCCATATTTTACTATGTTTACTTCTAATTGGCTAATATATATATTACTATATTTTTATATTCTATAAGTAACACCACCATCTCACCAGCTTTAATAAATCTATCTCCAATTAAAACAAGAAGTATAAAATCTGAATTATCAGCTAAATTAGCCAGAACATCAATACATTTATTACCCAAAACACCCAAATGTTCTTTAATCTTGTACCATGAAATGTCAATTTTTTTATCCTAAATAAAAGTCATCACACCCCGCTATTTTATCTAACAACAATTCCAAAAGTTTGACAAAGCCAAAATTGATTTAGCAGCACAAGTATCTAAAGGCACCTAACTGTCTAAAAACACCATAACCAAACTGCCAAAAGAAACACACTCTAAAGCTAAAGCAATTGCTTGTAATTTCACCATTGTAGATAATACCAACCCATCAACTTTAACACTAATATGCATATTTAAATCAGAAAAATAAGTTAGAACTTCTTTCCACTCATACAGTTTAAGAATTATTAACACTCAAGCTTTTTTTTATGTCTGTAGAACAGATTTTCACACCAAACAGAGATTTAAAAAATCCAAAAGCATGACAAAAACTGAACCATTATAGTGCTTTCAAAGCTCATTAGTAATACCAAACAAAACCAGCAGCCTTTTTGTCAGGTAGGTTATTAACCACTTATATCATATTATTATAACAAAAAGGAATTATGACTCTAGAAAATGCATTATTATTGACATAAGCCAAAGACAAATATTGTTATTGCCACAAATTAGAAACATTATTCAGCACAATCTGCTTTCTTGTTCAGTCTTCTATGATAGAATCAACTTTATCTTTGACTTCAACCAGATCCAGAATCAGATTATTATTAGTAACTAAATGATCCAACACTATCTTACAGAAAGAATGTTCTAAAACACTTCTGATTGTATGGCATTTATTGTCTGCAAAACTTGCCATCCTCTTATCAATAGCAGATTTAATACCTAATTCCTCAGCTCTCAAAGACTCAGCAAGTTTAGATACATGATAAAATCTTTTTATCCCAAAAAGAACAAGATGTACATGATCAAACTCATACCAGAGTTTATTAAAACCTGAATAGTAAAGGCCTTGTCACTGTCCAAAGAAACCCAGTGTTTTATCAAAGAGTCAAACCTGTTAACACATTTTTTACAAGAAGCTTTAACAATTTTTGAAACCATAACTTTCAATTTATGAAACCTAAAAAACTTCTTAATAAAAATACTATCAAAGCTCTTGAACCACTTTTTCTTAAATGTCCTATCAGCAGACAGAGTTATAATTTTGCAAACAGCATTTTACATTGCATCCAAGTTCAAGAATTTCTTAGATGTGGCAAAATTATCAGAGAACATTGTAGCATTGACTGCCATAGCATCTTTAAAATTGTTCCATTTCACCTTATCAGCATTTTTAACATCAAACTTTCAACAATTTTTATTTACCTGCTTGCATATAGAGTTTAGTTATATATCCAAAAAACCTCTTAAACTCACAAAAACAGAAACAGCTTAGTAATTAATGTTAAAATATTCATTGATATTAATTATATTACAACTCATTACAACATTAACCAAACTTAAGGAAACAAATATGTAATTGATTGTTTTTACAACACCCCAAAAATTAGTCTATGTTGGCACCTTTGCATATGAGCTCTTATTCAAAGAATTAATCAAACCTAAATCAAAGCATTTTTTGAAATTAGCACACTTACAGGAACCATTTTTATTGAAGTTGTCACTCAAAACAACAAATAAAAACTCATTCACAGCTTTGGCAATCAAAAAATTGACTTTATTAGCCTAAAAAAAATGAACAACCAGAACAACACCAGCATACAGCCCTAAAATCAAAACAGAAAGTTTATTTTTAAAAAGCAACTTAACAGAGAAAAGCTGATCAGGTATCTCAAAAACCTTATACACATGTCTTATCAAGAAAGAGTTCATGACAATTATAACCCCAGCATCCAGATACCCAAAATCTAAACCAGAAGTAAACACCTGAATGCCATCAAATTTGTTACAATCCATGAGCAAATTTTTCTTTTAAGTTTTATTTTTATAATAATAGAAACCAAATTGTTCATGTCTTTGTACCAATGAATAATATCAACTTGTTTTGCAGAATTGTTCATATTTTTAACATTGCATGTGGCAATTTTCCACACCAGATTACTCATTGAAAAAAGTTTTTAAGAATTACATTACCAGTCAAAATCAGACTATTGAAATGTCTTAATAGACTTAGCATTAACACAGTGAGATCTTTTAGTATGTTTTCTAATTGCACTATATTAAAGAGAGCAGAAAAGCCCAAAACCATAACAGTTTTATCATTAATGACTTTACCTGAATTTTTTTCCATCACTATATTGCCCACCTGATTCTGTGATAAGAGGGTCACCAATGGCTGACATTCAGAGCTAGACTGGAAAACCATTAGCACAAGTGACTCCAATCTCTTAGCCAACTTACTAATTTGTCTTGCAAGGCTAATAAGACTGTTTTTAATGTTTACCAAACATAATTTTAACTTACCAACAACAGACAAGAAAGGTTTTACTTTCAAAGAGGAACCAAAATAAGCCAAACTATTATGAACAAAAAGAAATAAAAAGAAGAACCCACCAACAATCTTTATTCAAAAAGCACCACCAAAAGAAACAAAATGTACAATAGAAGCTAAGCATTTGGCATAAATAGAAGCCAGCCTGCTTTTATCTCCATTAAACAGCACTTTTTGAGAAAGAGCACCAAGAGAAAATTTCTTACCAAAAGTACAGTTCAATAAAGTATGCCCTATTTTTTCATACTTGGTGTATTTAAAGAAACCCAGTCAAGACCAATGCAGATTAGCATCTTTTAAAACTGAAATGATTTCCATAATAGCTTTAAATAAATTGGCAAAATCAAAACACATTACAGCACATCTAGATTAAGTGTATGTGACCAGGTGGTAATCAATAACACAAGTCTTATTGTCAACTGATCCAATAAAGTCCCAAATATTATGTGTATTTGTTCTCACTAGTAAAGTATATAATAATACTTTATAACTATTTCTTACATCTCATAATTTTTTATTCATGTCAGTCTTAACAACACAAATCACATCTTTTCTGATTAAAATAGACCATTTTACAACAGTCAAATCAACTTAATCTACTTGTTCAAATTCTACTACAGTCTTCTGCCACAGTCCTACCAATTGTATCTTGATTAACTTAATTATTTTAAACTTGGATAACACAGTATATACAGCTTCAGCTAATGTTCTAACTGGAATTTTCTTTACTACTACAGCCTGATTTAAATGTACCATGGATTTTTTAAGATTGGTGTTTACCAAAATATTTGCTACTCTTGTTTTTTCCATAGTCTGTGCTAAACTAGATTCAAAAGTAAAAGAAGCATGGATGATTCCATTAAATTTTAAGGAGGTAGAGACTCTCCCAAAATTATTGATTTTTGAAAATAACTTTCTAACAACTGCAAGCTTTTTTTAAGATAATTTTCCAGCAATTTTATCCAGACCAATATCCAAAGCAAATAATTTCTTAACAAACACATTGACCAAATTTTTCAGTAGAAAAAGAAAAATCATAAGAGCATCCAAAAAAATGTCATCATTATTAATATCATCTAAGAAATTGATTTTTCCTAATGGCATATTCAAAGCTTTTTTTGTTACCAATCTTGGATTTTTTGGTGTTTAATTGGAGTTATCTTCAATGAACAAATTTTTCTCACCATAATCTATACTGGTTTTTTCTATAAGACACTTTTTTTCCATATTAACACTATTAAATTCAGTAGTATTACCAGCTTCAGACCCCAAAGAATCATCAACTGTTTTTTTAGACAAGACTATTCTATGAGCAATACTATCTTTTAGAACACCATCTTTTCTTTTTTTTCTAAAAACAATATTTTTTTCACTACTACCAATACTAAAGCCTTCAACAAACTTTTTTATCACAGCAATACTACAGTCAACAATGACCTTATAATCAAGCAAAAAGAGTTTAAATTTATTGTACTGAATTGTAAAAACTTTTTTCAAAAAAAACTTTTTTTTTATTTTTTTTATTATGTTTAATGAGTGAAGCCCAAACACTACCTAGTGCAATACATCATTAAATGATCTAAACTAGGCGTGAATCATGCTTTTTCTACATGTGACCAGCCACTCAGACCAGTCAGAACAACACTATGCACTTATACAAACAGACATCTCCTTACAAACACCAGAAAAAAACAAACAGGACCTACGAAACCCAAAATGAATGCCAATTGCATCAGCAATCCCTAATAATTTAACAACACCTGCCAAAAGACCCATAGAAAAACCAGAAACAGAGACAAGAATAGAGCCATCACGAGGAATTAGCCCACCCTTTTCTATCACAGCCTGATGTCTTGCACAAACCAGCCAGATTTCATCCCAGAAAGCAGCACAAAACTCACTCACAAAAGACACCAAGTTACAAGCAGCCACCCTGGGATCCTTAAAAACAAAAACAGATTCATGATACCAATCATTAAAAACAAATCTTTTACACAGTGCCACCCCAACCACACAATTCAAAGCATAAGTAGACAGAAACTGTGAAACACACGAAGAAGAACGAGATAAACCAAAACATGCTTCCCAAGCAGCCACATAAGTGTCCATCAAATGCTCACGGCCAACAGCATCAAAGGGGCAGGAAAAAACATGGTCAGAAACTTCAACATTACCACAGAATAAGCACACTACACTGGGGTAATGCCTATTATATAGACACTTATGCACGATGACAGGAAGCTGATGATGCAGAGCCTTCATGAAATAAGTCCGAAAGCCAGCAGTACGCAAACTAGTGAAACCAGCAGCCATGTGAGAATCCGGGTGCCACACCAAAACAGACCTGGCCCAATTAACATCACCTTGTAAACTATTCACCAAAACTCGGAAACCGGATTCAACCTCCCAACACACTTGATGAATCGACTGGAAAATATCATGATCAAAATGTCTTGAATTACCAGAAATGACAGAGTCACCAGTTCTTAAAAAATGTTCATTAACTCTGTGTGGTAACCAACAAGAAGATGAAGCAGCGACTCTCGTGAGTGAGTCAGCACGCTCGTTGTCAGAGACACCTGAATGACCTTTCACTTTGATCCAATTCACAACTAAATTTTTATCACAAATGACATTAGCAATGTGGTGGCACTCAACCCAACAACGATTCCTGAAGTCCAGCCAAATTAGTAGGAATTCGGATTTGCATGCATCCAAAGCAGCCTGGCTGTCTGAGAACAAATCCACTAAATGAAAAGAGGGAACACACTCGAGAGCCAAAGCAATGGCCTACAACTCCGTAAACGTAGAAGAAACCAAACCAGACACCTTCACACCCAACCCCAAATCAATGTTCTCAAAGAAAACAGCAGCACCAGCCCTCATACCAACAGTACCCAAACCACTTAGAGACTCATCCGTATATACAGAGAGGTGAACAGCAGCATCAATGTCCAACAAATTGTCACAAACAATGCCAAAATTATGAGAAAGACAAATATCAGGATAAGCGTGACTACCTACAGGGAAGGAGCACACAGAAGAAGAAATAATACTACCAAGAAACCGAATAGAAATATCAAACCAGACAGAAACTGAGCCACGGGGATCCAGTCTCTTCCAACGTTTGAAGGTCTTCCAACTGAAAGCAACACCATGTTTGTTACAAAGCTGTTCCACGAAAGCGATACCATAGCACTTGAGTGAAGGGACACATCTGAGAAACCTGAACTCATCCAAAACAATAGACATAGGAGTGCCACCCCGGAGATGAAAAGTGCTGGTCAGAGAGTTGCCCAAAGATAAGTCACACCCAGAAAAAATACAAACCACACCTGACAGAAAGTTGTTTGAGGAACTGACACAAACATGAGCTGGAAATGCCAAAGGGTGACAGGGATGCCAACTGAGAGCCTGAAGATCATGAGACCTGTGAGAAAACAAATAACCCAAAATACCAACTGAATTTGCAAAAGCCAAAACAGCAGCCAATTTACTCTCAGCTTGAATCTGTTCAAAAGTTTTAAAATTGTACAAAGACAGATGATAAACCGCATCATTGGAGAAGTCAAGAGGTAGCCCAGACTTGAACTTTAAGCATCTGTGAACCATAGAGTCTCACTTATTACACACACTAACAGGAATAAAGCTGAACTGAGTTTTGTAGCTAATGATAGGCAAAAGAACAGCAAAAGCCAAATATGCGAATTGTTTATCCGAGATCGCCTTTCTTAGAACAAGATTAACAAGGAACTGAATGTTCGAGTGAGCTTTAGCTAGACTGGGCTTCCAAAGACCTTCAGAAGACAAAAAAATACCCAGATATTGATGAGCCTCACCCTTCTTGGCAATAGAAATAGGCGAGCCATTAATAGTCAAAGAAGGATTCGCAATCTGGCTGTTGATAGGGATGGCTACAGTCTTGTCATTGTTAATTGAAATGTTATTAATCCTAAAAAATTCACTAGCAACATTGAGGATGTGCTGCGTAGCAGCCTGGCTATCACCAATTTAGATTGTATCATCAACAAAAGCACCAGCAGCCAAAAATGATGTCAGCCTGGCCTGAGGCTCCACCCGGCCAGTTTTGGAGATAAAATGAGAGTTCAACTTGTAACCATACACACTTTCCTGTCGTTTGACTTCACACAAAAGCGAATCATAAAATATGCACCAAAGAAGCGGCGAAAAAACCTCCCCTTGGTCCAGACTATTGTGAACACAGTAACTATCAGTTAAACCAAAATCTGTCATCACCCTGTTGGTGCGACCATTGTGAATGTTGTCAAAAAATCTAATAAACCTGTCACACATCTTAATTCTAACCAAACTTCTCCTGAGATGCACCCAGCCAACAGAATCATATGCTTTTCACATATCTTGCAAAACCAGCCACAGTTCCCGGCCCTTTTCCAATGCATCTTCCACCACAGAACTAACGGTGAAAATAGGTGATTGTGTCATTATATCCTTTAATACAGAGAAATTGTTCCCACGCAGAACATCAAATCTGCTGCAGACCAAAGAAATTCTGTCTGACAGAATCTTGGAAAGAATCTTGTGAACCGTTTTAATCAATACAATAGGATGGGTATTCGTAAGAACTCTCTCCAATTCATACGGTTTAGGAATCATTGACACCCAAGCTTCCTTCCAAGGTTCAGGTACAGATTCATGTTCCAAACAAAAATTCAGCAATAACAAGAGCATATCCAAAACCTTTTTATCACAGTGTTTCCACAACTCATTGGGGATACCAGAAAGACCAGCCGCCTTACCATCAGACAAATTAGAGACAATAGCAAACAACTCATCAAAACCAATTGAACACATTACTTCAGAGAAGGCATCATCAAAGACATAGTTCAAAGACTGAAATTGGCGCACCCAGTCATTAGAAATATCCTGCATCACCACACACTTCCTAGTCCATCCTTCCATGATCTCATCGACTTTAGATTTAACCAAATCCAGCTCCAGGACCAACTCATCACCTGTGACTAAGTGGTCAAGTACCACCTTATGGAAAAGACGCTCCAGAACACTTCTGATGGTACACCCCTTGTCCACTTCAAAACTCTCTATCTTTCTCTTAATAACCTGCCTAATACGAGATTCCTCAGCACGCTTAGACTTCATCATCTTCAAAGAGTGGTAAATTTTCCTTGCCTTAGCCAGTTCAGAGCGAATAGCATCAAAACCAGAACCCAAAAGAAAGAGAGACTTCACTGGCGAGACACCAACCGAGTCAAGTCTGTCCCATGTATTTAACAAAGAAGCAAAATTCCCACCAAAATTCAGACAAGAGGCCTTAACCAGCTTAGACACAAGCAGCTCCAGTCTATGAAACTTAGAAGAAATCTTATTGAAAACACTATTATAACCCTTGAACTATTTTTTTCTGAATGTCCCACCAGCCGAGAGAATCAATATCCTGCAAACAACATCCCACATTGCATCCTTATCCAAAAACTTCATAGCTGCAACAAATGCATCTGAAAGCATAGAGGCATTAGCAGCTGTAGCATTCTTAAACTCCAATCACTTCCCTTCACTAGTATTTTTGACATCAAACTTCCAACAATTTTTGTTGGCCTGTTTGTGCAGAAACAGTAGCTGCACATCCAACAAACCACCCAAACTCACAGAAACTGAAACAGCCCTATGATCAGTATCAAAAAAATCCTCGACACCCACCATACCACGATCTATAATCGCATTCACTAGACTAGAAGAAACCAACACGTAATCAATTGTTTTGGCAACACCACGAGAATTGCACCATGTTAGTGACTTCACAAAAGCACTTCCACTCAGAGAGTTGACTAGACCCAAATCAAAACACTTCCTAAAACTGGCACATTTATGAGATCCATCTTCATTGAAATCGCCACCAAGAATGACAAAAGAAGTCTCATTTACCACTTTGGCAACGAGAGAATTGATATCACTAGCCTGAAAAAACCGAACCACTGAAGACGCACCAGCATACAGCCCCAAAATAGACACAGAAAGTTTATTCTCAAAGAGCAGCCTTATTGATAACAGCTGACCAGAGACCTCCGAAATCTTGCACACATGCTTTACCAAAGAAGAGTCTATAATTATTGCAATACCAGAACCCATGTAACCAGAATTCAGACCAGAAGTAAAGACACAAATGCCATTGAACTTATCGGCAATCCACAGACGAATCACACCCCTTAACTTTGTTTCAGTAACAATAGAGACCAGATTGTTCACATCCTTATGTCATTGTATAATGTCTGCCTGCTTCGCACAATTGTTTATACCTTTGACATTACACGTGACAATATTCCAAATAAAGTGAATCATTGAGAAAACAGAGAAACTGACAAATCCGAACCAGAGCACAGAATATTTAACTTATCCAAAACTGAACCAACTAAGGTCTCTAAAGCAATCAATTTTGTTTCCAAACCACCCACTTTGGCAGTGAAAATCTTGGAACTACTAGAGCTAAGCTTAACAACAGCATTATGACTGATGGAGGGAGGAGTACCAGATGAGACCAAAACAGTATCCACAACCATATCAGAATCTACATCTGAAGACAAAGTCTCAGACACAGCAAGAGAAGAGCCCAGAGATGAGGTCGCCGCAGGAACCAAACCAATGGAATCCAATCAAACCAAAATGCTAGAAACATGGTCAGTCAAAAGCTCCAAAAAGCACTTCAAAATTACCAGCCGATCATTCAAATAAAAAACGATAAGAGAACCAGTAGTCACTGAAGGGGGAACCAAATCAGAACGCAAATCAGCACCAACCAAACCAGAGGGGACCACACGAGAAGAAGAGCCACCAGCAACTTGGGCCCATGTTTTACCACTAAATGAGACTGGACAAGCAATAGAAGCCAACTTTTTCTTATATATTCCAGCCAGATGAACCCAATCTTGATCAGAAACCACCCTCTTCTCACAAGCACCAGAATTCTCACCCAAAGAACAGTCAACCATAACATGACTATATCATTTACAACAAGTGCAACTGGCCAAAGAGAGACCAACCCAACGCAAACTTACACCTTTGAAAACTGGAATTGTACCAATAGCAGCCAACTTGGACGCCTCATCACCAAAACAAATTACAGCACATCTATCACAAACATACGAATTAAGATTACGGCCAATGTAACAAGTCTTCTTACCATACGATTCCAACAAATTGGAGAGGTCATGAACATTGGTGCCAACCGGAAGAGTATAAAGCAAAGCCTGATGCTGATCTTTCAATACCCACGTTTGTTTATCATTGATTGCCAAAACCACACACACTGAATCTTTTTCCATGAAGACCGACCATTTAGAAGCAACCAGACTAGTTACTTCAGATAACTCAAATTCGACCAAGGTCTTTTGCCAGAGACCAATCAGCTGCATTTTGATTAAAACAATCTTGCCAAATTTGGAAAAAACTGACTCCACTGCCAATTTGGGAAGATCCACTGGGATCTCCTTGACTATCACTTCCCGATCTGAACAGACACTTAATTTTCTCAGATTATCATTGACTAAAATTTTCTCACTTATTGCCAATTCTCTAGCCTTATTCAAACTAATTTCAGATGTAAATGAAAATCTGATGATTCCTGGGAATTTTGAGGGAGTTGAGACTCCCCCAAACCCATCAACGTGATAAAAATTTTTTTTCAAACTGATCAATTTATCAATATTAGTTTTGTCAGGAACAGCAGATAGCTCAATATCTAATGCAAACAATTTTGACAAATTAAAATTCCATTTCTCTGGTGCACGTGACCCAATTGGAGGAAGGCAATTGAATCCATAAAATTTGGGACTCGGGAGAGGCAAAGTATCCTTACCATCACTTGGAATGTTGAAAGATAGAGGTGGCGGCTTATTGTTTAGAACATAGGTGCAGGTACGCATCTTTCTTGGCGTGGCATCATTCATGTTGTCGTTCAAACCCAAAACATCTGACTCTGCATAGCAAGTTTCCTCAGTGACGACGTTTTCCATGTTATCCAAGTCCGAGATGCCACTCATACTGTCCACTTTGCTGTTGACTTTGCGAGCCCACGATTGTTCAATGTTAGGTCCATTACCACTTTCATCCATAATGTTTGAGACACCAACAGACAACTCCACCAATCCGTCAACTGTCACAGGTTTCTTCGGCTTCTTATAGGACACACCACGAGAATGAGGACCGACCGAACACTTATTTTTGACACTAGACCAGGTCCCCAACCCAGTCAAAACAGACCCAGAACTACCAGCAGCAAAGCTCACTGGTTCCATAGCAACAAAAAGGGGAATGTTTGAAGAAATAACTGAAGAAAGGTGAAGAGAAAAGGGAAAAGGAAGGCTATTTTAGTGACGACTCAATGCTTTTGTTGTGATCAGGGGACCAATGAAAGAAAGAGTTTTTTTTTAGATTGAATAATTAAATATTGTATTTATTTTTAGTAAAATTAATAATTTAACTTTAATTTGTCTAATAAAAATAAATAATACATATTATTATTATATATTATTTTTTTAAAATTTAATAAAATTTCTAATCTTAATTAAAGCTATTTTTAAAGTTGTTTTATGTAACAAATTATTATAACTAGATTTATTTATAATATTAAAACAATAGTTTTTAATTATAATTATTAACAAAATATTAACTTTTTATTTATTTATTTTTGTATTATTATTTAATAAATTAATTAATTAAAAAAAATTTTAAAATTACAAGATTAAAAATTGTTTGGTAAAAAATATAAAAATAAATTTATGATTAACTTATTAATAATTAAATTATTTATTAAAAAAATAAAAAATACTAGAATAAACAAATTATTATGCCAAAAAAATTTAATACTAAATGTTGTTAATTATTATCACTTAAATCTATATTTATTATACAAAAAACTTAATTACCAAAATTTTTAAATTTAATAAAATTCTTAATTTTATTAATTAATAGTATTAATTTATAAATTAATTATTTATTATATATTTGTTATATTTAGTGTAAGTTTTATTCTTTCTTTTTTTTATCCCAAATTCTCAAAAAAGAGTTAAAAAGTTTTTTTGAAAGAAGTTTTTTACAATTTAGTACAATACATCCAAACTGTTTTTGCTTAATTATGAAATTACTATTGGCCCTAATATTGTTATCATGAAAAAAGCTTTCAAAGATTTTGGCTCTGGTATTAGTATCAATTTCGCTGTATCTAGAAAAAAAAAAGAGAAAGTACTTTAGAGAATAGTATTGGTAATAGAAAAGTTTTTTTTAAAGAATTAGGTGGTTATTTATGGAGTTTTAAAACTGGTAATACCACTAAGTCAGATAATATTAACATGAAAGAGAAGTGTCTAATTAAGGAAACCAGTTTTGACTATAGTAAAGGTAATGCTTTTAATGATGAAAATTTTAATCAAACATCCAAAGAATTATATATACAGACCAAAAAAGCTTTAAAAAAGACTTTAGAAAAGATTAATTTCTTGGGTAATAATAATAATGATATCCTATTAGACATTTCTCTGACATTTTTTCTCTTTTGAAAAATTTGGTTAATGTTTCTGTTAAAAAATCATTTGCTTTGAATATTAGTTTAAATAAGATAATTGGAAATTCTTCTTAAGAAAAACTAATAGTAATCAAGAGAATGTTTTCAAAAATCAATGGTTTTAGGGAGACCTCTATTCTCTCAAAATTTGCTGAAATCATTAGAGCTATATTTATTTCCAAATTTAGCTTGGCTCAAGCTTCTAATATGACAAAGGCAGTAATGATTATGGTAAACATCAATCTCAAAAAATATATTGGACATTCAGATCAGGCTGTAGTGTTAAAAAAAATCTCAATTGGTATTTTAGCTGAGACTGTGCATGCTGTACTATCTGAATTTGATATAATTAAATCAATTAAGATGTAATTGATTAGTTTTTGGCAAAAGACTGTAGTAGATTTTGAACAAATTGATCATGTTAATTTGGTCACTTCTAGATAGTCTATTTTGATTAAAAAAGATGCCATGTGAATAGCTAAAACAAATTTAGACAAGGAATCATGAGATACAAAAGATCAGCATAGAATGCTATTCTATATACTACTAATAAGCACCAATACTCATAACATCTGAGACTTTATTGGTTCTGTAAGTGAGAAAACATGTGTCATTGATTATCACTTTGTTATATATGTCCAGATCAGATGCATTGTTATTTGTTTTAATTCGGTTGAGTTGTTAAATACTGTTATGGAAACCATATCTGTTTTAAAAGATACCAATTTGTGCTGGTTTTATTTAAGTTTGGCAAAGTGTGTTAAGTATGAGAAGTTGAATCATATTTTATTAGACTGTTTTGTAAATAAGAAGGCTTTTTCTGATAGCCCATTCTGTAAAGTGCTGTTAAAGAGTAATAAAAACAGGCTGGCATTCATTTATACTAAATATTCAGTACCAATTGCCCATTTTGTTTTTTTTGGTGGTGTTTTTTGGGCCAAGATTGTTGGTAAGTCATCTTTTTCTCCTCTTCTTGTATGAAATAACTTGGTTAATTCTGGTTTCTCTTTGAAAATAAAATCTACTCTGCTGATATCTATAAAATTAAATAATAGATTTGTTATTCTTGAGAATAGTCTTGCCAGTTTCACAAAATACATTGATAAGTTGGCTAAGAAATTAGACACACTTAAACCAATGATTTCTCAGCTTAGCTTTGGATGTCAACTATTGATGATCTCTTTATTACAAAATTAAGAAGTAAATATAGTAATGAGTAAGAGTTTGAATATGACTACTAGTGATAAAACTATTATAAGAGCAGTAGTTTTTGATCTTTTAGTTATCTTAAAATTGGAAAACATTTTAAACAATCTGTCAGTTATAATTATGGGCTTATTGGCCAAAGTAGACAATGTTGGTTTGGTTTTTGTTGCTCATTCTTCTCAATAACAAATTTGGTGTAAAAATTTGCTATATATAATGTTTAGGATCTCAATATTTCTGCCAAGTAGAAAGACATTGTTTATTAACATATAAAATTGGGAAATATGATTTCTATTGTTATGAAAATAAAGTTAAGGTCTGGTATTAGATCATAGATCATAAACAAGTTTAAAGGATTAAGGATATTTTTGTCTGGCTTAGACAAAGAATTTCTTGGTGCTGAGGTAACAATTATTATGAACAATTCTTTTGTACATCATGTTTCTAAGGTTGAAAAAATCCTTGGTTATCTTGTTTTTATTCAGCTCCTTTTTAAAGACAAGCTGTCAATTGTGATTTTAAGTTTATATGTTGGTGTTTCTACTGAAACCAATGTTACAAATGATTATTTGGAATCTCAAATCAAATAACAAATCCATAACTTGGTGCTCAATATCTTGATAATGCTGGTAATACTGGTGCAATGGTTGTATCTGAAGGTTTTAAAGTTAAGTCCTTTGTATAATGAGCAAAGATTCAATGATGATGTAGTTGGTTGGTGAGTTGTGTTTCCAATTTCTGTCTTCAGCTTGGTGGCCAGCTTATTCTGACAGTCATGCCTTTCTGATAAGCTATCTGTTAATATATATATAATTTTACCCTTATTTCTGGGTCTTTTACCAGGCTATCTGTGATGTCAATTACTCAGTGCTTTAATCTTTTATCCATTAGTATACAGCAATAAAATCAAAAAAAGAAAAGAAAATAAAAGAAAATAAAGAAATGAACCAAGACAATATACAAGTTTAGTATCCATTAATAGCTGTGATTAAGAGCTATTGTTTCAGAGTAGGTTAAGTAGCAATTACTATTAACATAAAGTGTTGATAGTGGAGAGTAAATTTGAATGGTGAATGATTTATTTATTTAATATTTTTGAATGGAAGATTTTTAACTAAAAGATTCTGTTCTTTCTACTTCTAGCACTACTGCTATATATACATAACTTGGGTTCTATAAAATCACTCACATTCTTGAACAATGTGCTATAATTTCTCAAACAATGCTCACATTGCTAAGCAATATGTTATATCTTCTTGACATCGCTCCACATTGCTGAGCAATGTGCTCACATGCTGACTACTAATTGCTTATTGGTCTACTATTTTTCTATATCTGTTTTCTTTTTTTATGAGTAATATTATCTCCTTCTTTTTAATATTGAGCTCTGTCGAAATCTTCGTTTTGAATTAATTCTAATACTTCTTTTTCAAGTATTGTTTGTTTGACTCTGTTCCTCACATCTTCTACTTGTGTATTGTTCATTCTTTCTCATTGGTTAATAGTTATGGTTTTTATGTCAAAGTGTAACAGTATTTCTAGATAGTTCTAAAATATGTTGTGCAGTCAATAAATTGTTCTCACATGTAATGTTGAGTTCATCTTTTTTCCAATAAATTCTTCAATTTGCTGTATTATGTTTTGGTTAAATACTTTCTTAGATTTGTCAATATACAATTCCTGAATATCCAACTTAACTGGTAGTAGCAGTATGATATTAGAAGTTGCTTTGTCCATTGCTTCCAATTCTCTTTTGTAAGTTTTTCTGTTGGTGCCATAATAGATATTTTCACAAAAGTGTTCTTTACTTTTTTTATTATGTTATCTGACCAGTTTTTATCATTTTTTGGTAACTGCTAATATGGTGTATTCTTTGTCTTTTTTTTGGTGTTTTGATAGCAAATTGTTTGGTTGTTAATGATAATTTCCATGTCTAAAGATTGTTAACTTAAGACCTGGAATAATTGTTGAGCTATAGTGTGAATATAATCTGATATTTTTATTTTTCTGGTTGCTTTTGTCACGTATACTGTGTCTTTATATACTCTTTTATTATTTAATTTTACATGTTTGGTCCAATGATTATTATTGGTTTCAGATCTCGTGAAATCTCATCTGGTTGAACTAGTATTCTTTGTACTCCCAGTTGTGAAATGTTATTGGTAGATGATAATGTTATCTGGTAATATGGTTTCAGTCAATCACCATGTGCTGCTTTGGCTAAGATTTTATTGTCCCATCTTAATTTATAAGCTCTATTTCCAAGAATTTCTTCTATGTGAAATGGTCCATCCCATTTGGGGTCAAATTTTCTACTCCATTGTTTTTCTGCTTTGGTATAATGTAAAAGTACTTTGTCTTCAATCTTAAATTCAACTGGTTTATCTGGTAGTTGGTTATCATGTCTTTTTTTTGTTTTTTTTGTGACTTTTGAATGTTATCAGCTGCTTTTTGTTATCTGTTTTTTAGTGTTTCCATTAAGTCATAAGTTCTTTTCAACAATGTTTCTTGGAAATTAGCTTCTGTTATTGGTTTAGTTGGATATGTGTTGACTTCTATCTTAACTGGTAATAGTGTTGTTCTATCATATACCAATTCAAATGGTGTTGCTTGTGTGGTATCTTGTTTTATTGTTCAATAAGCAAATAGTATTGATGGTATGAACAAATCCCATTTGTCCTGGTTTTCTTGACTGATCTTGGTGATTGCTTTACACAGTATTCTATTGAATCTTTCTACTAATTCATTGGTTTATGGATGGTATGGTGATAACAATAGTCTTTTAATTCCAAATCTTTGACTTAATTCTGTCAATGTTCTATTCACAAAATGAGTTCTTTAATCTGATAGTAGTTCTTTTGAACATCTATGTTGACAAATTAGATCTTGATGAACAAATTCGGCAACAGATTCTGCATTTGCTCTTTGAATGGCTTTTGCTTCTGGCCATTTTGTGAGATAATTCATGGCTACTGCAATATATCTGTTGTCTCTGCTAGTAATTGTTAATGGTCCGACTAAATTGATTCCAATGTGGTCGAATGGTTGTCTTACTTTGATTGGTCTCAATGGTTTACTGAGTTTTGTTCCACCTCTTCTCTGGCAAGCATCACAATTTTGAACATACTGGATGATGTCTGGATACATTGATGACCAATAGTATCTTTTTCTAGTTTTTTCCATGATTGCTTCTTTATGAAAATGTCCTGCTGTTGAATTTGAATGCATGTTGAATAATATTGTCTCTTTCTCTGATTCTGTAATTACTCTGGTTGGTTGATCTGGATTTCTTCTGTTTTTCTGGTAAAGTATATTTTGATAGTTGATAAAATATTTTGATTGTTGTTTTATGTTTCTTTGTTCTTTTTGAGATAATTTTTCCTTGAACAATTGGGTATTTATATAATATTGAAGTTGTTGGTATTTTTGTATATTCATCTTTTGTTATATTTTTGGATTGGAATGTTTTTAGATTTGTCTCATCTGCAATAGTCTATCAGTATTTCTATTGTTTTTTCCTTTTTTATAATATACTGTATAATTAAATGGTGAAAGTTTTATTTTCCATCTGGCATGACGATTGTCTGCAAATTCTTGTTTTTGGATTAAAGTCAATTCCTTGTGATTAGTGTACACATCAAACTTTTGACTCAAGTATTCCTTCTACTTGATGACAGCCCAATAGATAGCTAAGTGCTCTAATGCTGAAGTATCATAGTTCTTCTTAGCTGGACTTAAGCTTCTACTGGTGTAAGCTACTGGATGTTTTCTTCTATCTGGTTCTTTCTGTGATAGTACTGCTCCTAATGCTTGGCCAGATGCATTGATAATGATGATGAATGGTTTGCTGTAATCTGAATACATTAATACTGGAGCTTGGATAAGCTTTCTTCTTAATGTGTCAAATGCTTCTTGTTGGGTTTTCGTTCATTCATACTTCACATTTTTTGTTTGGAGTTGGTGTAATAGTTGAGCTATTTTGGCAAAGTCCTTGATAAAGTGGCAGTAGTATCCAGCAAATCCCAAAAATGCTCTTAATTCCGTGAGATTATTTGGTACTGGAAAGTTCTTGACAATTTCAATTTTGTTTGGATCTATTTTGATTCCATCTCTGCTTACAACATGTCCTAAGAACTTGAGTTTAGTTTTTCCAAAGAAATATTTGGTTGCATTTAGTTTCAATTCGGCTCTTTTCAATCTTTCAAATACTTGTTAAAGATAATGTAAATGGTCATCAAATGTCTTGGAGAACACATTTGTATTGTTTAAGTATACAACTACTGATTTCCATAGTAGCCCAGTATAGACAATTTTCATGAGTTGTTAGAATGTTGCTGGAGCATTCATCAAGCCAAATGGCATGACTTCAAACTCAAAATTTTCTTCTTTTGTGGTAAATGCTGTTTTTTCTTTGTTGGCTGGATCCATAGCTACTTGCCAGTAATCACTATCTAAATCTAGTATTGAAAACCATTTATTTCTTCCAAAAGTGTCAAATAGTTCTTGGATCTTTGGAGTTGGATAGCTATCTCTTTTGGTTACTCTGTTAAGTTTCCAGTAATCTACACAAAAGCAGATTTTCCCATTTTTCTTCCAGACTAGTACCACTGGTGATGACCATGAACTCATTGATGACTGAATTAGCCTATTGTCAAACATCCAATTGATTTCTTGATAAATAATCTCATGGCTAGTTGGTGGTACTCTGTATGCTCTTTATTTAATTAGCATTGCATCTCCAGTCTTGATCTGATGCTGGATGATATTGGTGTGACCAAATTCATTTTCATTAGCAAAAATGTTATTGAAATTGTTAAGTAACATTCTTAGTTGCATCTGTTAAAGTGGGTTTAGATTCCCCATATTTATCTGTTCCAATTGTTCTGATTGGAACAGATAACATTTACTTCATCCATAGATAGTTTGTAATGTGATGTCCACATATTCACAAAGCTGTGAAAAATCTGGAATGTGATTTGGTGATTGATCCTTAACTTTGGTGGTCAAATATCAAATAATAGTTCTTTTTGGTATTTCAATGACACTTCCTATTGTGTTGTATATAGGAATTTTGATATTTTTGGGGCTTTTGGCTGATATGTAGAGATTAATGAGTCCAATCTCTCCTGATTTGCAAATAGTGGCTTCTGCTTTAAACAATTGAGCTTGATCTTTTACTTCTCTTTTTATGGCTAACATATACTGGTCATATAATGGAATAGAAATTGATTGACAGGTTGAGATAATTTCTTCTTTGTTAATAACCTCTTTCTCTGCCATATTAACTGGTATATCTATTCTATCCATTGATCTGAATCCCTGTATCCTTCTAGCAGTAATTCTTAATTCTTTCCTGTTTTCTATTAACACTAACTGAGCTATTTTTACCAAAAGTAGGAATATTGCCTATGCTATCTTTTCATTTAGATCTATGATATATGCTTTTTCTGAGTCATTTTGTAGCATAGTAATAATATTTTCTATGTATCCTGTATCAATTATTCCTCCTCTGATGTTGATTTTCTTTTTTGCTAGGTTACTCCTAGATGCTAACTGAACCATTGTTGTTGCTGGAATTTTTAGTGCTATTTTCAGATCAATGCAAGTGTGCAAATGTGGTTCCAATTTGAGAAGATCTTTCCCTGGATATCTTAGATCAAACCTTGCATCAGTATCATGTGTGTGTTCTGGCATAATATCTTCACTATTATTGCTGAACCATTTAAGTTCCTGTTTCTTGGTGAGGTTAGAAAGTGCAATAAATGTTTTGGGGTCTGAATCGAAATTTGAATTATTGTAAATTTTGTTGCTAATTGAAGCAGAGCTGGAACTATTATTTTCATCATTATCATTGTCAGATTTTGAATTGAGATTGAAAGTCAATTCTGATTCTGATGTACAGCTGTTGATTGGTTTGTCTTCTTCTGGAATTGTGTAGATTATGCGTGGTAGTAGATTGTAAATGAGATCACACTTATTACAATATTGGAAGTCACAGGAAATTAAGCAGTGTTGACATAGTTGAGTATTCAACTGTTCTAGGCATTATTACAGATAATTATTTGGGATCTCAAATCAAATAACAAATCTATAACTTGGTGCTCAATATCTTAACAAGACTGGTAATACTGGTATGTTAATAGTGTCTGAAGGTTTTAAAGTTGAGTCTTTTGTATAATGAACAGAGATTTCTTGTTTATATTATTAGCAGTTTTCTTGTAAGTTGTTTCCTAATTTTTTTCTCAGCTTGGTGGCCGGATTTATTCTGGCATTTGTGCTCTTCTGGTAAGCTATCTGATAATATATATATAATTCTACCCTTATTTCTAGGTCTTTTACCAGGCTATCTATGACATTAATAACTCAGTACTTTAATCTTTAATTAAGTTTTAGTAACCAACAAAATCAAAATCAAGAAAATGAAAATGAAAAGAAAAAAAATAAAGAATAAGCCAAGGCAATAAACAAGTTAGTATCCCATCAATAGCCATGATCAAGAGCTATTGTTCTAGCATGGTTAAGTATTACTTGCTATCAACATAAAGTGTTAATAGTAGAAAGTGAATTTAAATAGTAGATGATTTATTTATTTAATATTTGTGATTTTAAAATTTCTAACAGAAGAATTCTGCTTTTTCTACTTCTAATGCTACTGCTATATATACATAATTGATGTTTTATAAGATTGCTCACATTTCTGAGTAATGTGCTATAATTTTTTGAGCAATGCTCACATTGCTGAGCAATGTGCTCTAATTTTTTAACATTACTTCATATTGCTGAGCAATATGCCATGTTTTCTGACATTGCTCCATATTGTTGAGCAACGTGCCATAATTTCTAACATTGCTCTATATTGCTGAGCAATGTGCTTACATGCTAAATACTATTCTCTTATTGGTCTACTATTTTTTTATATCTGTTTTTTTTTATGAGTAACATTATCTCCTTCTTTTAATATTAAGCTCCATCAAAATCTTTGTTTTGAATTAATTTTAATACTTTTTTTTCCAGTATTGTTTGTTCAACTCTGTTTCTCACGTCTTCTACTTGTGTATTGTTTATTCTTCCCTATTGGTTAATGGTTATGGTTTCTATTTCAGAGTATAATAGTATTTCTGGGTTGTTCTAAAATATGTTGTGTAGTCAGTACATTGTTTTAACATGTAGTGTTGAATTTGTTTTCTTTCTGATAAATTCTTCAATTTGTTGTATTATGTCTTGGTTGAATATTCTCTTGGATTTGTTAATATACAACTCCTAAATATTCAACTTTTGACCTAATTAATAGTAACAGTATGATATTGGAAGTTGTTCTGTTTATTGTTTCTAATTCTCTTTTGTCAGTTCTTCTGTTGATAACATTAGGTATTTTTCCAAAAGTGTTCTTTACTTTTTCTATTATGTTGTCTGACCAGTTTTTATCATTCTTTGGTACTCACTAATATGATGTATTCTTTATCTTTCTTTTGGTGTTTTAATAGTAAATTGTTTAATTGTTAACAATAACTTCCATGTCTAAAAATTGTTAACTTAAGGCCTGGAATAATTGTTGAGCTATAGTGTGAATATGATCTAATATTTCCATTTTTCTTGGTTGCTTTGTCACATATACTGTCTCTTTATATACTCTTTTACTGTCTGATTTTACGTGTTTGGTCTAATGATTATGATTGGTTTCAGATTTTGTGGAATTTTATTTGGTTAAACTAGTATTCATTGTACTCCTAATTGTGGAATGTTATTAATGAATGATGATGCTATTTGGTAATATGGTTTCAGTCAATTACTATGTGCTGCTTTGGCTAAGATTTTGTTGTTCTATCTTAGTTTATAAGTTCCATTTCTTAGAATTTCTTCTATGTAAAATGGTCCATCCCATTTGGGGTCAAATTTTTCACTTCATTGTTTTTTCACTTTGGTACAATGTAAAAGTACTTTGTCTCTAATCTTGAACTCCACTGGTTTGTTTGGTAGTTGACTATCATGTCTTTTTTTCTGTTTCTCTTGTGACTTTTGAATATTATCAGCTGCTCTTCTTTGTTTGTTTTTCAATGTTTCCATTAAGTCATATGTTCTTTTCAACAGTGTTTCCTGGAAATTTTCTTCTGTTATTGGTTCAGTTAAATATGTGTTAACTTCTATCTCAACTGGTATTGTTGCTGTTCTACCATATACTAATTTAAATAGTGTTGCTTGTGTAGTATCTTGCTTCATTGTCTGATAAGTAAATAGTACTAATGGTATAAACAAATCTCATTCATCCTGGTTTTTTTGGCTAAGTTTGGCGACTGTTTCATACAATGTTCTATTAAATCTTTCAACCAAACCGTTTGTTTGTGGATGATATGGTGATGATAGTGGTCTTTTAATTTCGAATCTTTGGCTCAATTTTGTTAGTGTTCTGTTCACAAAGTGAGTTCTTTAGTCTGATAATAGTTCTTTTGGACATTTGTGTTGACATATTAAATCTTGATAAATGAATTTGGCAATGGATTCTGCATTTGCTCTTTGAATGGCTTTTGCTTCTGGCCATTTAGTGAGATAATCTATGGCTACTGCAATATATTTGTGGTCTTTACTGGTGATTGTTAATGGTCCAACTAAGTCAATTCCAATGCAATCAAATGGTTGTTCTATTTTGATTGGTCTTAATGGTTCACTTGGTCTTATTCCTCCTCTTCTTTGACAAGCATCACAATTTTGAACATATTGGATAATGTTTGGATACATTGATGGCCAATAATATTTTTTTCTGGTTCTTTCTATGGTCGCTTCTTTATGAAAATATCCTGCTGTTGGATCTAAGTGCATGTTGAATAATATTGTCTCTTTCTCTGGTTCTGTGATTACTCTGATTGGTTGGTCTGGATTTTTTCTGTCTTTCCAATAGAGTATATTTTAATAATTGATAAAATATTTTGATTGTTGTTTTATTCCTTTTGAGATAATTTCTCCTTGAACAATTGAGTATTTATATAATACTGGAGTTGTTGGTATTTTTGTGTATTCATCTTTTGTTATATTTTTTTTTTTTGAAATGTTTTTAGATTTGTCTTATTCATAACAGTTTATCAGTATTTCCATTGTTTTTTCCTCTTTTATAATGTACTGTATAATTAAATGGTGAAAGTTTTATTTTCTATCTGGTATGGTGATCATCTGCAAATTTTTGTTTCTGAATTGAAGTCAATCCTTTGTGATCAGTGTACACTTCAAACTTTTGACTCAAGTATTCTCTCTATTTGATGACAGCCCAATAGATAACTAAGTATTCTAGTGCTGAAGTTCCATAGTTTTTCTCAGCTGGACTTAAGCTTCTACTAATGTAAGCTACTGGATGTTCTCTTTCATCTGATTTTTTCTGTGATAGTACTGCTCTCAATGTTTGACCTGATACATTAGTGGTGATTATGAATGGTTTGCTGTGATCTGGATATATTAATACTGGAGCTTGGATAAGCTTTCTTTTTAATGTGTCAAATGCTTTTTGTTGAGCTTCAGTCCATTCATACTTCATATTTTTGGTCTGTAGATGGTAAAATGGCTGAGCCAGTTTTGAAAAGTCTTTGATAAAACGGCAATAATAGTCTGCGAAACCTAAAAATGCTCTTAGTTCTGTTAAGTTGGTTAGTACCGGAAAGTTCTTAACTACTTCAATCTTGTCTGGATCCATTTTGATTTTATTTTTGCTTATTACATGTCCCAAAAACTTGAGTTCAGTTTTTCCAAAGAAGCATTTAGTTGCATTTAGTTTCAATTCTGCTCTTTTTAATCTTTTGAACACTTGTTGGAGATGGTGCAGATGATTATTAAATGTTTTTAAGAACACATTGGTGTCATCCAAGTATACAACTACTGATTTCTATAGTAATTCAGTATAGACAATCTCCATGAGCCATTGGAATGTTGCTGGAGCATTCATCAAGCCAAATGGCATGACTTCAAACTCAAAATTTCCTTCTCTTGTGGTGAACACTGTTTTTTCTTTGTCAGCTGGATCCATGGCTACTTGCCAGTATTCACTATCTAAATCTAGTGTTGAAAACCATTTATTTTCTCCAAAAGCATTGAATAGCTATTATTTTTTGTTATTCCATTCAGTTTCCAGTAATCTACACAAAAGCAGATTTTTCTATTTTTCTTTCGGACTAGTACTACTGGTGATGACCATAGACTCATTGATGGCTAAATTAGCCTATTGTCAAGCATTCAGTTAATTTCTAAATGAATAATCTCATGGCTAGCTGATGGTATTCTGTATGCTCTTTGTTTAATTGGCATTGCATCTTCAGTCTTGATCTGATGCTAGATGATGTTAGTTCAGCCAAATTCATTTTCGCTGGCAAAAATGTCATTGAAATTGTTGAGTAACATCTTGAGTTGCATCTGTTGAAGTGAATCTAGATTCCCCATGTTCATCTGTTCTAATTGTTCTGGTTGAAGCAAATAACATTCACTTCTTCTGTAGATGGTTTATAATATAATATCCACATATCCACAAAGCTGTGAAAAGTTCAGAATGTGGTTTGGTGGTTGATTCTCAACTTTGGTGGTTAAATATCCAATGATAGTTCTCTTTGGTATTTTGATAACACTTCTAGTTGTGTTGTAGATAAGAATTTTGATATTTTTGGGGCTTTTGGCTGATATGTAAAGATTGGTGAGTCCAATTTCTCTTGATTTACAATTAGTGGCTTCTGCTTCAAACAATTGAGCTTGATCTCTTATTTTCCTTTTTATGGCTAACATATACTGGTTGTATGGCGGAATGGAAATTGTTTGATGGGTTGAGATAATTTCTCCTTTGTCAACAATTTCTTCCTCTGTCATATTAACTAATATATCTATTCTATCCATTGATCCAAATCCCTGTATCCCTTTTGCTGTTATACTTAATTTTTCCCTCTTTTCCACTAAAACTAACTGAACTATTTTCACCAGAGGTAAGAATATTGCCTGTGTTATCTTTTCATTTGGTTCTATAATATAGGTCTTTTCTGAGTCATTTTGTAGCATGGCGATGATATTTCTTATGTATTCTGCATCAATTATTCCTCCTCTAATCTTGATTTCTTTTTTTACTAAACTGCTCTTAGATGCTAATTGGACCATTGTTGTGGCTGGAATTTCCAGAGCTATTTTAAGATCAATATATGTGCATGACTTTAGTTCCAATTTGATGGCTTCTTTTCCCAGATATCTTAGATCAAAACTTGTGTCAGTATTATGTGCGCATTCTGGCATAATACCTTTATTATTATCACTATTCCATTTGAGTTCCTGTTCCTTGAAAAGATCAGGAAGTGCAATAAATGTTTTGGGGTTTGAATTAGAGTTTGAATTGTTGTAATTTTCATTGTTATTTAGAGCAGAACTAAAGCTGTTGTTTTTGTAGTCGTCATTGTTGGAGTTTGAATTAGGATTGAAAGTTTATTCCAATTCTGATGTGCAGCTGCTAATTGGTTCTTTTTCCTCTGGAATCGTGTAGATTATGCGTGGTGGTGGATTGTAAATGAGATCACACTCATTACAATATTGAAAGTCACATAGAATTAAACAGTGGTCACATAGTTGAGTATTTAACTGTGCTAAATGCTTTTCCTATTCTTCTCTTGTGGGTGCCAAAATTTGATAGTGTTCATGAAATTCTTCTGGTTTCAGGAAATTTATGGCTGGTTCTTCATCCCAGTCAAGTTCTATAGGCTCTGATGAGTTGTTTTTAATCTCTCTAATTTTTTCAGATATTGCTCCTTCTATTTTTGCAATTGCCATTTGCCAGATCTTGTCATCATCATGTGGACAACTGTTCAATTGTTGTACTGCTCTTCTCCAGACTGCTTCTATTAGTGTTCCTTTCCTTATTCAGTCGCTGATTAGAATTGTGTATTGGCACAATTTGTTACATGTTCCTTTTCACCCTGGAATGTTGTTCCACATTTTTTCATCCAAGAAAGTTTCTCCACAAATGAGACAAGGTTGGTTGTCCCATTTTTTTTGCTTCTTTGGTCATCCAAACCTTTTTATGACACATGCATGGTAGTAGAATTTGGTCACTATTGCATATTCTTCATTATTGTCACAGCATGCACTCATTAACAACAATTTCTTGCCACAATTGATGCATATAAGTTTTGGTCGACAATAGATAGATCACGGTGGTATAGTGTAAGTGTAGGAGTTAGAAGAAGTGGTGTTGGTGGTTGTTGTTTCTTCTTCTTTTTCTTTTCCCTTTTCTTTATCATTTTCTTCTTTTCATTTCCAGTTTGGTGTTGGCTCATTTTTGTCGTTGTCAGTTCAGGTCAGATTGTCAGTCTTCCAGGTAAGTTTTTCTCTTTGTTTTCTCTTTCTGTTGTCATCTTATAATAGTATTGGCAGCAGTTTGTTGTGGTCTTTATCAGTCCACAAGACTTGATATGCCTCTTATGTTGGTTTCCTTTCCTTTATCTCAAACTTAATTAGTGGAACTGGCATAATGCTGGGTTTAAAATGGCCACACATTGCTGGTACCTTTGTGTGTTGGCCATTCTGGCTAAGCTGTAACTCCTAAGTGGTCCAATCGAGAATAGCATTTGTTTTGATAAGCCAGTTATTACCAATTAGCACTTGGTACTGGGTGGCTTCCATCACAAAAACTTTGATGGGTATTGTGATGCCATTGATCTCAATTGGGAAGTTATTGATTTTACTGATTGGAGTTTTGGTCACTTCATCAGCTGTGATGATGCATGTGCTGGCAGCTTAATCAACTTGGCGACCTAATTGGTCCATGAGTTGTTTTGTAATTATGCTGCCAGCTGATCCACTGTCCAGGATCAGTTTGATGGAGTGGCCATCAACTTTGGCATCAATGTACATAGCAGTCATGGGTTTTTCTTTCAGAATGACTTCACTAAATAATGGTGTGGTTGACAGTTCTTCGAGTTTAAACAGAAAGATGGCATCCAGCAATTCGTTTTTAGTAATGGTAGCTGACAGAATGTTGCTGTTAAGTGTTGGGTGTTGGTTGGTTTCCAGGTTATTGGGTTGGGTGTCTTCTGGGGTGACCAGAAAGCTTAAATAGTTTTGGGAATTCAGGTTTTGGGCATACCCAGTGCCCAAATTCTATTGCCAAAAGCCTGATGGTTGTGCCATGGGACTGGAGATTGGTTGATGGACTATCATTGATAATCTCCAGCTTTGTTGGATCAATCTCAGCCTTCAGGTTCCATTTTGAGATAAGTTTTGTGGTGGTGTTTGAATTTGTTGGGGCTAATATATTACCTAAGGCTGCGGCTGATAAATGGATTGTGGCTGTGGCTGATAAATTACTGGTGTTGTCAGTTAATAAATTGGCATTTGATATACTGGTAGTTGATAAGATGTTTGCTGCATTCTAGGTAAGTAATTCTGATGATATGGTTCGGAGTTTGGTGGGTTATTCAGAATTTAAAACTGGCAATTGGGTTTTCAATATTGATTTCCTGATTGTTGGTTATTTAAGCAATGGTGGCAATCAATTTGTAAGTGTCCTTGTTTACCACAATAGTGGCAAACACACATTTTCTGTTGCCACTGTTGATTGGTTGACAATAATGAATGTGACTGATTCTGGAAACAATTCGCATTTCTGGAATTATTGTGTCGTTGTGGTAATCAATAAATTGCATGATTGTCAGCTAAGTATCCCTCTAATTTCTGATTGATGGAATCACTAAATTGTTTCAGTTTGGAATCCAATTCAGATAATTTATTCATTACTAGATTAACAGTTTGAGTGTGGTTAGCTTCAAGTTCAGCGGCTTCAAAATCTCTGACATTTGTGATGGCTGCTTGCAGATCGATAGGATGCATTGAATGTATTCATTGTAGAATACTACTGTATAATCTATGAATAAACTGATTTAGAATCTGGGCTACTGTGAAATAATTGGGGTTGATAACTTGGATCTGATGCAGATTCCTGTAGAAGTGTCCTAAGTAAGTAGTGACTGCTTTATTTTCTTCTTGTTTGATAATAGTAAAGATGTTTGCTAGTCTGTTAATGCTGTTATTGTTGCTGAAGTATCTTAAGAATTCTATTTTGAATGCATTGAAATCTTGGAGTTTGTTGACCAGACTTTGGTACCATGAATTGGCAGTATCCTGGAAAAAATATGGGATGGTTTGCATGGCTTTGGCATCATTCCATCTATTAGCCACAATGGTTTTTTTTATATCATTAAGTCATATTTGGATGTCATCCTCTTTGCCAGTAAATTTTTTGAGTTTTGCTATTGGAGCGTAGGCCATTAGATTTAAGTTTAGTTGTTGAAGTTGTTGTTGCAGCTGCTATGGTAGTTGAGGTGGTTGAAGTGACTGTTGTTATTATTCGTCAATTGGTGGAACTGTAGATGGATTGATCACAATTACTGAAGGTAAGTGTTGTTGATTATTAATGTTGGGGTTTTGATTGTGCTGATTGTGTTGTGTTTGAAAATTTGGAGTTTCAATTTCCAGGTTTTCTGAGATCGGGTTCTGGTAAGTAAATTCTTAATCTTCAGATTTTTATTTTTCTTGTTTCTTTTCTGATTCTGTTAATTCTCAGAGATTTGCAGTTCTGAAATCTGGCTGCAATAGTGGTGATCAAAATCCTGATGGTGTTGGCGATTGTAATTTAAATTCTTCAAAGTAATCACCATATGGTCCTAATAATTCTGCTTTTTGTTGTTTACTTTGAAATAGGAAGTGTCCAAAGGTTGATGTCACGTTTGATGTAGATGTGTCTGTTAATGAGATGTTGATAACACTTCCAGACATATAATGGTATGATAGATTGGTGGATGATTCAACTCAAATTTTCTTCTAATTGAATGGTTGGATTTGTTTTAGTGTTACTGCTGGGGTTTGCAATCTTCCTTTGCTTTTATCTGCATAGGTGATGAGGAATTGTTGTTGTGTATACTTTTTAATAGTTTAATTAATTTCCCTAATAATTGGTGTGAAACTGTAGTTTTTTGGTAAGCTGGTATGTTGAAATAATTCTGTATAGAAGTTTTCTCTTGCTGATTTAATGTTAACTGTTCCTCCTAAGCAATCTTTGATTTTATTGTTAATGTAGAAGTTGAAGGCTAATTCTGCTGGGAAATGATTATTGTTCAATCCTAATTATTGACTGTACTATTAAAATAAAGATTTGGCGAATCCTAAATGGTTTGTCTCTATGATTTCTGATTCTGCCACTTTTGGATGATTGTTGATGGTGCTGGTTCTCTGTAGGATTATACCTCACAGAGAGCACCAAATATTACAGATGATTATTTGGGGTCTCAAATTAAATAACAAATCCATAACTTGGTGCTCAATATTTTGACAAGACTGGTGATACTAGTACATTGGTGGTGTCTGAAGGTTTTAAAGTTGAGTCCTTTGTATAATAGACAGAGATTTCTTGTTTATGTTATTAGCAGTTTTTTTGTAAGTTGTTTTCCAATTTCTTTTTCAGCTTGGTGGCCAGATTTATTCTGGCATTTGTGTCTTTCTGGTAAGCTATCTGATAATATATATATAATTCTACCCTTATTTTTGGGTCTTTTACCAGGCTATCTGTAATGTCAATAACTCAGCACTTTAATCTTTAATCAAGTTTTAGTAACCAACAAAATCAAAATTAAAAAAAAGAAAAAGAAAAAAAAGAAAAATAAAGAATAAGCCAAGGCAATGAACAAGTTAGTATCCTGTCAATAACTGTGATTAAGAGCTATTGTTCCAGTGTGGTTAAGTATTACTTGCTATCAACATGAAGTGTTGATAGTAGAGAGTGAATTTGGATAGTAGATGATTTATTTATTTAATATTTGTGATTTTAAGATTTTTAACAAAAGGATTCTGCCCTTTTTACTTCTAATGCTACTGCTATATATACATAATTGATGTTCTACAAGATCGCTTACATTTCCAAGTAATGTGCTATGATTTCTTGAGCAATACTCACATTATTGAGTGATGTGCTTTAATTTTTTAACATTGCTTCACATTACTAAGCAATATGCCGTGTTTTCTGACATTGTTTCACATTGCTCCACATTGCTGAGTAATGTGTTCACATACTAAATACTATTCTCTTATTGGTCTACTATTTTTCTATATCTGTTTTTTTTTATGAGTAATAGTATTGTTCTTACTCTTTTTTAGTGAGTGCTTATTCCTAATAGTGTTTATGAAATTGTTCTGAATCTAGAAGATTTATGACTGGTTCTGGGTCTCAGTTAAGCTCTATGGATTCTGGTGGGTTGTTTTTGATTTCCCTGACTTTTTCAGGTAATGTTTTTTCTATTTTGGCTATTGTCATTCTTCAAATTTCATCGTCATCGTGTGGACAATTGTCTAATTGTTGTACAGCTTTTTTCTAGGTGGCTTCTATTGATGTCTCTTTTTTAATCCAATCACTGATAAGGATCATGTACTGACACAAAGTGTTGCACGTTTCTTTTCAACCAGAAATGTTATTTCCTTTATTGAATAAGGTTTTTCTACAAGCTAGACAAAATTTGTTGTCCTATTTTCCTTGCTGTTTTGGTCATCCAAAGCATTTTATAATGCATACGTAACAGTAGAATTTGGTTACCATTTGGTATTCTTTATCATTATCACAGCATGCACCCATTGATGACAATTTTTTGCCACAATCAATGCATACTAGTTTTAATTAGCGATAGCCAAATGGCAGTAGTAAAATGTAAGCATGTGAACTATAAGTGCTGTTGGTAGGTGTTGTTTCCTTCTCTTTCTCTTTTCCTTTTCCCTTACTATTATCATCTATCCACTCCTAAGTTAGTTCATCCTGATTATTGTTAATTTTCCAAGTTTGGTCAGTATTTCAGGTAAGTTTAGTCTCCTTCTGTTTTCCTTTGCCATTATCATTCTAAGAAAGTATAGGCAGTAGTTTGTTGTGATCTTTGTTGGCCCAGGACACTTGATAAGCTTCTCAGGTAGGTTTTTCCTTTTCTTCTTCAAATTCAATAAGCAGGATTGTTGAGTTGGTGGTCTTGAAATGGCCACACGTGGCTGGTACACATGTGTATTAACTGTTTTGACTGAGTTGTAATTTTGGACTGGTCCAATTAAATATGACATTAGTTTTGAATAACCAATCATTGCCTATCAATGCTTGATATTGTGTTGCTTTTATTACTAGAACTTTAATGGAAGTAATGATGCTGTTGACTTTAAAAGAGAAGTCATCGATTTTACTAATTGGAGTTTTAGTCACTCTATCAGCAGTAATTATGCATGTGCTAGCAGCACAATCAACTCGGTAACTTAATTGGTTCATGAGTTGTCATGTGATGATGCTGCCAACTAATCTACTATCTAGGATCAGTTTGATGGCATGGCCATCAACTTTCATGTCAGTATATATAGCAGTAATTGGTTTGGTGTTAAGAGTGGTTCCACTAAATAATGGGACTGGTGTGGTTGATGGTTTTTTAAGTTCAAACGGGAAAATGGTGTCCAGTAATTTGTTTTTAGTAATGGTAGCTAGCAGAATATTGCTGGTAAGTATTGGGTGTTAGTTGGTTTCCGGGTTATTGGGTTGGGCATCTTCTGGGGTGACCAGAAGGCTTAAATAGTTCTGAAAATTTGGGTTTTGGGTGTACCCAGTACCCAAATTCTGTTGTTGAAATCCTGTGGGTTGTGTGGAAGAACTGGGAATCAGTTGGTGGACTATTATTGACAATCTTCAGCTTTGTTGGATCAATCTCAGCCTTTGAGTTCTATTTTGAGGTAAATTCTGTAGCAGTGTTTGAATTTGTTGAGGCTGATAAATTACTCGAGGCTGTGGCTAATAAATGGGTTGGGACTGGGGTTGATAGATTGATAATGTCATTGGTTAATAAATTGGCACTTGATATATTGGTGGTTGATAAAGTGGCTGCTATATCATAGGTAAGTAATTCTGATGATATGGCTCTGAGTTTGGTAGGTTATTCGGAATTTGAAACTGGCAATCAGGGTTTTGATATTGATTTCCTGATCATTGGTTATTTAAGTAATGATGACAATCGATTTGTAGATGTCCTTGTTTACCACAATAGTAGCAAACACACATTTTCTGTTGCCACTGTTGATTGGTTGACAATAATGGATGTGATTGACTCTGAAAACGATTCGCATTTCCAGAATTATTGCGTTGTTGTAGTGATTGATAAATTGTGCGATTGTCAGCTAAGTATCCCTCTAATTTCTGATTAATGGAATCACTAAATTTTTTCAATTTGGAATCCAATTCAGATGATCTATTTATTACTAGATTAACTGTTTGGGCATGGTTAGCTTCGAGTTCAACAGCTTCAAAATCTCTGGCATTTGTGACAGCTGCTTGCAGATCAACAAAATGCATTGGATGTATGCGTTGCAGAATGCTACTGCATAATCCGCAAATAAACTGATTTAAGATCTGGGCCACTGTAAAATAATTGGCATCAATGGCTTGGATCTGGTGCAGATTTCTGTGGAAGCATTCTAAGTAAGTGGTAACTGCTTCATTTTCTCCTTGTTTGATGGTAATGAATATGTTCACTAGTCTGTTAATGCTGTTATTGTTGCTGAAGTATCTTAAGAACTCAATTTTGAATGCATTAAAATCTTGGAGTTTGTTGACCAAGCTTTGGTATCATAAATCAGCAGTATCCTGGAGAAAATATGAGATGGCTTGCATGGCTCTGGCATCATTCCATCCATTAGCTGCGATGGCTTTCTTCATATTATTTACCTATACTTGGGTGTTGTCCTCTTCACTAGTGAATTTTTTGAGTTTGACTATTGGTGCATATGCCATTAGATCTAAGTTGGGTTGTAGTGGTTGTTGAATCTACTGGTGTGGTTGTTGTAGTGGCTGGTCAATTGGTTCAACTGGTGGTGGGTTAATAATAATAACAAAAAATAGGTCTGGTTGATTAATTAAATCAGGGTTTTGATTGTTTTGATTTGGCAGTGGTTGAATATTCGGAGTTTCAATTTCCAGATTTTCTAAATTTTAATTTACTGGGTTTGAAGATTCAGGATTCCAAATTCCATGTTTTTCATAATTGGGTTCTGATAAGTAAATTTTTGATTTTTAGATTCTTCTTTTTTCTCTTCTTCTGATTTCGTTATTTCCCAAAAACTCATGTTTCCAAAATCTGGTTGAGGTGGTAGTGATCAGAATCCTGATGGTGTTGGCGATCACAATTTAAATCCTTCAAAGTAATCGCCATATGGTTCTAATAACTCTGCTTTTCTTTGTTTACTTTGAAATAGGAAGCATCTAAAGGTTGATGTTGTGTTTGATGTGGATGTATTTGTTGATAAGATGTTAATGGCACTTCTGGGCATATAATAATATGATGGATTGGAGGGTGATTCAACTTGGGTTTTTTTCTAATTGGGTGGTTGTATTTGTTTTGGTGTTACTGCTGAGGTTTGCAATCTTCCCTTTTATCTGTGTAGGTGATGGGGAATTGTTGTTGTGTATACCTTTTGATAGTTTAATTGATTTCCCTAATAATTGGGGCAAAACTGTAGTTTTTTGGTAAGCTAGTATGTTGAAATAATTCCGTATAGAATTTTTTTTTTGCTGATTCAATGTTAACTATTCCTCCTAAGCAGTCTGTGATTTTATCATTGACATAAAAGTTGAAGGCTGATTTTGTTGGGAAATGATTATTGTTTAATCCTAATTGTTGACTGTACTGTTGGAATAAGGATTTGGCAAATCCTAGATGGTTTGTTTCTATGATTTCTGATTCTGCCACTTTTAGATGATTGTTGATGGTGCTGGTTTTTTTTAGGATTATACCTCACAGAAAGCACCAAATGTTACAGATGATTATTTGGGGTCTCAAATCAAATAACAAATCTATAACTTGGTGTTTAATATCTTAATAATGCTGGTAATACTAGTATAGTAGTTGTATTTGAAGGTTTTAAAGTTGAGTCTTTTGTATAATGGGCAGAGATTCAATGATAATGTAGTTGGTTAGTAAGTTGTGTTCTCAATTTCTGTCTTTAGCTTGGTGGCCAGTTTATTCTGGCAGTCGTGTCTTTCTGGTAAGCTATTTGTTAATATATATATAATTTTACCCTTATTCTGGGTCTTTTACCAGGCTATCTATGACGTCAATTACTCAGCATTTTAATCTCTTATCTATTAGTATACAGCAATAAAATCAAAGAAAGAAAAGAAAATAAAAGAAAATAAAGAAATGAGTCAAGACAATGCACAAGTTTAATATCCATTAATAGTCGTGATTAAGAGCCATTGTTCCAGAGTGGGTTAAGTAGCAATTACTATCAACACTTTATGTTGATAGTGGAAAGTGGATTTGAATGGTGAATGGTTTATTTATTTAATATTTTTGAATGGAAGATTTTTAACTAAAAGATTCTGTTCTTTTTACTTTTAGCACTACTGCTATATATACATAACTTGGGTTCTATAAGATTGCTCACATTCTTAAGTAATGTGCTATAATTTCTCAAACAATGTTTACATTGCTGAGCAATGTGTCATATCTTCTTGACATTACTCCACATTGCTAAACAATATGCTTATGTGCTGACTACTACTCACTTATTGGTCTACTATTTTTTTATATCTGTTTTCTTTTTTTATGAGTAACACCAGGTTCGATCAGGCTTTAAAAATCAACTTTTTTATTGCTAGGGCTGTTAATTCCTTTACATTTGCAGTTTTAAGTAGAGATTTCAATGAAAATAGATCTAAGAAAAATGCAAGTTTTAGGTTTTGCTTGGATTTGGGTTTGGTTAATTCTTTTAGTGGGTATTCACTGGTCAAAGTTTCTATTTGAAGCAATTCAAAAAGTGCTGTGAAGGTTATTAATTACATTTTTGTAAGTAAGAGTTTGTTATTTGCAGTAACCAGTCATAAAGTTGTTTCTGTTCTGAATTTTTTGATATGGATCACAATACTGTTTTGGTTTCAATTGGTCTGAGTGGTTTCTTGGATGCCCATCTTAATAGCAATTATAAACAGGCTAACAAAAATAAATGAAAGTTCAGGATTAAAGATACAGATGTTAATAAGTAGTTATATTTTAGAAAGTATTCATTAAACAAATTTTTGGAAAAGTTGAATAAATTCAATGGTGTAAGAAATAGTGAAAATTTGGATACTATGTAAAAAATTTTTAAGAAGGTAATAATAAGCTTTGCTAATGAAGTATTTTCTAAGTTCTGGTTTAGTGAGTTTGATGTTTAAGAAATATGCAGTCATCAAAATTCTTTAGATTGAAATTACTAGTAGCCAAAATAGTAAAATATTTGAGTTCAAAACAAAAGTTAGGAGCCAATTAGCTTTTTGATATATAATCCACTATTGATAATTAGGAGGCTTTCAAAATATGCATCATGTTTAATAATAGTAAGAGCAGAGAAAAAATTTTGTATTACTTGTCAAAGGTCAAAAAAATATATTATAGGTCCAAATATTACAAGTCTAAGATTATCAAAAATGTTTTTATTAAAAAGACAATAGACAAATACATAGAAAACTTTTGTTCTAATAAAAAACATATGATTAGAAGTGTCTTGGAATGGCTATTTTGAAAGGTAGTGCTTGACTATTTAATAGTAAATAATGACTTGATTCTGGTGCCTAGTAAAATTAAGTCTGTTGTTGATGTTATTATGGAGTAGTAGACAAGAAAATGTGTTGTCTTTAATTTTCTGTCTGCTCATTGGTCTAATCAATATGTCTTTTTAGACTATGTCAATAATAATATATTTTTGAATATTATGTGTAATATCAAGTCTGATGAGTTTTTTTTGGTGATCAAAAAACTGCCTGATAGGAAAGCTGCTGGCATTTTTGGTATTCTTAATGAACTTTGGAAGCATGAAAATGCTCAGATTCTAAGTGATTTGTTGGATATTTTTAATACATATTTAGTGTTAAATATAGTGCCTATACAGTAAAAACAGGCCTGGATTTCTATAATATCAAAGCCATATAACTGAAAAAAAACACTTACCAATACCAGACTTATAGCATTAATTAAGACAGAAAAGATACTGTTCAAAATCTTTTCTGATAGAATATCTTTAGCTTGCAATGAATTTAATGTTCTATATAATAACAATTTCTTAGTTCTGAAGAATACATTCACTTAAACTCCAATTTTTGTCATTGGTTTTATTATCAAAAATATGCTAGAGAAAAACAAAAAGCTGTGATTAGTTCTTTAAAACATGTAAAAGACTTATAACTCAGTCAGGTAGTTTTATTTGTAAAACAGCTTAATTAAAATCAAAATATGTCTCTATTTTATAAAGTTTTTTGGGAGTATACACAATGATCAGACCAACTGAATGATGACAAACTTTAAATTAATTAATAAATATACTGTTTATGATAAGTTGAATCAAGAAGAAGTTTTCTTGTCATTGCTATAGAAGATTTTTTATGATCCTCTGCTTTGTGAGATTAAAAGACATAAACAATTGTATGGTTACAGATTAAGTTCAAAATTTTTTACAAAGACTAATAAAATTGATTCTAAAGATGGCAGAGCTTCTTTTTCGTGGCTGGTGCCTTTGTAGATAACACTATTTGAGTTGGAAATTGCATAACAGCTATATAATGTATTTTGAACATTACAAGTGAGTTTTTTTTAATCAATAATATTTCAATTAATACAGACAAAATTGTTGCTATTCCTATCAATCAAGGAGCCAAAGAAGCTTTGCTGTCTATTAGTGATTCTAGTATTTCCATAGCCAAAAGATATAAGTCTTATCAATACTTAAGAATTTTTTTTTTGACAGATAGTCTGTTCAAGCTGAACTTAACCAAAGCTTATTCAAATATTAGATTCTTTTCAAATGTGGTTTTGAAAAAGGCCATCACTAAAAAACAGTTTTTGTTTTTAGTTTTTGCTATTTTATAGCTTATAATTAACTATAAACTACAGTTTAATTGTGTTTCAAAAAGTGTGTATGAGAAGTGAGACAATATTGAAGAAAAAATTAAAGCTCAAGGCCAATCTGTCCAAGGATTTTCCAAATAAAGCTTTGAATTATCTTGAGTTGTATGATTTAAAGACTTTTGAGCAAGTGTTAACTAAAAACCTGTTGGCTAGTTTGGTTAATTTTGCTAATACTGATAGAATTTTCAGAAAGTTATTTGAATACAGAGCCATAGAGCTACAGACCACTAGCTGAATGTTCTGGCACTCTTTCCAAGTTTCAACCAAGTTGTTAATTGATCTAATGAATTGTTTTCTGACTAGTGTAATATGTGCTTTTAATTTGTGTAATCTGTCTTTGGATGGTGATCTGCCTGATGTTTTTTAGACCAGAATAAAATTGTAGTGCTAGATATACTGGGTTCAGAATTCTATTTGAATGTGGTAAAGTTTCTTAAAAAGTATAGTATTGTGTTTGTAAACCAGTTTTTGGATTATTGCAGTATGTATTTTATATAGAACACTTTTTACAAATAAAAGAAGCTAGACTCTAAAGACCCAGTTCTTGTCTGGTTTGTTTTTTTGGTCAAATTTATCAGTAAAAGTGGTTTGTCAAGTAGTAAGCTGTTGTCTTTTTGTTCCATCTCTGCTAATTTTTTTTGTAATTTTAGCTATATTAGTAAGCATTTGCTGGATTCTGAATTGGATTCTATAACTATTTACACAGATAATTCTGTTAAAGATTTGGGTTTGTTAAGTGCTTATAGTGGTGCTGCTGTCTATTTTTTGAATGTTGACACTAGTGTTGGAATAAAAATAAATGGGTTGCTATTCTTGACTTTAATAGAGCTACAAGTTATTGCTCTTGCTTTGGAGTGTGTCCTTATATTTTGACCAGTTACTTTGTTTATGGACAGCCAAGCTTTGTTAGACATATACAGTTTCAACAATAGTGTATTTGGTTCTGACTTTTATAACAAATGCTGAATTGAAAAAACCATATTTGTCAGGTTATTTCAAGAAAAAGTTTATAGGTTATTTGAAGAAAAGTCAAGGGTTATTCTGACAATATTAGTAATGAGCATGCCAATTTCTATGCCAATATCATAGTTATTTTTAAGTTCTTTCTATCTTTTGTGATGCCATATTGTTTTTTTAGTATTAAAAGCAGACTTGTTTCTGAAAATGCTTGTCATTTTGCTAAAAAATTATTCAATGTAGTTAATTTTGTTAGGTAGAAAGCCAGGTGTATTGGCAGCATTATGAATATAAATTTTTATGGTAGTTTTAATATGGCTAAGACCTTTAATGTTTGGTATTCTAACAGAAAAATTCGATCTGGCTCCATCAGTTTTGCATTAGCAACACTTTGGTCATACTTTATAAAAGTGTTATACCATTGTTTATTGGTAGCTAAAAAAAAAGATATATAACTTAAGATATTCAAGTGTTGTTTGCATCTGGTATGGAACAATAAAAGATTCCGATTATATATTTTTTTGTGCTTATAACAGCAAGATTAAAATTTAAAGGTTTTTGTTTGAGTTTTTTGTATAATAAACAGAAATTTAATTGATAGCTTTTTTTTTAAATTTTTTTTTCAATGTAATAGCCAATTTAATTTAGCAGTTATGCTGTTATAAATAATTATTTGGAATGTTAATACAAATAACAAACCTGTAACTTAGTGCTTAATAGTTAATATAGTTGGTAATATTTAAAAATTTTTGTGATCTGAAGGTTTTGGTTTGAGTTTTTTGTATAACAAACAGAGATTTAAATGTTGTTTATTTATAGCTTTCCAAAATCACAATTCCATTAAATTTCTTTTTTAGTGTGGTGACTGGTAATTCTTCTGGTAAGTTATCCTTAATTATGAGTGTTCTACTCTTGTTTTACAGATCTTTTACTAGTTTTGTTAATATTAGTAACTCTGTATATTAATCTTTAATTAATTAGTATATAATACACAAAACAAAAAAAATAAAAAAAAATAAAGAGATAAACCAAGACAAAAAAAAATTAGTATCCTGTTAATATTCATAATCAAGAGCTATTGGTTTAGTGCAGTTAAGTATCAACAATTATTAACATAAATTGTTAATAGTGAAAAAATAAAATATGATAGTAATAAATATTTTATTAATATTTGATGTTTCTATTTCAAGTCATAGAATACTATTGTATAAAAAAATGAATATAGAATTAGAACTGAAGATTTTAAAACTAAGAATTCTGTCTTTTTTGCTTCTAATGCTACTGCTATATATACATAAATTTTATTATATGAGATTCTTTAAATTTCTTAATTTTCTAGCCAGAAATTCTGAAATCCTGTAATTCTGGAATTTTGCAATTTTTCTAAGAGAAATCCTGGAATTCTACTTTTATTATGTCTATTCTGATTGGCTTATTTAGATACTAATATATAATTCTTATATTCTATGAATAATAATGCTTTTTTAATAAGCTATTTTTAAGTTTTTATCCTTGTTTTATAGATTTTTTATCAAGTTATTTTTGATGTCAATATTTTAGTGCTTAATTTTTTAATCAATTAGTAAACAACCAAAAAAATAAAATAAAATAAAATAAAATAAAATAAAAAAAATTAAGAAAAAAATAAAAAATTAGTATCTTATTAATAGTCATAATTAAAAGTTATTATTTTAATGTGATTAAGTATTAAATATTATTAGTATTAGTTACTGATAGAATATAATCAATAAGTATTTCAATCAATATATGATAATATAAAGTAAATAATTAAATTGGATAATTTTATTTAATATAATTCTATTTTAAGTAATAATAATTATTAATAATGAAGAGAAAAATATTTTTAATGTTAACTTTTCTAAGTATTTGTCTAAATTTTATAGATTATTATTTTTGTTTTTAATATTACTATTATATATACATATTTTTTATTATACAAGATTTCTTGAAATTTTTTAATTCTTTAAGAGAAATTCTGAAATTCTGAAATTTCTTTTTTTACTATGCTGGTTTTCTATTGATTACTTTTTTTTATTTATTATAATTCTTATTTTTCTATAAATAATATTATTCTCTTCTTTTAATATTAAGTTCTGTTAAGATTTTCTAAATTTTTTTCTTAAATTAGTTCTATTACTTTTTTTTTAGAATTACTTAAACAGTTCTGGTTTGTAATTTTTTGAATTAAATATTGATAATCTTTCCTAATTGGTTAATAATTATTGTGTTTATTGTTGGTGTAACAGTATTTCTAAACAGTCTTGGAATTCTGCTTGTAATTAATATATTATTTATACTTGTGTAGATAAATTGTTTTTCCTCACAAATTGTTTTATTTGTTGTAATATTGTTATGTCAAACATCTGCCTTGTTTTATTTATATACAAGTTTTGAATATTAAGTTTTTGTTTTAAGTAGTAATAACAAAAATTTCTAAAAAATTGTTGTGTTTATTATTTCCAATTTTTTTTAATTAATTTACTATATAATACTGTTATTATTAATATTTTTAATGATATCTTTACTTTGGCTATTATATTATTTATTATATTTTTAAACTTTATATTTGTTTTGTGTTGTAAATTGTATCAAAGTTTTGGTTTTTTTTTGTGTTTTTATATTAAATAGTTTGTTAATTAATTGTAATTTTCATGTTCAATTTCTGATGTTTAATAAGTTAGAATAGTTGTTGGGCTAGAAAGTAAATATTGTCTGTAATTTTCATTTTTTTTGTTGCTTTTATTATATGTATTGGTTTTTTATATATAGTTCTGATAAATTAATTTAATATGTTTGTTTTAATAATTATGATTGGTTTTAGATTTTATAGAATTTTATTTGATTTGACTAATATTTTTTGTACTCTTAGCTATGAAATATTATTGGTAGTTGATAATACTATATTATAATATGGTTTTAGTCAATTACTATATGCTGCTTTAGTCAAAATTTTGTTGTTTTATCTTAGCTTATATGCTCTATTTTCTAATATTTTTTCAATATAAAATAAACTATTTTATTTAAAATCAAATTTTTTACTTTATTGTTTTTTTTTTTTGGTATAGTATAAAATACTTTGTTTTTAATCTTAAATTCAACTAGTTTATCTAATAGTTAACTATTATATTGTCTTTTTTTGTTTTTTTGTACTTTTTGTATATTATCAACTACTGTTGTTTTTTTATTTTTTAGTGTTTCTATTAAGTCATATGTTTTTTGTAATAGTGTTTTTTGAAAATTAGCTTCTGTTATTGATTCTATTGAATATGTTTAAATATCTATTTTTACTAGTAATAATGCTATTTTACCATAAACTAATTTAAAAAATATTGCTTATATAGTACAGAGAGTATTCAAAAGTTTCCAAACAAACTTTGGAATAATATTCTACATGCTTGAATAATTAAAAAAGCACAAGTTTATTACTAAATTAAGTTAATTTATTATTTAATTATGTATTTTTTATTTTTTAAACACACATATATAATGTTTTTTCATAACACACATAATCAATTTTATTTATAATCGTTTTTTATAAAAATAAAATTTAATATACATATAAAATTTTTTTTATTGTTTTTATTAAAACAAAATAGAAGCAAAAAAAGAATTAACAATTGCTTAATGTAATATTATATGCTTATTATAACAGCATAGCAAGAAATATTATAATATTATTAACATAGTCAATTATAGCTTGACAACAGTTTTAGATACAATAAAACAATTAAAGAAACTGGTTTAATTAATTCAAAACCTTATTTAGGACATCCATATTTATTTACTTACCAAAAATATTGCTGACTTAAATATTTAATAATACTTAATAAAAAATTTAGAAAATTACTATAAAATTATAAATATGTTGTTTATTTTGTTTTATTTTATAAAAAAATAAATATTATTGTTAAATAAAATCTTGTTTAAAAACTTTTAGACATCTTTTGTATTTTGTTTTATTATATAATAAACAAATAATATTAATAATATAAACAAATCTTATTTGTTCTGGTTTTTTTGGCTAATTTTGGCTATTGTTTTGTACAATATTCTATTAAACTTTTTAATTAAACTATTTTTTATAGATAGTATAGAGATGATAATAATTTTTTGATTCCAAATTTTTGACTTAATTCTGTTAGTGTTCTATTAACAAAGTGAATTTCTTGGTTTGATAATAATTCTTTTAAATATCCATGTTGACAAATTAGATCTTGGTATATAAATTTGGCTATGAATTTTGTATCTGCTTTTTGAATTGTTTTTGCTTTTGGTTATTTTGTAAAATAATTTATAATTACTGTTATGTATTAGTTGTCTTTACTAATTATTATTAATAGTCTAACTAAGTTAAATTCAATTCAATCAAATAGTTATTTTACTTTGATTGATTTTAGTGATTTATTGGATCTTATTTCTTTTTTTCTTTGACAAACATTATAGTTTTGAATATATTAAATAATATCTAAATATATTACTAACCAATAATATCTTTTTCAAGTTTTTTTTATGGTTGCTTCTTTATAAAAATGTTTTGCTGTTGAATCTAAATGTATGTTAAACAGTATTGTTTTTTATTTTTGGTTCTGTAATTATTCTAAATAGCTGATTTAGTTTTTTTCTGTTTTTTTAAAATAATATATTTTGATTGTTGTTTTATGTTTTTTTATTCTTTTTAAAACAATTTTTTCTTAAATTGTTGAATATTAATATAATATTGAAGTTGTTAATATTTTTGGTTAAAATATTATTAGATTTGTCTTATTTGTAACAAATTATCAGCATTTTTATTTATTTTTTATTTTTTATAATTTATAATATATAAAAATAGTAACAGTTTTATTTTCTATCTAACATAATAATTATCTACAAATTTTTGCTTCTAAATTAATATTAATTCTTTGTGATCTGTATATATATTAAATTTCTGATTCAAGTATTCTTTTTATTTGATAACAGCCCAGTAAATAATTAAATATTCTAATATTAGGGTGTTATAATTTTTTTTGGCTAATATATATTACTAAATATTCTTATTAATTAGATTTTTTTTGCAATAATGCTGTTATTAATATTTGGCTTAATGTATTAGTTATAATAATGAATAATTTGCTATAGTTTTAATATATTAATACTAAAGCTTAAATAAGTTTTTGTCTTAATATGTTAAAGGCTTTTTATTGTTTTTTAGTCTATTTATACTAGATGTTTTTGGCTTAAAGCTGATAAAATAGTTAAGTTAATTTGGAAAAGTTTTAAATAAAATGACAATAGTATTTTGCAAATTCCAAAAATATTCTTAATCCTGTTAAGTTAGTGGACTTTAAAAAATTTTTATGATTTTAATCTTATCTGAATCTGTTTTTATACTATTTTTGCTTATAATATGTCCCAAAAACTTGAATTCTGTTTTTCCAAAAAACTATTTAATGGTATTTAATTTTAACTATACTTTTCTTAATATTTTAAGTACTTATTAGAAATAATAAAAATGATTATTAAATATTTTGTAAAACATATTAGTATTATTTAAGTAAATTATTATTGTTTTTTATAATAATCTAGTATAAATAATTTCTATTAGTTATTAGAAAATAATTGGAGTATTAGTTAAGTTAAAAGACATTATATTAAATTTAAAGTTTTTTTCTTTAGTAGTAAATGACATTTTTTTTATTAGCTGAATTTATGAGTACATAACTGTAACTGTTATTATTTATAAAATATAGAAATTATATATTAGTAAATAAATTAGCCAATTAGAATAAGATATAATAAAAATAGAATTTTAGAATTTTTTTCAAAAAAATTACAGAATTCCAGGATTACAAGATTCTAGTATAAAAAATTGCAGGATTTCAGAATTGCAAAATTTCTTGTAAAAAATTACAGGATTCCAGGAATTCCAAGATTCCTAACTAAAAAATTGAAGAATTCAAGGAATCTCATACAATAAAATTTATGTATATATAATAGTAGTATTAAAAGCAGAAAAAACAGAATCTTTAATTTAGAATCTTTAGTTTCAATCTTATACTTATTTTTTTATATGATAGTATTCTATGACTTGAAATGGAAACATCAAATATCAATAAAATACTTGTTACTATCATAATCTATTTTTTCATTATCAACAACTTATGTTGATAATTACCAATACTTAACTACACTAAGCCAATAGCTTTTGATTACAGTTATTGATAGAATACTAATCTTTAAATTGTCTTGGCTTATTTCTTTTATGTTTTAATTTTATTTCTTTTTTTATTTTATTTGTTGTATACTAATTGATTAAAAATCAAGCACTGAATTACTAATATTAAGAATTATCTGGTAAAAGACTCCTGTAAGAGAGTAGATACTTGAAATTAAAGATTACTTATCAGAAAATTGCCAACCACCAAGCTAAGAAAAAAATTAACAGAATTGTGATTCTAGGAGGCTACTAAAAAAACTATTGAATCTCTGTTTATTATACAAAGAACTCAACCAAAACCTTTAAAAATTATCTATTATCTAAGAGATTAAGTATCAAGTTACAGGTTTGTTATTTGTTTCAACACCCCAAATAATTATCTGTAATATTTAGTGCTTTCTGTAAGATATAATTTAGTAAAGAACCAGTAGCAATCATCCAAAACAGTAGCAGAATCAGAAAAAATAGGGACAAACTATCTAAGATTTACAAAATCCTTATTTTAACATTACCAAAATTATCTTAAATTAATAAATAATAGTTGGCCAGCAGAATCAGCTTTTAATTATTATGTCAATAAATGAATTGTATACTACTTGGGAGGTCAAAGAAATTCAGAATCTGCTTTCAACAATTTTTTTAATGAACTGTTTAAACACATCACACTTCTACAAAATTATCTATTTGCACCACAAATTACAGAAATAAACAAAGAAATTAAAAAATATACCAAACAAAAATTTTCTATTACCTTTGCAAACAAAGAAAAAAAAAGATTACAAACAACAGCAGAAACCCCAAAGCAAATACAACCACCTACTTAAAAGAAACCAAGAGTCAATTTACTTATATACTCATTTTATTATTACATATCTGGAAATACTATTAACATAACATCAGCAGAAGTGTTCATATTAAATATAAAAATGCCATTAGCCAGAATTTTATTCCAAAGTAAATAGAAAAAAGCTAAACTATTGAGAACTTATGGTAATTATTTCAAAAAATTAAATTCGTGATTAAAAATGTCATTAGAAGTTTGATTACTACTACCATAACCAAATTTCGAAGCCACTAGTTCTTGAAAAATAACAAACTCTAAAAAAAAAGAAAACAGCAATCAGAGAATTAGTAACCAAAACCTAATCCCAAAAAACCCAGAAATTCAAACTCTGATTGTTCCAACTCAGTAAAACCCAAACAATTCAAACTTAGCCTTTATTGTTTTTCAGAATTTATCTCCAGTAATTGTAATTGACTCTCTATTAGTTGTACTGATAGTCATGTCCTAACAATAACTACAACCTCAACAGTCATCACAACAACAACCAATGGCCTATGCACCAATTGCTAAAATCAAAAAATTCATCAGCAAAGAAAATAACACCCAAACATGATTAAATGACATTACTAAAGCAATTGTAGCCAATAATTGGAACAATATCAAAGCCTTTTAGGCAATTTCATATTTTCTTTAGAATACAGCCAATTCATAGTACTAAAATTTTGTAAACAAATTTCAAGATTTTAATGTGTTCAAAGTTGTGTTCTTATAGTATTTTAGTAATTATAACAGTATTAATCACTTAGTTACTAGTTTCACTACTATTAAGCAAGAAAATACTGAAGCAATTACCACTTACTTAAGACATTTCCACCAAAATCTACACCAGATTCAAGAAATTAAAGCTGACTATTTTACAGTATCACAGATCTTAAATCAATTTATTTGAGGCCTATATAGCAGTTTATTACAACAAATATGTTCAATGTACCCAAATATGCTCTAAAACACAGTTACCTATGCTAAAGACTTTGAATCAGCTAAATTAGAAGCCAATTATGCCCAAGCTGTAAACCTAGTAATAAATAAATTATTTGAACTAGATTCTAAACTGAAGCAATTCAGTAAGTTAATCAACTAAAATATAGAAAGATACTTAGCTAATAACAACAATTAAGCAATTTATTAGCCACTACAATGTCATAAAAACCAGAAAAACCCAAATTAATTTCAAAATTAATTGCATCTATCATCTACAGCAAATCAACCATGGCAATCAGAGACACATATGTGCTATAATTGTGATAAACAAGACCATATAAAAATAAATTGCCACACTAGAACCAATAATTAACAATTAGAAAACCAATATCAAAACTCCAATTGCCAGTTTCAAACTTTAAATTATTCTCCAAATTAAGATTAATATTAAATTTATTATCTGCAAATAACACAACAACCAATATATGCACCTTCAATTTATTAAACCCCAGTTCCAGTTATTTATCAATCTCAATTTATTCCAATACTGCCACAAAACTTAGCTCAAATGTCATTTGAAAACCAAAGACTAAGAATCATTCACACACAGCAAAACTGAAGATTGGTAATAATAATATACCAACTAATTCCCAACTTATCACAACTGCCATCAGAATCATGCTTGCAGAGTTCAGAAAATGAGTACACTTAAAACCCAAGTTTTCAGAACTATTTAATCTTACTTGTCATTTCAGACATTACTTTATCCAACTATTAGGAAACCAACCAAAAGCAACTATTTACAAACAACATACCTCTAGCAATTGTTACTAATGATGAATTACTAGCCACTATTTTTTCTTTTGAACTTAAGGAACAGTTAACAATTCTTTTATTTAATAGAGCTATCCTAAATATTAAACTTATTACTACAATGTACATTGATGCCAAAGTTAATAGTCAGTTTATTAAACTAATCTTTAATAATAAGTTAGCAGGCAGCATTATTATATGACAACTTATGAACCAATTAGGTTATTGAGTTAATCATGCTGTTAGTGCCAGAATTATTACAGCTGATAGAGCAACTAAAATTTCTATTGGCAAGATTAATGATTTTCTGTTTAAAGTCAATGGTATTATTGCATCCATAAAAGTTCTTATCGTAGAAGCCACACAGTACCAAGCTTTTATTGGTAATAACTGGCTGTTCAAAACCAACACAGTGCTTGACTGGAACACCCAAAAATTACAACTAAACCAAAACAGCCAGAACATATAAGTACCAACTATTTGTGGTTATTTTAAGACCACTACCAACAAACAACCACTAATCAAGTTGAAAAAAAAAGAAAAAAAACCTATCTAGAAAGCCTACCAAGTTTTATGAGCTAAAGAAAAACCCAACAAATTACCAACTGTATTTTACTGGAAAGAAAAAAAAAAAGAAAAAAAAGAGAAGAACCCATTTCAACTGCTACCTTTACTTATATTCTATATACTACTCTTCAAGCCAACTCACGGTATTGTTGGGCAAAGTTAGTTTGCATTGATTGTGGCAAGAAATTGTCATTAATAAGTGCATGCTGTGGCAATAATAAGAAATGGCTCATAACAACAAAATATTACTGTTATCCATGTATCCTTAAACATTTTGAATAATCAATGTGACAAAAAAAATGAGACAAAAAATCTTGTTTCATGTATAAAACAATTTTTTTTGACAAAAGAATATGAAACAACATTCTTGGGCAAGGCAAAATGTATAACAAAATGTGTTAGTACACGATTTTGATTAATAATTAAATACAAAAAAAGACTCCAATTAACAATGCCTGAAAATGAGCACTAAGACACTTAAAAAAATACTCATTGTTACTCATAAAATATAAAAAGTATATTAATATATAAATTAGCCAATCAAAAGTAGTCATAGTAGATATGAAATTCTAAGATTCTTTTTAAGAGGAATTACAGTATTTCAGAAATTTTAGGATTCTTGTACAAAGAATAACAGAATTTCAGAATTCCAGGATTTCTCTCAAAGGAATTACAAAATTCCAGGAATTTCAGAATTCTTGGTATGAAGAATTGAGGAATTGGAAAATCTTAATTATGTATATATAGCAATAGTATTAGAAATAGAAAAAACAGATCTCTCAGTTTAGATTTGATCTAAGCAACTTTCTACATCACAAATATCAATATAAAATTATTCACTATCTCAAATCTACTCTTTATTATCAACTCTTTATGTTGATAGTAATCAATACTTAAACACACTAGAATAATAGCTCTTGATTATGGCTATTGATGGGATATTAAATTACAATTGTCTTGGCTTATTTCTTTATTTTCTTTTATTTTCTTTTATTTTCTTTGTGATTTTTTTTGTTTTACTAATTGATTAAGGATTAAAAAGTGCTGAGTTATAGATGTCATAGAAACTGGTAAAAGACCTGTGAAACAAAGGTAAAAAACTCATAGATTTGAAGATAACTTACCAGAAAGATTATTGGCCATCATACTAAGAAAAAAATTCAATAGAATTGTGATTCTGGGAGACAATTGAAAAACAACTATTGAATCTCTGTTTATTATACAAAGGACTCAACCAAAATTTTCAGAACACAAAAACCTTCAGATACAGTTAATCTCCAGAAACCAACATTAATATATCAATTAAGCACTAAGTTATGAGTTTGTTATTTGCTTTAAGACCCCAAGTAATCATTTGTAACATTTGGTGCTTCCTGTGAGATATAATTCTACAGAGAACCAGCACTAACAACAATCATCCAAAAGTGACAGAATCAGAAATAATAGGGACAAACCATTTAGGATTTGCTAAATCTTTATTTTAACAGTACAGCCAACAATTGAGATTAACCAACAATTATTATCCAGTAAAATTAGCTTTCAACTTTTACATCAACAAAAAAATCACAGATTTTTTGAGAAGACCAGTTGACATTGAATCAACAAAAAAAAATTTCTATACAGAATTAATCCAACATACCAGTTTACCACAAAATCACAGTTTTGCACCAATTATCAGAGAAATTAATCAAGAAATTAAAAGATACATTCAACAACAATTCCCTATTACTTATGCAGATAAAAGCAAAAAAAAGTTACAAATACTAGCAGCAACTCCAAAAAAAATACAATTACTAATGAGAAAGAAACAAAAAATTGAATCTCCACTATATCTATCATATTATTACACACCCAGAAGTATCATCAATATTACATCAGCAAGCATGTTCATATCAAACACAACATCAACATTTGGATGACTACTATTTCAAAGTAAACAAAAGAAAGTGGAATTATTAAGAACCTATGATGATTACTTCGAAAGATTTAAATTGCAATCACCAATGCCATCAGAATTCTGATTACCACCACTTCTACCAGATTTCGGAACCACAAGTCTTTGGGAGATAATGGCATTAGAAAAAAAGAAAAAAAAAGATCAAAAATTTAATTATCAAAATCTGATTGCAAAAAATCCAGAAATTGAAACTCTGAATATTCAACCCAGCAAACTCAAAACAATTCAAACTCCAAGTTAATTAATCAGCAAAATTTACCTTCAGAAATCATCATTAATTAACAACCAATTGATCCAATTGCTAAACAACTTCAACAACTGTCAATACTATCTCAGCAATTATTACTTCAACTATCACAACAACCAAACTTAGATCCAATGGCCTACACCTCAATAACAAAACTCAAAAAATTTACTGGCAAAAAAGACAATGCCCAAGTGTGACTGAATAATGTAAAAAAAGCCATTGCAGCCAATGGATGGAATGAGGCACAAGCCATGCAAGCCATTTCATATGTTCTCCAGAATACTGCTAACTCTTGGTATTAAAGCTTGGTCAACAAATCCCAAGATTTTAATGCCTTCAAGCTGAAATTTCTGTGATACTTTAGCAACAATAACAGCATTAACCAGTTAGCCAACACTTTCACTACCATAAAACAAAAGGAAACTAAAGCTGTTACCACTTACTTGGGATGCTTCTATAGAAATCTGCACCAGATACAAACAATGGATGCTGATTATTTTACAGTGACTCAAATCCTAAATTAATTTATTCACGGATTATGCAGCAGTATTCTGCAATGTATATATCTATTGCATCCAACCAATTTGCAAGCTGCAGTCACCAATGCTAAAGATTTTGAAGCTACTGAATTAGAAACTAACTATGCCTAAGCCATAAACCTAGTCATGAATAGATTATCTGACTTGGAATCCAAATTGAAACAATTCAGTGATTCAATTAATCAGAAATTAGAAGGATACTTAACTGACAATCATGCAATTTATTAGTTACCCCAACAATGCAATAATTCTGAAAACGTGAATTACTTCTAAAATCAGATACATCCTTTATCATTATCTAATTAGCCATAGTAGCAAAAGACATGTAGCTGTCACAATTGTAATAAACAATGTCATTTGAGAATTAACTGCTGTTTTTATAATAAGAACCTACAATCGGAAAATCAATATTAACATCCCAATTGTAAGTTTTAAATTCCGAATTAATACTCAAATCAAGATTAATACTCATCTTATTACATCCAAATGATACAATAGCCAATTTATTAACTACTAGTATATCAAGCTCCAATTTATCAGCTGACAACACCTATTATTTATTAGCCACAGCCGCAAGTAATATACCAGTCCCAACAAATTCAAACACTACCACAAAACTTATCTCAAATCAGAACACAAAGGCCAAGAGTGACACAACAAAACTGGAGATTGGTAATGGTTGTCCATTAACTGATTCCCAGTTTTTCTACCCAATAATCAGAAACATGCTCTTAAAATTTGAAAACTAGATATGCCCAAAATCCAAATTCCCAACATTATTTAAGTCTCTTGGTTACCCCAAAAAACATTTTATTCAACAACTGAAAACTTAACCAAAACCTTCAGAACATGAAAACTTTCAGATACAGTTAACTTCCAAAAACCAACATTAATAGATCAATTAAACACCAAGTTATGGATTTGTTATTTGCTTTGAGACTCCAAGTAATTATCTGTAACACCACATAATAAACACAAGATCTGGAAAATGACAAGCATTAAAGTTGAAAGTGCTTCTCCTAGCAAGCTACTGGAAATTAAAAATAATCTACTTACACTACCCAAACCAGAATACATTCTCACTTTTGACATTTTTGATGATGTTAAAAATAATTCAAAATAATTTTATGAATATTACCAAGACTTGGCACCTACACAAAAAAAGCAAAAACAGTATTTAGAAGAGCTAAACATCTGACTATGTAACTATTGTTTAATACTATGTAACTTCAAGTATTGTAAAGATTATAATCTCATCTATAATTCATCATTACACATAATCTACATAATTTCAGAAAAGAAAAAACCAATCAGTAACTGCAAAATAAAATCAGAATTGTCACTCAATTACAATTTAAACTCTAACAATGATGATAATAACAACAGTTCTAGCTCTATTCAAAATAACAATGACAACAGTAATAATTTAAATCTTAATTTAAACTTAGAACAATATATTGCACTTCCTGATCTTTCCAAAAAACAAAAACTCAAATGGTTTAGTGATAATAATAAGAGTATTATGTCAAAATATGTGCATAATACTAATACAAAATTTGATTTAAGATATCTCAAAAACAATGTCATCAAATTGGAATCATATTCATGCATTTATATAGATCTGAAATTAGCACTGAAAATTCTAGCAACAACAATAATTCAATTAGTATTTAGATTGAGTTTAGCAAAGAAGAGAATCAACATTAGAGGAGGAATAATTAATACAGAATATGTAAGAAATATTCTTGTAATATTATAAAATAACTTAGAAAAATAATATATTATTGAACCCAATAAAAAAATAACACAGAGAATATTCTTATTTTTGGTAAAAATAGCTTAGTTAATATTAGTAGAAACAAGAAAAGAATTAAGAATAACTGCAAAAAGAATAAAGGAATTTGGATCCATAAATAAAATAGACATATCAGTCAATATAATAAAAGAAAAACCAATTAACAAAAGAGAAATTATTTCCACTAGCCAATCCATTCTTATTTTACTATATAACCAGTATTTAGTAATTATAGAAAAGAAAATGAGAGATCAACTTCAAGTTTTTAAAGTAGAAGCCACTATTTGTAAATCAGAAAAAATTGCTATCATCAATCTCTATATATTGGCTAAAAATAGTAAATACATTAAAATTCTTATTTACAACACAATGACAGATACCATTGAAATACTAAGAAGAACCACTATTAAATACTTAAGCACTGAAATTGACCAAGCACTATTCTAAATTTTCTACAATTGTGCAGTTATGTGGATATTATATTACAAGCAATATATAGATAAGAAGAATGTTATTTGCTCTAATCAAAACAATTGGAACAAATAAACTTGGAAAATTTAGACTCACTTTAATGAATACAGCTAAAGATGTTGTTCAACAATTTCACCAATATTTTTGCCAGTGAAAATGAATTTGGCAGAACTGATATTATTCAACATCAAATTAAGATTGAAAATGCAATGTTAATTAAACAAAGAACATACAGAATACTACCAACAAGCCATAAAATTATTTAACAAGAAATCAACCAAATATTGAATAATAGATTAATTCAATCATTAATGAGTCTATGGTTATTGTTAGTAATACTAGTTCAGAAAAAAAATAGAAAAATCTACTTTTGTGTAGATTACTAAAAACTTAATAGTATAACATATGGAAACAGCTATTCAACTCCATAAATCCAAAAATTATTCAATGTATTTGGAAGAAAAAAATGGTTTTCTACTTTGGATTTGAACAGTAATTATTGGCAAGTAGCCATAAAACCAGAAGACAAAAAAAAAACTGCTTTTACAATTAGAAAAAGAAATTTTGAGTTTAATGTTATGCCATTTGGCTTAATTAATATATTAGTCACTTTCTAATGACTTATGAAATTTGTTTATACTGAACTGCTATAGAAATTAGTAGTTGTTTATTTGAATAATACCAATGTGTTTTTAAAAACATTCAATGATTATTTTTATTATCTATAGCAAGTGTTTAAGAGACTAAAAAAAGCCAGATAAAAATTGAATATAACCAAATGCTTCTTTGATAAAACAGAATTAAAGTTTTTAGAATACATTGTAAGCAAAGACAACATTAAAACAGATCCAAACAAGATTGAAATTATCAAAAACTTTCTAGTACAGTGAACTCTCTCTATAGCTCCTCTGGTTATAGTCACTATCTTCTTATAATCACATTTTTTTAAAAACCAAAACCATTTATATATATATATCTTCTTATAATCCCTATTCTTACAAATATAATAGCAAAATATAAGTAATTTCTACTTTCTATAGTCACACTATAATCATATGATATTAGATATAAACATTAGATGTCATCTCATATTTAATCAGACATGTACAATCAGGGAGATTTCCCAATTTGTCAATGGAAATCATTCTTTTTATGATAGTAAAAAAAATTAGAAAAGTTTCTAGAAATAATTGTAGAACACTAAACAAAATTTCTGAAATATTACAACATTCAATTACTCTTCTTCTTTATAAGCTGCCACTGCCATCAGAAAACAATAACAGAACTATTATATCTGGCTTGCTGTTTGTGGGTATTATAAGAGTTTTAATAATAGTTGACATATGAGACAGTACTATTGCTCTTGGTGCTTTGGAGACTGGTAGTGTTTCAAAGGCTGGTAATACTTTGGAGGCTGTTGCTGTGGGTATTGATGAAGTTACTTTGGATCAAACTTTGGCTAATGAGATTACTTTTTCTCTGTATTAAAAGAAAGAATTAACAGACCTACAAGCGAGAATAATGGCCCAATGGAATTTTCCAGGAACAAGTTTGTTAATAGAACATTGCTCGAGCAAATTAACTAGGAACAGAGTTCAAATTTATCTTTTCTTAAGAAAAAAAATGTGACCAGTAATAAAACTTAGAGCATGAAAATTCCGATATATACCCAATAAATACATTTTCACACCAACTTTGGCATCTATAATTAAAAAAGGGCTCCATACTAGCAATCATATTCATTATTTGACCAATATTTAGTATTAACAAGTAAAAGTTTGACTGATAGTTTTAAAAATGTATTAAAAATCAACTTTTTTGGTGCAAATAAATCCATGTTGAATGCTTTTCATAATCCAAACATAATTATGCAAAATGGAGATTCGAATTCAGACTTAACATATCATGTTTTAAAAATGCCAATTATAAATGGTAATGCACACAACCCAAGGTAAACAAAACTGTACACAATACAATATATTTCAAACTTCTTAAAGGATATTTATTAGGCTGTCACACAATTAACTTGATAAGCTTCAAAAACATGATCACTTAAAAGAGGTATTAGAAAGTTAATAATAGATAATAATTGTGATTTTATTAACAGATTTACATTTTTTAATGATCTGCTTCTTTATTTGTTACTGGAATTGGTTTCCAAATACCTAATAATATTTTCTTAATTTGTCTTGCTTTAAAAAAGTCTATTCTTTTTATTTGTATAATATTACTAAATTTTTTTATTTTTTCACTTAATATCTATTCATGGCCAATATCACGAAAAACATAATTAGAGACATTTGGATTTACAAACTGTGTCTTTCTTATCTGAACTCAAAATTGATTTGATTCAACAATAAAGCTAGGATGTATATGAGATCTGTATATTTCACTTTTAGAATATCTGATAACATTAAAGAGGTTAGTATGCAATTTTTCAAATTTGATACAGTTATGTACTGCAATTTCCCAATGCTGTTGTAAAAGTGTAGAAAGAATTAACAATTTGAGTATTTTGTTAATTTCTTCAAGTATTGTATTATGGCCTTGATGTTGATTTGAAAGTTTAGATCAAGAAATTACAATTTTTTCTTAAATTAGCTTGCAAACTTCAGGCTTTAATTGTAGCCATTGTTTTTTATCAGTAATTTCAATTAATTAGTAAATAGGATGGCATCAAGCAGACTAAATTGGTGCAAACATTTATCTAGTTGCAAGTCTTAATGAAGACCTATTGAAACGAATTTCAGTGCAAAAATTAATAATTGCTTGTAAATAAAAAAAGACTTGTTTATACTTTAACTTAAATATGGGATTTGTTTCATTTTGGGCCCATTCTAAGTAATCTTCAACAGATGGATTTTTCTTAAAAACAATATATAGTCACATTAATTCAGAAGCCATTGTATGCCTATATATATTACATATCAAATCCCATGACTTATGATGATCAGAACATTTTTTAAAAAACTGCAGTTGACTTTTACTCCAATATTTCTGACATTGTACAAAGTATTTTATATTGATATTCTAATTGATATAGGCATTATTGTATTTGAAAGGCTTGACAACATAACATTGTGTTATCTTCTATGCAATTATACAAGTATGCGGAAGATCAAATTGACAGCCTTCATAATTGATCATCAGTTGGGGGTAAGAGGCAAAAAGTGTCACAGATGCATTATCGAAATTAGGTTTTTTTTTACCTAGAATCTGTCATTTGTACTTAGAATTCTACAGTTGGATTAAAACCTTCATTTTTATAATTTGGCCACTTTTTATAATATGAAACACTTCATATGAAATGAAACACCTCACATGTCTGATTAGATATAAGGCAAAATAATATTTGAGACATAACAGATACATCAATGTATTATAAAAGCAAAATACAATACAAAGTGTGTTCTTATTAACATGCCAAAAAACGTGAACCAAAAGCAAGCAGCAATCTTCTTGGAGACTAAAAAGACTCTTTGCCAGTACAAACTAGAGCATCCTGACTACTCAAAAAATAGACTTATCAAAATATTTAATCTAAAAGTTGACTGCTCTACTGTAACAAAGATACTCATAAAATCAGACCAATGGATTGAAAAGAATGTATTTGGCAACTCTGGTCAATTGACAAAGAACAAGAAAGAGATGTTTCTGAAAATAAATGATGTACTGAAAGAATGGATGCTTGGAGCACTAGCTACCAACTGTATTCTTACTGGAAAAATTTTACAAATGAAAGTCTTCAAGTTTGCTGAAAAGTTTCTGGAAGAAAATAACTTTAAAGCATCAGATAGTTGGTTAGAAAAGTTCAAAAAACATCATAATTTACACCATATTAAGATACATAGTAAAGCAAACAGTGTCCCCTTGGAAATTTTACCAGAGAAATGAGAAAAACTGCATGAGATTATTAGTAAATATGATCTAAATAATGTTTACAATACTGATAAAACAGCATTATTATTTAGAATGCCACCAAATACAACTTTGACAACAAGATTTATCTCTGATACCAAGCATAATAAGAGTCAAATTACCATACTTTTTGCTTGTAATGCAACAAACAGCATCAAGTTGCAGTCTTTAATTATCGGCAAAGCTGCAAAGCCACAATGTTTTCGCAATATTAATATAAATGCACTTCCAATTACTTATTGTTACAATACAAAAGCATGGATGCAAACTGATATTTTTAGTAAATGGCTTAATTTATTAAATGAAGAAATACGTTACAAGAAAAAAAAGATTTTGCTATTGCTTGATAATGCTGGTCCCTATGATAGAGAATCTTCCATATTATCTAATATTATGATTAGATACCTATCATCCAATATAACATCCTATTTGTAACTATTAGATACAGAAATTATTGTATTTTTTAAGGCATAATACCGAAAGTTGTTTCTTTTCCATCTTATTAATTAGTATGATGACAAGATTCTAATATCAACAGTAACATTAAAAAATGCAGTTGGCTTTCTAATTAATGCATGGTCAGCAGTAACAACAACTACAATTCAAAACTGTTGGCATCATATGGGAATTCTGAATAATAGTCAAATGCCAGCCCATTCATTAGATATTGAACAAAAACTCTTATAAGAAGTACAAGTTCTTATTGAGCATGTTGATATTAACAAGCTATTGGCAATAGACTTCATTAATATTGACAAGTTTGAATCATTATTTACTTATGCCTCAGAGGATGAAATTGTGGATCTTATTAATAACAAATATAGTAGAAATTCAAATGCAAATGAAGATTTAAAAAGTAAAAATAAAGATGAACCTTTGTCTTTGCTATCTGCACATCAAGGTAAAACTGTACTTGAAGATACATTGTGCTATTGTAAAGAGCAGTATAGTGAAAAAGTTGATTCAGACTTTTTTAAAACTTTAAGAACATTAATTCGTAATACTGTTTTCAAAGTTCAAGAAGAAAAAAAACAGTTGCAAATAGATAGCTTTTTTAAATAAAATATATATAATTGGTTATTATATTATGCATGTGATATATAGATCATGTGATAAGATATTAATCATTTTTTATAGTCCCATTTTTCTATAGTTACCACAAATATGTTGACCAAAAGGTGTGGTTATAAAGAGAGTTTATTGTATCAACAAATCTTACTAAATTAAAAATATTTTTGGAATTTGCTAAATACTACTGTTATTTTATTCAAAACTTCTCCAAACTGGTTCAACCACTTTACCAACTCCAAGACAAAAATATGAAATATAAATAGACCAAAGCTTAGCAAAAAGCTTTTGACATTTTAAAAAGAAAACTTATTCAAGTTCCAATATTGATCTATTCAGATTACAACAAGTTATTTATCATTACCACTAACACATTTAGTCAAACATTGAAAGCAGTACTATCTCAAAGAAAACCAGATGGACAAGAACATCCAGTAGCATATATTAGTCAAAATTTAAGTTCAACTGAAAAAAACTATAAAACATTAGCACTAAAATACTTGGCTATCTATTGGGCAGTCATAAAATGAAAAGAATATTTAAGTTAGAAATTTGAAATATACACTAATCACAAAGAATTGACATCAATCCAAAAGCAAAAATTTGGAGATAACTATTATGCCAAATAGAAAATAGAATTTTCACTATTTAAATATATTGTACATTATAAAAAAAAAACAGAAATACTGATAGTTTGTTATAAATAAAACAAATCTAAGAACATTTTAAAACCAAAAATATAACAAAAAATAAATACACAAAAATATTAACAACTTCAAAACTATATTAATATCCAACAGTTTAAGGAGAAATTATCTTAAAAGAAATAAAACAACATAAAACAACAATTAAAATATTTTATTACTTACTAAAATATACTATATTAGAAAAACAGAAAAAATTCAGATTAATTACTTAGAGTAATCACAAAACCAGAGAAAAAAACAATACTATACAATATGTATTCAGATCTGACAGTAAGACATTTTCATAAAGAAGCAACCATGGAAAGAACCAGAAAAAAATATTATTAGTTATTAATGTATCTAGACATTATCTAATACATTTAAAATTGTGATGCTTGTTAGAAAAGAGAAGGAACAAGACTCAGTAAATCACTAAGACCAATTAAAGTGGGACAACTATTTAATAGAATTAGAATTAACTTAATTAAATCATTAACAATAACCAGCAGAGACAATTATTTTATAACAGTAGCCATAGACTATCTCACAAAATGGCCAAAAATAAAAGCAATTTAAAGAGCAAATACAGAATCTGTAGCCAAATTCATTCATCAAGATTTAATTTATTAACATGAATATCCAAAAAAATTATTATCAAATCAAAAAATTTACTTTGTAAACAGAACATTAACAGAATTAAGCCAAAAATTTGGAATCAAAAGACTATTATTATTACCATATTATCTACAAACAAATAGTTTAGTGGAAAGATTCAACAGAATATTGTGTAAAACAATCACCAAAATCAGTCAAGAAAACCAAAACAAATGAAATTTGTTTATATCATCAGTACTATTTGCTTATTAGACAATAAAGCATGATATTACACAAGCAACATTATTCGAACTTGTTTATAATAGAATAACAATATTACTAGTTAAGATAGAAATTAATATATATTTAACTGAACCAATAACTAAAGCCAATTTACAAAGAACTTTGTTGAAAAAAACATATAAACTAATAAAAACTTTGATAAAAAGCAGCTAATAACATCTAAAAGTTACAAAAAAAACAAAATAAATAACATAATAACCAATTACCAAATAAACCAGTTGAATTCAGAATTGAAGACAAAGTACTCTTATATTGTACCAAAGCAAAAAAACAATAGAGTAAAAAATTTGACTCCAAATAAGATAAACCATTTTATATTGAAGAAATTCTAGGAAATAAAGCTTATAAACTAAGATAAAACAACAAAATTTTAGCTAAAGCAGTACATAAAAATTGATTGAAACCATATTACAATACAATATTATTATCCACCAGTAATATTTCACAATTGGGAATACAACAAATACTAGTCCAACCAGATAAAATTTCATAAGATTTAGAACCAATTATAATTATCAATACAAACACATTAAACTAATTAACCAAAATAATATATAAAGACACAGTATACATAACAAAAGCAATAATAAAAGATAGAAATTACTGACAATATTCACTTACTTATACAACAATTATTTCAATTGATCCAACAATGAAACATAGAAATTATAATTAACCAACAAACTATTCAGTACAAAGATAATAAAAAAAAAATCCAATATAAGATGCACAAAAAATTAGAAAGCATTATAGACAAGATAATAACAAAAGTAAAATTGTTAATAAAAATATCAGAAACAGTTGTATTCTACTAAGAATTGATAAAAAAAACTTGGAATTAGTAAATACAACAATTTCCAAGAAACTTTTGTTATTATTACTTGAAACAAAACCTGAATATTTAAAACTTGTATACTAATAAAACAAAACAGTTATTCAATACAACAATACTACAATAACTTAAACAATTTATGAGAAAAAACAATCTGTTTACACAGGCATGAGCCATATATTGGCTATACACAAAATTTCAAAATCAATCAACAATATTATTTAACTCAATAATGAAAGCTAAAGTCTAGCTATAGGCCATAGATTAAGTATAGGTTTAGTGAAATTAAGGTTTTTTCATTTGGGTTGGACAAAGAGTTTCTTGGTGCTGGGGTAGTGATCATTATGAACATTTCTCTGGCTCATTATGTATGTAAGATTTTTGAAGTGTCTGACTGACTTATCTCTGTCAAGTTGTTTTTTAAGAATAAACTTTCTGTCTTAATTCTGAAACTTTATGCTGGTGCTTTTTTGGCTGTTTGTTTTTTTCAGATTGGTAACATTAATTTTTTGATAGTTAAAGCTGTAAATAAGTCTTCTTTTGTTGTATTAGATAGGGATTTTAATGAGGATGGTTTCTGCAGATATGCAAGTTTTAAAAAGTGTCTCAATTTGGGACTGGTTAATTCTTTGTCAGTATGTTCATTTGCTAAGGATTCAACATGGAAAAATTCAAAAAATATAGAAAGACAATTAATTACATGTTCATTTCTTCAAATTTGGTTAATGCAATAGTAGATTACAATATTATGAATGTCAGTAAACATTTTGACACAGATTACTGCACAGTTTTTGTGTCTGTAAATTTAGGTAGGCTTTTGGATACACAGTTGAACTCTATTTGCAAGCAAGTTAATGGAAACTAATAGAAATTTGATTTTAAGGGTGCTGATATTATAAAGTAGAATGATTTCAAAAGTGCCACAGCTGTCAATATGGCAATGTTTTCTGATGAGTTTGCAGTTACTTTGACATTTTCAAATTTGTGTATCATGTGAGATATTGTTCATAGAATAATGACTCTTTTGGCTAACAAGATATTCAAAAAAAAATAATTTAAAGACTATAATAATGTTTTTACCAGAGATTCTTCTAGGTTTTATAAACTGGAGCTTTTAGTTTCAAGAATTTTTAAGGCTTCTTGTAAAGAAAGTCTTGACAGATTTGTATTCTTTATAGAGTGCTGGAATTCTTTGGATAATGCTAAGGCTTTGGTTATTCAGAATCTTGTGAACTTGGGTGTAAGCTTTGACCATGTGCATTCAGCTTTCTTTAGTATAAGGAAATCATATCATGTCTTCAAGCTTACTAAGTCTTTGCGAATTAGAGAGTTTGGTATTAGGTTGGCTATTAATAAGAGAATGAAAAAATTTGCAGTTGATAAGGGTCATACAATCAAAAGTATATTAGAGTGTCTTTTTAAGAAAGTTGTTTTAGATTATTTGATTGTTGAGAATAAACTAATTCTAAAACCCAAACTGGTTAAGACTAAGATGAATGCAATTATGAAAGGCTGGACTAGAAGATATAAGGTGGTGGCAGATTTCTTCAGTGATTAGTCTTGTCAATACCAACCTTTAGAGTATGTTTTTAACAATGCTTTTTTTAATGTCATGTGTTCAATTAATTTCAATAAGTTGCTCAATGTGGTTTCTAATTTACTTGATAGCAAAGCTACTGGTTTCTGAAGTCTTAAATAAACTTTAGAAGCATTGTAACAAGGTGGTTTTGGACATGCTTTTAGTGCCTTTGAATTCTTGTTTGTTTTATGAGCAAGTGCCTAGTGCTTGGAAAGAAGCTTGGGTTTTAATGATTCCCAAGTCTTATAAGTGAAAGGGGATTCTTATGAATATTTAATCTATTGTCTTAATTGAAACTGTTTGCAAAATTCTTTTTAAGATTCTTTCAAACAGAATTTCTATAGCATACAGCACTTTTGATGTTTTATGAGAGGACAATTTCTCAGTTTTAAAAGGTATGATGATACAGTCTCCAATTTTTGTCATTGGCTTGGTTATTGAAGACACTTTGGGCTTGGTTAGAATAAAAATGTAGAACAAATTCATTAGATTTTTTGGTGGAATTCACAATGGTTGTGTCAACAGGGTTATAACTTATTTTGGTTTAACAGATAAATATTAGGTACATGATAGTTTAGATTAAGGGAAGGTGTTCTTACCTTTTCATTGGTACATATTTTATGATCTTCTTTTATGTGAAGTCAAAAGACAAGAAAGTGTGTATAGATATAGATTGAATTCTTATATTATTGTCAAGACTGGTCATGTTGAATTTCAGACTGGGATAACATCTTTTCTTGCTGCTAGTGCTTTTGTTGATGATACAATCTGAGTTGAAAGCAGTTAGACTGCAACACAACACATTCTTAATATTGCTAGTGAATTTTTTAGAATCAATGACATTTTTATTAATAATAATAAGACAGTAGTCATTCCTATTAATTGCAGAGTTAAATGTCCTTCTTTGTCAATTAGTGGTCTGCCTATTTTTATCGCCAAGAAAGGTGAATTTTATCATTATCTGGATATCTTTTTGTCTACTGAGAGTTTGTTGAAACCTAGTTTAACTAAAGTACATTTAGATGTCAGGTTTTTTATCAATCTTGTACTTAGAAAGACCATTTTAGATAAACAGTTTTCGTATTTAGTGTTAGCTGTTTTCTATCTTATTGTCAGCTACAGGACACAGTTCAGCTTTGTTTCTATTGGAGTGTGTAAAAAGTGGGATGCTTTAATTTGCAAGAACTTGAAATTGAAATTTGGTCTGCCTCTTGACTTTCCTAATAATGCACTTTATCACTCTTTATTGTATGGTTTAAAAACTTTTGAGCAAGTACAAACTGAAAACAAGGTGGCTTCTATTGTGTGCTTTGCAAACTCTGTTGGAATATTGGGTTATTTGTTTTCACACAGGTTTCTAGATTTACAGGCTCTAAGTTGACACCCACTTTATTTTTTGAGGTTTCTGGCTCGTGTGAGGGTCATCCTGTCTAATAATTTTTTGGCAGGTGTAATTCATGGATACAAGTTGTTCTTAAGTGGTCCATTGGTTAGTTCTTTTCATTTTTGGAATAGGACACTTATGTTGTCTGTTCTTAGTAAGTCTGAATTTTTTAGGTTTTTATCTTTATTTTGATAGTATAATATAGCTTTTGTAAAACAGTTTTGTAATCAGAAGGGTGTGGTCTTTGATTGAAAAACTTTTAAGTACTAGAAAAGACTAGACTTGTGTGGCTCTGTTCTTGATTGGTTCAAGCTTTCTGTTGATTTCCTTAATAATATGGCTTTTTTTACTGCTGGTTTTTCTTTTTTGGGTGGTGTTAGACTTTTGAGTGTTTTAGAGTCTAGTAAGTTTAGGTGTATTGGTAGTAGTTTGTTGAATGTTATGGTTAATGGCCTTTTTGTTTATATGGATGGGTCTCTAATGAACTTGGGGAATACTAATATAAGGGCTGGTGCAGTGGTTTTTTTTAAGAATATGAATTTGGATTTGGGAGTTAAAATTTCTGATCTGTTGTCTTCTACTTTAGTAAAACTGCAAGCTATTGTATTGGCTCTCGAATGTGTTCTTTCTCTTAACTCAGTTCATCTTTTTATAAACAGTAAAGCTGTTTTGAATACATACAAATCGGAATTGAGTCTAGTATGTCCGAATTTTTGGAATTAGTATTGGATTAAATGTCAACACATAGTGAACATTATTAGGAAAAAAAATTTATGTTTTAGTTAGTGCAAAGTTAAAAGTCATTCGGATGTTTTAGGTAATGAACATGCTGACATACTTGCTGATGCTGTTTCTCTTTCTCCTTGGTACCTATCTTCTATTTTGAAAAAACATTATATTTTGGCTGATGACAATGCTATTTCTGGTAATTCTAGATATTTTGTGCATGAAATCTTTTAGTCTATTTATTATGTATGCTGAGAAGTTGGTTCTGAGTCTTGGGCTTTGGATAATAGTTTGCACTTAGATGTTGATTGGTCCTGTTCATTTTTGGTTTGGCATCTTAATTCACATATGGCTGCTAGCTTTACTAGTAGACTTACTGCTGGTGCTTAAATGTACTTTATGAAAGCTTTGTATTGTTGATTGCTGATTGCTATTCAAAAGTGTTTTTATGACAAGTATTATCCTAGTATATTGTGTTTATATTATAATAATGTTGAGATTTTGGATCATGTTTTTTCTTGCATAGTTGATAAGTCTGTTTGTCATTATTTGTTGGATGTCTATGTGGCTGTTTGGTGTGTGCTTTCTGGTCTGCCTCTTTTTTTTCATGTGTTTCTCAGTTATTATCCTCTTGTGTCTTGAATGTTGCAGTATGTACAGCCTTTTGCAAAGACTTTGGCTTTAAGGATTGGCTTTGAGAGACCACATCTGTTTTCAAAAATGCCAAAGTTGTGAGTCAGAAGATTGTGAACTTTGTATGTATCCTCTGCATTGCTTTTAAAAAGAAGATTTGGTTAGTTTATGCTAAATACTGGGCTTTTATGGAAAAAAATAGGCTAATATTATGTAATGATTTGATTTCAAAGTTGGTTTCTAGAATGTTTTTGTTATTTTCTGCTGGTGTAGTTAGATTGTTGGGTATTAATAAAGTGTTTAGTGTTGCCTTTGGGTTTTGCAAGTTGTGTTTATTTTTCTCAGATATTAGAAACTCTGTTTTTGTTTATATAGGTGCTTAGTGTTGTCTTAATTAGTCTGAGTGGCTGGTTATATATAAAAAATGCATAATTCATATCTAATTTAGATCAATTATTTGATGTATTATATTAGGCAGTATTTGAATCTCATTCATTAAATTTAAAAAAAAAAAGCTAATAAATCTTTATTAAGTTAATTTTTCTTTTAAAATATTTTTTTATACTTTAAATTGTATTTATTATTAAGTTTATAATAAAATAATCAATATTATATTAAATATTTTATATAGTTATTTTGTAGTAAAAGTTAATTTTTTTGCAGAAAAATTTTATTTGTAAGCTTTTCAAATAATATGTAGTTATTTTGTTATAAAAGTTAACTTTTTTACAAGAAATCTAAATTATAAACTATTTAATAATATAAAAAAAAATATATATGTTTTAAAAAAATTGTTTTAAATCTAAGTTTAAAAGTTATTAACAGTTATTAAAATTAATAGTTAATTAATTTTAAAATATTAATATAGAATAATTAATTTTAAAGCAATAATAATTAAAAAATTGGGTTTTTAATATAAGTTTTTATTAAATTAATATGTAAAAAAGTGATTTTTAGCTAATTACTATTAAGTAAAATATTTAATAAAAAATTAATTTTAAAATAAATATATTTTTTTAAAAAGAGAAACTTTTTTTTTATATAATTTGTTATAATATTATTTTAAAATTTAGCACTTTTTTTTCTAATATTTTAGTAAACTAAAAACATACTTTGTTAACTATATATTATTTTTATAAACTATAGATTATTTTAGTAAACTATTAAATATTTTGTTAAATTTCTAAATATTTTGGCAAATTTTAAATATTATATAGTTTAAGATATTACATAATTTAATTATATTTGTATCTATACAAATCAAATTATTAATTAAATAATAATTTAAATAATTTAATAAATAATAGGATACTAATTTTTTTTCTTATCTTTCTTTTATTTTATTTTTTTTCGTTTTTTTTTGTTAAGTAATAACATTAAAAATCAATTGTTTAAGAATAAACTTCATAATAGTTTGGTAAAAAAAGAAGCTTTTTTAAGTTTAAATATTAACTTTATCTTATTAGTTTACTAAAAAAACAAAAAAACAATACCAAACTCTAATAATTATAATTAATTAGTATAAAATAATACAACAATAATATTGATACTACAATAAAATTATATTTTTGTGTTTTATAATAAAAAACTCAATAGATAGAACTTTAAATAAGAAAACCTTCAAAGACTAATAACTAATTTTATTACTAAAATCAATTTATTTAAAACTTACTTTGCTTTAATATTAAATTACAAGCACTAAATATTATGATTATATCTTACTAAATTTATTTATAATATTTGGTATTTATTATAATATTATAAAATTTACAAAGACAAAACATTCAAAAAACTCACAAAGTAATAACTATTGAAATATTAAAAAAAATTATTTGTTTTTTAAAAAAGTATTATATTAATACTTTTAAAAAAATTTAGGAATTCCAGAAAAAATATTTGTAGTTAAAAGTAATTTTTTCTACTATATACATATTAAAATTAATTATTATTTAGACAAAACAGCTAATACTAAAAAACTTAGAAAGTAAATTTACCAAAACTTACTATTATATTCAATTATAACTATCAAAAAAGCAATTATAAAAACTTTTTTTTTATTGATAAAGAAATTAAAATATATACACAAAACAATTATTTACAATTTAAAGAAAATTACAACATTAAAAATCTGAATTAAACAAAAAAAGAAATATTCAACAATAGTATAAACAAAAAAAACTGCAATTTATTATTAGCAAAAAATCAAAGTTTCTATTATATTACCAAACTTTAAAAAAATAAAATACTACTTAATTAATTTACTAAATTACACCTTAAAACTTCAAAAACTTCTAAAAAATTTATTTTTAGAACTTTAACAAAAATTTCTGAATTAAATTATTAAAAAAATATATAATCTATTTAAAAATTTTATTTTTGTGCCAAATATTACTTTCTAAAATATTTTTACTTGAAAACAACAATTATTAATTAAATCAACAATTACTTCTTTAAAAAAAATATTATTATTTAAATTACTTATAGCAATTAACAAAAAAAAACAACTAATATTAAATTTAATTAAACAATCAGACATATTGTTTTCAATCTTTTTTTTATTAACAACCAAACAACTCTTTATTATTTTTGTTATAATTTACAGAAATATTGCTAGATTAGAAAAATTTTCAGATAAAAAAAATACTTATACATAAATTATTAAGGCAAAAAAACAATTATGGCAAATAATTAAAATAATACTAAAATAATTTAAGTTCTATTTTTTCTTAATTAAAACTGTAAATTCATAATACCAAAATTTTAATAAAAAACCAATTAATTTTGCTGTCTTTAAATTCCTTTTTTTACAATATTTTTGTAATTTAAATACTTTAATAAGACTATAAAATTAATTTAACATAATAAAACAAAAAAATCATAAAACTATAATTACTTATTTCAGATAATTTAACCAAATTCTTTACCAAATTTAGGCTATTAAAAAAGTCTACTATATACTTAGCCAAATTTTAAATTAATTTATTAAAAAACTAAAAAGCAGTATTTTTAGTTTATTAGATTTTATTATTTCAGAAGTTTATAGAATATAATAATACCTGTTTGTAACTTTAAATTAATAAAACAAAAAGCAAATTATATTTAAGTCATTAATTTGGCTATAAATAGAATCTTTAATATTGATACAAAGTTTATTCAATTAAGTAAAAAAATATCTTAAAAAATTAAAAAATTATTTGCAAAAAATTCAGAATATACCAATTTTTACAATATTAAAAAAATAGTAATAGTTTAAAGTATTAATAACAATAATAATACTAATAACAACAACAATCTTAGAAACAAAATTTTTATAATTACTACTAGTGCCAAAAATTTGGTTATATTGTAAAAAATTACTACAAACAAATATCAGATTAGAATTGTAAAAACTAATATTAGTAACAATTAAGATATTCACAATTAACAAAATATTAATATTCTTTATCTTAATATTAACAATCACAATACTTATCTTAAACTCTACAAAATTATTATTAATATTCTTAAATAATAATACAATTTCAATTTAGTATTAAGTTTTACAATATAATAATTCAAGATCTCAAATTATTAATTATAATTAAGAATAATAAAACAATAATAAAAATCAAATTCAATCCACAATAGTACTACTTCGAAATATAAGTCTAAAATTGAAAAAAACTTGGCTTTTTTTAGAGCATTTAGCATGTTGTTGATTTTTAATAAAGAGTATATATTTCTAATTATTATACTGTTAAGTTAACAATAATTTATACAAAATCGAATTTTTCTATTTTTTTTACCAAGACAACAAATAAGACTCAAAAACTTCTTAATAATTAAATAAAACTATTATTGAACATTTATTGAATTTTTTCTTTAATAAATTGATAATTGGCAGATAAGACTTAGTATATTTGTTGATATTTTAGTAAAGTATTTTTTGTGCAAATTTAATGCTATATAATGTTGGTTTTTTCCAGGTTATTATTGTTTCTAAGAAAAATATCAACATATTCTGTAATTAACTGTTTTAATTGTCTTTGTTATTGTAATTCTAAAAGATTTATGTTAATTTAAAAAAGTTTTTTTTTCAATAATGTAATAGTTTTTAATAGTGAAAATAATATTTGAATTTAAAAGTATTATATATCTTACTATTTTAATAAAATTAAAAACAATTTGAGAGGTTTTATTTTAAAAAATATTATTATATATGATCCTAATTTCTAATCTATTTAATAAAATAATAGAATAATTGTTAAAATTATAAAATATAATCTGAAACTTTTTCATTCTTTTAAGAATATAAATATTTAGTATTAAGATGTTATGTTCTTTGTAAATCTGTTTATTGGATTTAAAATTTTGTTTTGTAATAATAGATTTTAAGCAAGTATAAATTTTATAATATTCTCTAAAAAACAAAATAATAATTGGTTGTAAAAGTCAAAAAATCTGGTGAAATTTATTTTGTATACTAAAAATTATGTTTATTGGAACTGTAAATCGTCTATTTGAATCAAAATTTTGGGGTTTTTTTACATTTATCTAATTATTTTCTGTTGTTAACTTATTGTAAGTTTAATAAAATTTAAGTTATTTTTGTTGTATTTTAAACAATATTTTTTTAATTATTATAATAAATATAAATAATTATTTATGTAATAAAAAATAAAATAAATTTGGATAATTAAATGACAAAAAAAAAGATAATTAAAAATAATAAAAATAATAAAAGAAAAAATTCAATTAAAAAATAAATTAAATTTGTAAAAATTAATAATCTCAATATAAATATGTTTAAAATAAAAAATTAAACAAATATTTAAATAAAAAATTGTTAAATAAAATAAAAACAAATAGTTTTTTTAATTTATATAACTTTATATAAGTTTAAATTACTGGTTATATATAAAAAATATGTAAATAATATTTTTGTTACATATTTTAAGTTTTAATTAATTTATATTTAATTAATACATAAAAATAACATTAATAAATTTGTTTTATATTTACAAATTAAAATATATAAGCTTTTATTTATTAAGTTTAAATTAATATAAAGTTATATATATATATATAAAATAATAATAAAAATATATTTAACACTGGTTTAATTTTTTTTAAAACTTACAATTATTTTTACTTTAAAATAATAAAACAAATTTTATTCAATATTAAAATATATAAAACAATTATAATGTTAATTTAACAAAACAAAATAATTTAATGAATATTGCAAAATACAATAATTATTTAAAAAAGCAATTATATTATATAGGTATATGGCAAAAAGTAAAAACTCTGATTATTGTTATAATTTAATAAAGATAAGTTTGTACTTAAATAGTAAACTTATACTGATAAATCAAAAATCTAAAATGTCATTAACATGAACCAAACATATATTAGGCTATATCTTCCCAAACCATAACAAATATGCAAAACAGCATGACGAGCATTAAAGATATTAAACGTAAATTAGAATATGTAAAGACTCAGTATGGGAGATACATGGAGAAGTTAAAGAAGAAGGGTGAGAAGCTGGGTGAAAAGGAAGTTGAGTTATATGACATGAAGAAGAATTTGAGACAGAAGAAGTACAAGGACAAAAACAAAAAAAATTGGTGAATAAAAGATGTGCAAGAGCTAGAAAAGCAAAAAAAAAAGCTAAAAGAAGAAATGAAGGAGCTAAAAACAAGTAAAGATAGATAGGAGATGCAGATGCAAAAATTACAAAATACGTTGATGGAAACAATTCAGACAGGTAACTCAAATGTTGGAAAATAGAGTAGGATAAAAAAGTACTTTTTTTGGAAAAATAGAGTAGTGTGTATATAGAATAGAATAGACATAGTAATGTGGTTTTCTATACTGTAGATTTATCACTAACTGGAGTTACTTTTCTAGTTAAAATCAGCTTAGAAAAGGCACTGTCATCTATACCACTACCTGTAACATATTCTTTACAGGTGTTATATCAAAGACTACTATGAAAGTTAATAGTAACCCACCGACAAATATACTGTTTTGGGATAACTTTTTTGAGGAAGTGAACCAATTCTGCTTTGATCAACAACTAAGATTCAAAAAACTGCAATTTGTTAAAGATAGAGAGATAACTAATAAAGAAAATGTTTGTGATGCCTTGAATTCTAACATTTGTACAGTGGTAAATAGGCTTATGTTATCAGAAGATTATAAGTTTACAAAGCTTCAAACCCATACTCCTGGTATATCAGACTTCAATTGTTTTCTTGAAAAATTATTAATCTTAGTGATCGAAGTTAAAAGAAAGCATGTGTTAGAAGATATTGGTGGAAGGACATTTTTTGAGTTTTATCAAGATAATGACAAGACAAAAATAGTGGTCCAACAAATCTACAATTATATAAGAGCAAATGAGTATAGATATGGTATTGTAATCACCTACAATAATCACTGGTTTCTATACCAAGAGCACACAAAACTTTTGATCTCAAAAACTCTTTCACTACAATCAAAATCTCTGCCAGTGCTTAAGGCATATGCTTATTTGGCTTAACAAGCAAAGAATAATCCTGAATCCCTTAATCCATATAAGGTGCCATTTATTTTTATAGAATTAGTGTTTTTTTAACCAACTCATGAAATAATAATTTACGTGTTCTTTGATTACAGTCAAAATTATCTTCTATCCAATCAGCAAATCAATAATCAATTATCAGCACATCCATATATCAACAATTATCCAATGTTTCGGACAAGCTACATAATTTTACTTTTACAGATTTTAAGTTCATGGATATACTAACTCAAGGCCGAAGTGGTAAAACACTCTTATGTAAATTTCGTGGTAAAACAATTGCTTTAAAGACTGTCGACTTGGCAAAAGCACCATTATATATTCTGGAAAAAATGCAAAAAGAAATAGAGATCTATGAAAGTCTTGCTAATATCCAGAGACAATATATTCCGAAATTGGTTTGTCATGGATATTATGGAGGAGGAATGTGTTTCATTATTGGATTGACCATTGTTGGCACCCTATTAGATAAGCACAAAATAACAAAACAGCAAAGTTTAAAAGCTCTTAAGGCATTAGAAGCCATCCACAAGCATGACATTCTCCACAATGACATTTGGAAGAAAAATATTTTAGTTGATGATAGTGGAGACATATAATTGATAGATTTTGGAATAACAAGTTGAACAGACACAAAAAAAAAGTGAAAGCTTTTTGAGAAAGAACAGATGAAATTATCTTGTTTACTAGATGAATATACAGTTATGTCCCACAGTTGCCCTGTTAGTTCCCAGGAATTTGATGATTGTATAGAGAATGTAATTACAAAAACTGTCTTATGTAACTGAGTATGCAATCAAATATTATTATGCTTTTATATTGGTTGAAATACTGGTAATGTGGTAACAAAAAAAAAGAGAGATAAACCTATGTTTGGTCATTCTCAGTAAGATTAATGTGGTCATAGAATTTGAGTTGATTATTGCTAGAATAAATTTGTAATTTAATGCGTTTTATTTTATTTCGCCATTTTTTTAGGTCAAATAACAGGGAGTTTTCATTGGAACTCGTTGGTATTTCACTTAGACCATTAACTTAAGAATGCCAGAGTAGTTTCATAACAGAAACCATAGTAGTAAATGTAAGTTTCAATCAAACGTGATTTATTCCGGACTTAATGATCGACAGAAACTACAGTAAAATAGTTTAGTCTCAGATCAACTCGAAATTGATGCCTTTGTTTGACAAATATGCAGATTACTGTTATGAGAGTGATAAAATTTATATATAGGTTGGGGAGTGGAGTAGGATAAAAAAGTTGTAAAAATTACTTTCTTATCCATCCTATTACCATTATTCTTCGTTCATTTGGCTAATTTGTGCTCATTCACTTCTGCCTCTTGCTTCCAAAATTGCTTTGCATTTAACTCAATAATAAAACCTTTGGACTTAATGTTAGCTCTTAACTTAAGTTTTACTTCACCTCCGTTATCTATCATCTATACCCGTTTTCATCTATTTGAGAGAACGTTCGATATACTCTTATGATGTTAATTAACTATTGCTTTCTTCCTTCCCTTTTCTTGTCGCCGATGTGCTTTATAGCTGAGTCTTCCTCTGGTAGGTTTATTTGTTCAATCTATTTTTATTAATATGTGTTTTGAGTGTGAAAGTGATCTGTTTTAGCATTAAGTTTTGTGGGCAGAGCTAGGTTATATGTAAACTCTTTTCAAAGAAGACAAGAAATAGTATGGGTTACAAGAGACGCTATGGGTTAATAGAGGAGCAATGGAGGGAGAATAGTTCAAATGCATTACAACGTGCATTGGGGTCATAGTACCGCTTGCGACATTGACTAATTGGTGTTTTTCCTCCTGTTGCCGTGCATTTTTAGCAAAAGATACACAGAAAGATAAAACCCACTGTGGCTGCGCTCCACCAACAAAATCAGGCTTTCGTGGATGCCTTTAAAATACCGTACAAGGATCCATCGAACCTAGTCGAATTATTTCAAGAATACATCAATAAGAAACACGTGTATTGGTTTGCCAATCAGACAAATCACATACCTTATGGAACACTCTTTTAGAGTTCTGGATACGGAAAAACCCGTCTTATTGAGCAAATTGCGAGGAAAATTCCTACATTATATGTGTGTCTACGCCCCAAGGAAAGTACTGGAAGATGTGTATAAGAGACAGCTCGTGGAGAGGTGGTGGCACGAATTATCCTAATTCTCGCAGTGAGGTCTATACAGAAAACGAAACAATGGAAATCAATTGCCATCACAGTCCAACAATTAATGGAATTACTGGATCCTGCTGCAGTTAACCTACAAGATTTTGAGGATGCAACTGTGGCTTTTACACACTTCATTCCCATAACATACGTTCCTGAAACATGTTCTTTGAAAGAATATTATCAACGACGGTGTGCTGTGATTCTTAAGCGTAATAATCCTGGTGCAGACATTATGATTCCTGTAAAATTAGCAGAAGATCGATATTCCTATATCCTTGCTCAACTGAAAAACTATGCATCAAGCGACCGGAATGCAGACAAGACCTATCCAGAGTCTGGTTCATCCAAATTAACTTCACGATTTGTTTTTCAACAATCAGATCTCAAAGATCATGAAGAGCAATACATCACTTTATATTGGCCACTCGGATTTCAAGGACAACTCAGAGAGATTCCACCAATCCGCGAGTCCAAATGCCAAAAACTTGAACAAAAACAACACACTTTTGCACACTTTGGACTAGATACTTTCGAATTTCTTGATTCCAGCATCAAAAAAGAATTAGCAGACCTTTTGGACGCCTTTATTTCACCCTTTGATGAAACATGGAAGTTTGAAAATGAGGAGACAGGCGATCATTGGTCTGAGGATCATATTGTGGCTCAAGATCCCCTTGTTTACAAGTTTAGTATTCAATACCAATGTGATGGCAAGTGATGTGCTCGCTTTTGACTTTCTTCAATAGCAGGTATTACATTGAGTTTGTATCAGGTGAGGCTGGCTTGAGTAGCTGGCTTGGTTTAGAGCATCTGCAAGTATTAATCAGTGAGTGAATTTATAGTCTTTTTGTATTTTATAAAACGTAACGATAAAATGCTTGCGAAAGATTCATTCAATTAAAACCTTTTGCGAAATTTAAGGAACATTATAAAACATTATTTTTTGGCATGAAAATAATGAAATTCTTTTAGTTTAATGTCCTGTTATTCTAAAAATTGAGAAATCTAATCACATTTTCATTATAGACAATTGTGAAAATTTTTTGTTTATAATAATTTCTTTTTGCAGTTTTTTGGTTTAAGTTGAAAATATTTTTTTATTTAAAAACTTTTGAAATAAGATAAATAAAAACTTGCATGTAATTTTATTTCTTACAATTTATGGAGTTTTTTTGAATTAACATTTAAATTTATGTATATTAATAATTAAACTTTTTATTAATTGAAAATAATATTTTTTGATAAAAAATTCTCAAATTTAATTTAAATTTTCATAATTTCAAATAAATATATAATAATAATTATAAGACAGTTTTTAAATTGTTTTCTATTAAAATGTTATGTATTGTTTAAGTGTAAAAAATATTTTAATTTTTAAAATTAATTTAAAATATTTTTTTGATTATTTAAAAAAATTAAGCATATATTAATAAAACTGTATTATATAAAGACTTTAAATTTGACAAGTACTAGTTTTTACATTAACACTAATAATGTTATTTAAATTGTTTAAAATATTTAATCTTTAAAATAAAAATTATATTAACCATAGAAAATATTTATTTTTATTAAATACTATAAAAATATGATTAAAATAGCCACATAAATGTTTAAAAAATGTTTTTACTTTGTTAAAAACTTTATTTTTTCATAAAAAAATTTTTACTTTTCTGATTTTTTTGAATAAATACACTAATTTTAAAGTTTAAATATTAGTTAATACAATTAGCTTAACTGAAGTTAACTACAAAAACTTCTTTCTCTTGTTCATCCACAAATCCCAAAAAAGAGTCTAAAAAGTTTTTTTTGAAAGAAGTTTTTACCATTCAGTACTATCTCTAAACCATTTCTGTTTGATTACAAGGCCACCATTGGCCCAAATACTGCTATTATGAAGAAGGCTGCTAAGAGTTCTAGTTCTGATGATGGTTTTGAGATGGTTTTATCGAGAAAGAAGAGGAGGGGAGGTGTTTTGGAAGATGATTCTAGTGGTAAAAAAGTGGCTTCCAAAGTCTAGGAGAGCCATTCATGAGATTCAGAAACTGGGAACACTACTGAGTCTGAGAGTATTGATATGAAAGAGGAGTGTCTGGTGGAGGAAACCAGCTTTGATTTTGGTGAAAGTGGTGCTCTGACTGGTGAGGATCATAATCAAACACCCACGAGTTCAAAAGTCAAAACCAAAAAGACATTGGGCAAGCCGTTAGGAAAGATTGATTTCTCAAAGGATGGTGATAGTAATAGTATTCTTTCGGATGCTCCTCTTGACCTCCCCCCTCCTTTGAAAAACTTGGTTAATGTTTCAGTCAGGAAGTCATTCACATTAGATATTGGCTTGAATAAAGTGGCCAGCTATTTTTCTCAGGAAAAGCTTGTAGTGGTGAGGAAATTATTTTCTGGAATCAATGGTTTTGGGGGGGCGTCTATTCTCTCAAAATTCTTAGGGATCATCAGAGCGACATTCACTTCCGAATTGAGTCTAATAAAAGCTATTGATAAGGCTGCAAGTGCAAAGATCCTAGTAAACACTGATCTCAAAAAATCATCTGGGTGATCAGATCGGGCTGTGGTCATAAAAGAAATTCCAATTGGAACATCAGCTGAAGCTGTGCGCGCTGTGCTATCCGAGTTTGGAGTTATTAAGGTGATCAAAATGCAGTTAATTGGGCTGTGGCAGAAGGCAGTGGTAGAATTCGAGCAATTGGATCAGGCTGATTTGGTCGCAGCTGAGTGGTCTATTCTAATCAGGAAAGATGCTATACATGTGGCTAGGGCTAATTCAGACAAGAAAGCATGAGATGCATGGGACTGACATAGGGCACTGTTCTACATATTACCAATGGGGACCAATGCTTATGATATCTGGGACTTTGTTAAATCTGTGAGTGGGAAAACATGTGTCATTAATCGTCATTCTGTTATGTATAATCGGACCAGATGTGCTGTTGTTTGCTTCGACTCTGCTGAATCATTGGATGCTACTGTGGGAACCATGCCAGTACTTAGGAACACCAATCTCCGCTGGTTTTGCCTTATTTCTACTAAATGCGCCAAGTGTGGGAAATTGGGTCACACATCATTGGGTTGTATGGTTGGTGGAAAATTTTCTTCTGGTAGTTTGCTGTATAGGGTTTTCTTGGATGCGGATAAAAGCAGGCTGACAACCATCTATGCCAAACACTCGGCTCCAGTTGCCTGTCCGGTCTCTTTTGGTGGTCTCTCTTGGACAAAGATTGCTCGCGGGTCTTCTTTGCTCTCCCTCTCTAGTCAGAATGTTTTGGTGGATAATGGCTCCTTTTCGGAGATGAAACCGCTCCTACTGGTTATGATGAAAGTCAACAATAGGTTCGCCGCTCTTGAGCGCAGTCTCACCAGCCTTGTGGAGCAAGTTGGTAAGCTGGCTAAAAGGTTGGATGCACTTGGGCCAATAGTTTCCCAGCCTAGCCCTGGATGTCAGCCATTGGTGACCCCTTTATCACAGGATCAAGGAGCGGATGTAGTGATGAGTAAGAGTTTGGGTGTGTCCACTAATAGTGGGAATGTCGCAGGAGCGGTGTTTTTCGATATGTCTTCAATGTTTAAGCTGGAAGACAGCATAAAGTGTCTGATGGAAACAGTTCTGGGCCTTTTGGCCAAAGTAAATAGTATTGGTACACGTTCGGTGTCTCTACCCCTCACTCAATGAGCAGTTTGGTCTGGAAAGTTGCTATGTGCAACATCAGGGGCATGAACAATCCCACTAAGCAGAAGGACATTATTAGGTGGCATAAAGAAATGAACAATATGGTCTCTATCGTTACTGAAACAAAATTGAGGAGTAAGGTTCATTCATAGATTACAGATAAGTTCAATGGTGTCCAAGTATTCACTTCTGGTTTAGACTCTGGTCACTTGAGTGTGAGTGTTGCTGTTGTCTTGGACATTTCTTTGGCTCATCATGTGTGCAAGATTTCTGAGGTGCCTAGTCAGCTCCTGTCTATTAAATTACTTTTCAAGAGTAAACTTTCTGTATTGATTCTGGGGCTTTATGTTGGTGCCTCTTCGGTGGTTCAGTTCTCTCAGGCTGGTGAAATCAACTCTCTCATTGCAAAGACTGTCAATAAATCTTCTTTCACTGTTCTTGGTGGTGATTTTAATGAAGATAGTTCTCATAAGTGTGCTAGTTTTAGGAAGTGCCTTGATTTGGGTCTGGCTAATTCTTTGGTCGGAAGCCCAGCTGTGAAAATGCCTACTTGGACAAACTCTAAGGGTGTTAGAAAAATGATTGACTATGTTTTGGTTTCTTTGAATTTGGTTAATGCGATAGTACACCGTGGTGTTTCAGATGCTGGTGAATATTTTGAAATGGATCATCAGGCTGTTTCTGTGTCTTTGGGTTTAAGTGGTTTGCTGGACATGCAGTTGAACTCTCTTCACAAACAGGCAAATAGAGATCGTTGGAAGTTTAATTTTAAGGATGTTGATAACGTGAAATGAAACAAGTTCAAGAGTGCTACAGCAGCTAATGCTGCCATGTTCTCTGATGATTTTATTGCCTCCCAGCAGTTCTCAGATTTGGATGTGATGTGAGATGTTGTTCGCAAAATAATGGTTCTTTCAGCTGATGATGGTGTCTTTACTAAGGAATCATCCAAATTTCATAAGTTAGAACTTTTGATATCAAAGCTGGTTAAAGCTTCTCAGTCGATTTGTCATGATGAATTCATTTCACTGTTAGATGTCTGGGGTTCTCTTGACGATGATAATGCCTCTGTGGTCAGATCTCTCTTTCTCTCCAGTTCTCCTCTTGATACTGTTCGGTCAGCTTTCTCCAAGGTCAGAAAGACTTATCACTCACTTAAAATGGTGGAATCGAAACACATAGAAGAATCTCAAATCAAGTCGGCAATCAAAAAGAGGATGGAAAGTTTTGAGCTGAACAAGAATCACACTATTCGGAGTGTCTTGGAGTGCTCTTTCCATAAGGTCATTTTGGACCACTTAGTTGTGAATAATGAGCTGATTTTGAAACCTGGTCTTGTGAGATCGAGAGTCGATGATATCATGAAAGGGTAGACTAGGAAGTGTAGGGTGGTTCTCAATGTCCCTGATATGTGGCATCATCAGTATCGGCCATTGGATTACGTTTTTGATGAGGCTTTTTCTGGTGTAATACAGCCAATTAAGTTTTTGGAATTGTTTGGCATGGTTTTTGATCTGCCTATTGGCAAGACTGCTGGTCTTTCAGGTATTTCAAATGAGCTGTGAATGCATAGTGATAGGTCTGTTCTGGATATGTTCTTGGTGCTTCTGAATTCTTGTCTGTTTCATGAGTCTGTGCCTGGTCCTTGAAAAGAAGCTTGGGTTTCAATAATCCCTAAATCATATAAGTGGGAAAGTGTCTTCACAAATACCTGACCTATAGCCTTAATCGAGACGGCTCACAAGATCCTCTCTAAGATTCTCTCTGACAGGATATTACTGGCATGCAGTGCTCATGACATTCTTCATGGGGATAATTTTTCAGTTTTGAAGAGTATTACTACCCAGACTCCTATTTTTGTTATTGGTTCGGTTGTTGAAGATGCTTTGGAGAAAAATCAGGAGCTCTGGCTGGTATTGCAGGACATGTGAAAGGCGTACAACTCTGTTGGATAGGAGCATCTTGAGAGGTGTTTGGTTAGGATCAAAATGTGTGGCAAGTTTATTCATTTTTTCGGTAATATTCATAGAAATCGGACCAATCGGGTTATGATAGACTTTAGTTTAACTGATGGTTATAGTGTACATAATAGGTTGGACCAAGGAGAAGTTTTTTTCTTCCTTCTTTGGTGCATATTTTATGATCCTCTTTTGTGTGAAGTCAAGCATTAGGAGAGTGTGTGCGGATATAGGCTCAATTCCCATTTTGTCTCCAGGAGTAGTCATGCTGAATCTCAAGCTGGGTTTTCTACTTTTTTTGCTGCTGGGGTCTATGTTGATGACATGATTTGGATAGGCAGCAGTCAGACTGCTACTCAGCATATTCTCAATGTTGCTAGTGAATTTTTTTGAATTAATGACATTTCAATCAATAACGACAAAACTGTGGCCATTTCTATTAATGCCAGGATCAGCAATCCGTCTCTTTTTATTAGTAGTTCACCCATTTCCATAACCAAAAAAGGCGAATCTCATTAGTATCTTGGTATCTTTCTCTCAACTGATGGTCTTTCTAAGCCTAGTTTGGCTAAAGCACATTCGGATGTTTATTTTTTCAGTAATTTGGTTCTAAAGAAAGCAGTTTCGGATAAGCAGTTCTTGTACCTGGTATCAGCAGTTCTCCATCTTATAGTCAGCTACAGGATGCAGTTCAGTTTTGTCTCTGTTAATATGTGCGACAAGTGGAATGCTCTGATTCACAAGAGTTTAAAACTTAAAACTAGTCTTCTTCTCAATTTTTCTAGTGACATGATTCATCATCCTTTCTTTTATGATCTGAAGTCCTTCTCACAATGTCAGTCTGAAAGCAAGGTTGCTTCACTTATTAGTTTTGCGAACTCCTACAGGGTTCTGGGTCAATTGTTTAGTTACAGGTCTTATGACTTACAAGTTCTGTGCTGGCACCTTATTTATCCATTGAGTTCACTGGCTTGTATCCATGTCAGAGTTTCCAATAATTTCTTGTCAGGTATGGTACGCATTCTTCTTGAATGCAATTTGTCTTTAGGTGGCTCTTTGGCCAGCTCTTTTTGGTTTTGTAATAGGGTGCCTATGTCTGCTGTTTTGGGCAAATCCTTGTTTTTCAAATACTTGCCTTCTCTCTGGCATTATGGCATTGCCTTTGTGAATCAGCTTCGGGATCATCATGGGGATATTTTTGACTGGTACATCTTTAAGTGGTAGAAGAAACTGGATTCTCGTGGCCTGATTCCTGAGTGGTTTGGACGCTCTGTTGCATTTCTTAGTGGTGTATCTTCCTTTCCATTGGCCTTGAGTGGTATTGGCCCTGTGGACATTTGTAGTTCTAATGGTTTTGTGTCTGTATGTGATCATCTTTCTCAGATTGGCACTGATAGTTTGTCTGTGTATACAGATGGGTTGGTAAAAAATTTGGGCATGACTGGTTGTAGGGCCAGAGCTGCTGCCTTTTTTGAGAACATTGACTTGGGTTTGGGTGTCTGTGTTCTGGGTCTGATGTCATCTACTTTGGCGGAGTTGCAGGCTGTAGCGTTGGCTCTGGAATGCATACCTGTGGATCATTCTGTTCGCCTGTTTTTGGATAGCCAGGCAGCTTTAGATGCTTGCAAGTCAGAGGTTGACTTGGTGTGTCCTGACTTTCGCAATTGGTGTTGAGTTGAGCACTGGCATATTAGGAATATTATATGCGGAAAGAATTTAAGGGTTAGCTGGCACAAGGTTAAGAGCCACTCTAGTGTGTTGGGAAATGATTGCACCGATAGCATCGCTAACACTGCAGCTCTCTCTGATTGGTTTTTTCCTCCTCGTGTGGCTGAACAATTTTTGTTGGCAGATGGTGGTATTGTTTCTGGCAATTCTAGACACTTTGTTTGTGATGTTTTTTATGCTGTCTGTCAGGCACGCTGGGAGGTCAGTTCCAGTTCTGAGTTCCTAGCTGGTGATTTGCACTCAGATGTCAATTGGCTTGCCTCTTTCAGAGTTTGGCATCCTGATTTGCATATGGTGATTGGTTTCACCAGCAGACACACTGCTGATATTCGTACTTACTTCATGAAGGCTTTGTACCATCAGCTTCCCATGGCTGTTTGAAAACGCGTTTATGATAAATGTTACCCCAGTGTTTTGTGTCTGTATTGTGGTAAGGTGAAGGTGTCTGATCATGTGTTTTCTTGTGTTATTGATGATGTGGCTCGTCGTTGGGTTTTGGAATCCTGTATGTCTTCTTGGAAGGTGCTTTTTGGTCTCTCCCTCTCTGCTTCATGCATTTTACAGCTGCTGTCAGCCTGTGCCTCGGATTTCCTAGTGTTCTCAACTCTTTGCAAGGGTTTTGTTTTCAAAGGATGGCTTCAGGAGGCTGTTTCCATCTTCTATGTTCCCAAAGTTGCTGGCATTAAAATTGCTGATTTTGTATGCTCTATTTGTGTCACTTTCAGGAATGACATTTGGTTGGTCCATGCTAAGCATCATGCTTATATGGAAAGGAATGATCTGATCCCGGTGGATGGCTTGGTTTCCATCTCAATTTCTGGTTTGACTTCAAGATTCTTAGATGGTGTGGTTAAACTGCTTGGTGTTGCTGAAGTGTTTGGTGTCTGTTTTGGCTTTTACAAATCTTGCTCTTTTTTTTCAGATATTGGTGACCCAGTTTCAATTAATATAATTGTGTAGTGTTGTCCTGACTGGCTCGAATGGCTGGTCATGTGTAGACAGTGCATGATTCATGCCTAGTTTAGATTATTTCTTTGATGTATAGTTCTAGGTAATGTTTGGACCTCACTCATTAAATGATAATAATAATAAAAAAAAGTTAAAAAAAAGTTTTGTTTAATAAGTTGTTTTTTAATATTATTTATTTATTTTTTATTTAAGTAAATTTAAAAATTGTTTTAAAGCATTTTATTTTAAATTGATTATAGTTTTAAATATAAATGTAAATTTTTATAAAAGATTAATATTATTTTTAATATTTTTTTAAAGTTAATTTTTTGAAAATTGAATATTTTGCTGTTTATAAGCAAAATAATTAGAATATCTATTAATATTAGATATATTTTTTTATATAAAAATTTTTACACTAAAAATTTTTTATTTGTTGGTTTATAAATATATTAGTTAAAAAATTTAAAGCATATAATTAAGTAGCTAAAATAAATTAGTTAAGATGATTTTATATTTTTTGTAAAATAATCAAAATAGAATAAATATTTTTAATCTTTTTAAAAATTTAGTTTTATATAATAAAATATATTGTATTAATAAATTTACTTTTAATATTTCAAAAAATTTATAATTAAAATAAATAAACAAAAAAACTTCTTTCTCTCCTACATCCAAAATTTCCCAAAGAGCCTGTTTCTGAAAAAGAAGTTTTTTGTTTTTTGTTCTTTCTGCTATATCATTTCAACATTTCTTTACACGATAACCCTTTCATTGTGGATTTGGAGGCTGTTGCTGGTGGTAGTATGGCTAAGAAAAAGGTGCATAAGGGGGTCTTTTATGGTCCTGCTGGTGGTTCATTTGCTCAGAAAAAGAAAGTGGTTGTTGACAATGTTAAGCACTCTGGTAATGAAAAAGATGTTTCTTTGGACAAACCTGTTTCTGGTAGTAATATGTTCTCTGATGCAGATGGTGAGTCTAGTGATAGTGAAGACAGTGTCTTGATGGCTGGTGTTAGTGCTGGTTCTTTGCTTGGCTCAGCTGTCAATACTCCCAAAGCCAAAAAAATGATATCTGGTATTGTTGATGGCTCTTCTCTTGGCTTAATTAACTATAATATAGACGAAGATGCCGAGAACCTCTCTCCTCCTCTCAATCTCCCTTTCAGCAAAAAGTGAATTAATCCCAAAGTGGTAAAGACTCCTGTGGAAGTGGCAGTTAAGAAGTCTTATGCTTTGGATATTAATCTTTCAGCAGTAGAAGGAAAATCAACTACAGCCAAAACTCAAGCAATCAGAAAAATTTTTTCAGTTGTCAATGGTTTTGGGGGGGCCACTACCCCTTCAAAATTTGAAGGGATCATCAGATCCACATTTACATCTAAGGAGAGCATGAACAAAGCCACGTCATTGGCTGAAGAAATAGGGATCAAGGTAAATGGCAATCTTAAAAGACAAGGGATCAGGTCAGATCGGGCTGTGGTAATCAAGGAAATTCCCATGGACACGCCAAAAAATATGATCATCGCTGCAGTATCCAAATTTGGGGAAATTAAATCAATCAAGATTCAGCTGATTGGAATATGGCAGAAGGCTGTGATGGAATTCGCCAAATTGGGACAGGCAAAGCAATTGGCTTCAAAATGGTCCTTTTTAATTGGAAAAGATTCTGTGCATGTGATGAAAGCCATGGGAGATCGAGATATCTGGGCCTCTAAGGATTGTTTTAGGGTGCTTCTGTTTACGTTGCCAGTGGGAACAACTGCACATGATCTTAGTAATCTTCTGGATAGGACTGGTGGCAAAACTTGCATCATTAATTGTTCATTGGATACTGACAATAAAGTTTGTTGTACTGTGGTTGGCTTCGAATCCGAAAATGATCTGAATTCTGTTTTTCTCATTGAGCCTGTTTTTGGTGGTATTTGTCTTTTGTGGGCTAGATTGGATTTGGTTCAGTGTGGAAAGTGTGGGCATCTTGGTTATTTGGCTTTAGAGTGTGATGCACCAGATATGTCGTCTTCTGATCTTTTAAGTTTTTTTAATAAAAAGCGTGCTCCTGGTGTTGATCGTCTCCAGTTGGCTAAGTTATATGTAAAGAAGAATGTTCCCATATCTTGCCCAGCTGCCTTTGGTGGCAAATCATGGGCTCAGGTAGTCTCTCTTGCTTCCCCTTCTGGTGGCTCTCCTTCTGGTTCTGGTCTTGGTGTTGGCTTCTCTCTCCCTACAACTTCAGTTTTAAGTGGTGGTTCTCTCTCTTCTACAATTCTTGATTCTTTTTTGAATGATTGTTTGGTGTCTTTGAAATGCTCTCTTGAGTTGTTGGCTGACTAAGTGTCTGGTATTTTGAGGAAATTAAGTTGTGTTGAATTGGTGCACATGGTTCCATCTTCTGGTGCCCCTCTTTTGGTTGGCTCTGTGCCTTTGGCCCCTGTTTTAGACTCTGATATGGCTTTGGATGGTGAGTTGGCATCATCTGCTCCCCATTCTCCAAGTGCTGATTTGGGTGCTGGTTTCAATTCAAGTAGTTTGAAGATTCTAACTAACAAGGTGGGTGGTTTGAAGTCTAAAATGTTAGCTCTGGAGGCTTCTGTCAGTTCTGTTTTGGCTAGGTTAGATTTTTTGTGTTTGGGTTCAGGTTCATCGGCTCTCCCTTTTTCTCAATAAGTCAGTTGGTATGGAAGTTTGCTACTTGTAATGTTCGGGGCCTGAATAACTCTGCTAAACAGGCTGATGTTATTCACTGGCACTTTGATATGAGTAACTTGGTTTTGATTTTCACAGAATCTAAGCTTAAGGACAAGGTTCGACCGTGAATTGCTGGCAAGTTTGATGGTGTTTGAGTCTTCACTTCTGGTTTGGATTCTGGTTTTTTTGGTTCTGGTGTGGCAATTGTTATGAACAATTCTTTAGCAAGGCACGTTTTCAAGGTTTCTGAGGTGCCTGGCCGGCTCCTCTTCGTCAGACTTCTCTTCAAAAATAAACTTTTGGTTTCTGTTTTGGGTCTCTATGCTGGTGCCTCTTCAAGTGTCCAATTCTTACAGGCTGACGACATCAATTCTTTGATTGCTAAGGTGGTAAATGAATCTTCTTTTGTGGTCTTGGGTGGTGACTTCAATGAGGATGGCATTCGTAAGAGTGCCAGTTTCAAAAAGTGCTTTGATCTGGGTCTGGTTAATGCCTTGGGTAGAAGTGTGCTTGTAAAGACACTGACATGGGGTAACTCTCATGGTGTTGTTAAGACCATTGACTATATGTTCATCTCTTCGAGCTTGGTCAATGCTGTGGTGGATTGTGGTGTAACTGGGGTCAAGGACTTTTTTGATACTGATCATAAGGCTGTTTCTGTTTCTGTGGGTTTGGGTGGCTTGCTTGACTCTCAGCTGAATTCAATACACAAGCAGGCTAATAAAAATCATTGGAAGTTTGATTTTGGGAATGCTGGCGAGAAAGGGTGGAACAATTTTAAGAATGCTACATTGGCCAATGGCCTAATGTTCTCGAGTGATTTCACTGCTTCTGTAGAATCTTCAGATTTGGATGCTATGTGGGACATTGTATGCAAAGTAATGGTTCTTTTAGTAGTTGGAACATTCAAAAAGAAATGGTTTAAGAGTTATGATGAGGTTTTTACCAAGAGTTCTTTTAGATTTCACAAGCTTGAGTTGCTGGTATCCAAGCTGGTTAAGACGTCTCGTTTGTTGTCTAGTGTGGAATTTGCGTCATTGTTGAATACGTGGGAGAAGCTCAATGTCAATGGTGCTTTGGTGGTGAAGTCCTTATTTCTTTCAAGCTCCAGTTTTGACAGGATTCACTTAGCTCTGGTTAAGGCGAGGAAGTCTTACCACTCTGCTAAGTTGCTGGAATCCAAATGTGCTGAGGAATCCTATATCAGGGCGGCTATTGATAGAAGAATGGAAAATTTTGAATCAGATAAGGGTCACACTATCAGGAGTGTTTTGAAGCGTCCCTTTCGCAAAGTGGTACTGGATCATTTGGTTGTAGGTGGCGAGCTGATTTTAAAGCCCAGTTCAGTCAAGGCTAGGGTGGATGGAATCATGAAAGGCTGGACCAGGAAGTGCAAGGTGGTGCCAGATATCTTCGATATTTGGTCTCGCCAGTACAAGCCTTTGGAGTATGTTTTTGATGGTGCATTTTCTGGTGTAATGTGTCCTGTTGGTTTCAATGAGTTGTTCAGTGTGGTTTCTGGTCTGCCTGAGGGCAAGGCTGCTGGTTTCTCTGGGATTTCGAACGAGCTCTGGAAACACTGTGATAGGTCAATTTTGGACATGCTTTTGGTGCTTTTAAATTCTTGTTTGATTCGTAAGTCAATACCTAGTGCTTGGAAAGAAGCCTGGGTCTCAATGATTCCTAAGCCGTATGAGTGGGAAGGAGTTTTTATGAACACTCGACCTATTGCCTTGATTGAGACTGCCCGCAAGATTCTTTTCAAGATTCTTTCAGATAGGATCTCGTTGGCTTGTAGTACTTTTGATGTTCTGCGTGGGGACAATTTTTTAGTTTTAAAGGGTACAACAACACAGTCTCCCATTTTTGCCATTGGTTCAGTTATTAAGGATGCTTTGGAGAAGAATTGTGAGCTCTGGTTGGTCTTGCAAGACATGCGGAAGGCTTATGATTCTGTTGGGTGGGAACACCTTTAGAACAGTTTGGTTAGGATAAAAATGTGTAGCAGGTTCATTAAGTTCTTTGGCGGCATCCACAGTGGTCATGTTAACAGAGTTATGATGAATTTTGGTTTGACGGATGAGTATGAGGTGCATAATGGCTTGGACCAGGGGGAGGTGTTCTTACCACTCCTCTGGCGCATATTTTATGATCCCCTTTTGTGCGAAGTTAAGGGACAGACGGATGGGTGTGGTTATAGATTGAATTCTCATTTTATTTCTGGATGTGATCATGCTGAGTTTTAGGCTGGTGTATTCTCATTTTTCACAGCGGGTGCCTTTGTTGATGATACTATATGAGTTGGCAGCAGTCAAAGTGCCACACAACATATTCTCAATGTTACTAGTGAATTTTTCAATATCAATGACATCTCGATTAATAATGATAAGACTGTCACCATTCCCATCAATTGTGATGGTACAGCTTCTTCTTTGCTGATCGGCGGTTCACCTATTTCTATCGCCAAGAAGAGGGAATCACATCGCTATTTGGAGATCTATTTGTCAACTGAGGGTCTTTTGAAGCCTAGCTTGGCTAAGGCGCATTCTGATGTCCAGTTTTTTTCTAATTTAGTCCTGAAAAAGGCAGTATCTGATAAGCAACTTTCATATTTGGTTTCAGCGGTCTTCTTTTCTATCATTGGATATAGAACACAGTTCAGTTATGTTCCTATTAGTGCTTGTGGAAAGTAGGACACTTTGATTCATAAGGGCTTGAGATCTAAGTCTGGTTTGCCACGTGATTTCTCCAATGATGTGATTCATTATCCCTCTCTGTATGGTTTGAAGACTTTTGAGTAAGTTCAAGCTGAGAGCAAGTTGGCTTTGGTCATTTCTTTCACAAACTCTGTTGGGATTTTGGGGCATCTATTTTCTCACCAGTTACATGATCTGCAGGTCCTCTACTGGCGCCCATTACATCCTTTGCAGTATCCAGTTTGTGTCAAAGTCAATCCTCTAAACAATTTTCTGGTGGGTGTGGTGCATATTTTCTCTGGGTGTGATTCGTCATTGGGTGGCTCTCTGACTAGTGTTTTTTGTTATTGGGGTGGAACCCCTATGTCTTTTGTTCTTGGTGAATCCAATTATGTCAAGAGTGTCTCTTTACTTCGGCATTATGGGATTGCTTTTGTAGACCAGCTATAGAACCAAAATGGAGTGGAAGACCTTTAAATGGTGGAAGTGGTTAGACCCATGTGGTCTGGTTCCTGTCTGGTTTGAGCTGTCAGTTCGTTTTCTTGGTGGCGTGTCTTCTCTTTCTGTCTGCTCCACGCTTTTGGCTGATCGTGGCTCTTCAGATGTTCTTCGGTCTCATGAGTTTGACATCATTGGCACTGGTTTATTCAATTCTAATGTTGGTCATCTTTCCGTTTACACAGATGGATCTCTAAGTGATTTAGGGACTGTTGATATGAAAGCTGGGGCTGCTGTTTTCTTTGAGGACATTAGTATGGGTTTGGGTGTGGGGGTATCTGGTTTGATGTTTTCTACCTTGACAGAACTGCAGGCTATTGCTCTGGCGCTTGAGTGCATCTCTTCTTCTCGCTCGGTCGACTTGTTCTTGGACAGTTAGGCTGCTTTGAATGCTTGTAAGTTGGAAATGGGATTGGTTCACCCAGATTTTAGGAATTGGTGTTGGATTGAATGCTGCCATATTGTTAATGTCATTCATCATAAGAATTTAAAAGTTAATTGGTGTAAGATAAAAGGACACTCAGGGGTTTTAGGCAATGAACAAGCTGATAAGTTGGCCAGGGCTGCAGCTCTTTTTGGTTGGCATCTGCCTCATTCTGTCAATGAACACTATCTTAGGGGTGGGGGAGCAGCTATTTCTGGTAATTCTAGACATTTTGTTTAGGATATTTTTCGGTCAGTTCATTGTGCACATTGGGAAATTAGTTGTGGTATGGGGGTGGTGGCAGATAGTCTGCATACAGATATTGATTGGTTTAGGTCATCGCTGGTTTGGCATCCAGATTCTCACATGGCTGCTGGCTTCATTAGCAAGTGGACTGCTGGTTTCCAGACTTACTTTATGAAGGCATTGCACCATTGGCTCCCTGTTGCCATACGTAAGCGGCTTTATGATAAGCGATATCCCAGTGTGATGTGTTTGTTTTGTGGTGATGTCGAGGTTTCAGACCATGTGTTTTCTTGTTCATTTGATGCCAATAGTCGTGCTCAGTTGTTGGATGCTCATGCGGCAGTTTGGGGTGTGCAGTCTGGTTTGGCTCATTCTTCCTCAGATGTCTCGCAGCTGATGTCTACTTGTGTATTTGACATTTTAGTTAATACTACTCTATGAAAAGGTTTTGTTTTTAAGGATTGGTTTCATGAGTCTGTTTTTGTCTTCAAAGATTCCAGAATAGCAGATCAGAACATTGTGGCCTTTGTGTGTGAGTTTAGCTTGGCTTTTTGGGAAGACATTTGGTTGGTTCGCGCCAAACACCGTGCTTTTATGGAAAAGAATGGGCTTATTCTGTGTGATGGGTCAGTTCCTGTTTCGATTTCTAGGCTTTCTTTAGAGCTGTCATCTGGTGTGACTCGGCTGCTGGGTGTTGCTAAGGCAATTGGTGTTGGTTTTGGATTCCATAAGTCTAGTTTGTTTTTTTCAGGCATAGGGGGTGAGGTTTCTGTTTATATAGGTGCTTAGTGTTGTCCTGATTGGTCCAAGTGGCTGGTCACATGTAGATAATGCATGATTCACACTTAGTTTAGATCATTTGTATGATGTATTGCACTAGGCAGTATTTGGACTTCGCTCATTAAATATTAATAAAAAAAAAAAAAATTTATTAACTAAAATTTTTTCATGTTTATAAAATATTCTATGTGACTGATAGTAATGTTGTTTCTGACAATTCTAAACATTTTGTACATAATGTTTATTGTTCTATTTGTTGTGTACATTAGGAGATTGGCTCTAATTTCAAGTTTTTAACAAATAGTCTACTTTCTGAGGTTGATTGGTTCTACTTGTCACTGGTGTAGCATTCTGATTTATACATGACTATTGGTTTTACCAGCAGACCTTTGGCTAATGTGCATACTTATTTTATGAAAGTCTTGCATCATTAACTGCTTGTTGCCATTCAAAAGCATCTTTATAACAAGTATTATCCTAGTGTATTATGTTTGTATTGTGGTAATATAGAGATGTCAGATCATGTGTTCTTTTGTAAAGTCAATAATTCTGCTAAACATTAAATATTGAACTCTTACATGGCTTCTTGAAAGGCTCTTTCTGGTTTCTCTCACTTTTCTTCGAGTGTATTACAGCTGTTGTCATCTTGTGTTTTTGATTCTTTTATATCTATAGCTCTTTATAAGGGTTTTGTTTTTAATAGTTGATTTCGCAAAGCTGTTTCTATTTTTTATGATTTTAAGATTGCTGGTTTGAAGATTGTCAAATTTATGCACTTTCTTGGTCTTGCCTTTAGAAATAAAGTTTGGGTAATTTATACTAAACATCATGCCTATATGAAGAAGATTGGATTGATTCCATTGGATGGTTTGGTTTTTGTGTCAATTTCTGGTTTGGTGTTAGGGTTTTTTGCTGGTATAGTCAAATTGCTTGGTATTACTGAAGCTTTTGGTGTTCATTTTAGGTTCTGCAAATTTTGTTTATTTTTTTCAAGTGTAAATAACTCAGTTTTAGTTCATATAGCTGTGTAGTATTATTCTGGTCAACCCAAGTAGCTGGTTACATGTAGAAAATGCATGATTTATGTCTAGTTTAGATCATTTTTTTGATGTATAGCACTAGGTAGTGTTTGGACTTTATTCATTAAATAATAATAATAATAATAATAAAATTATATATTATTTAATCATAGTTGTATAATTTTTTAAAACTTTAAATTTGTAAATCAAGTTATTTTTTTGTATATAATAATTTAGTTAATATCAAAATTTACACAATAATTTTAATTAAGGAGTAAAATTTGCAAGCAATACAAATTTAATTGTTTTTTAACAAAAAAATAATATTTATAAATAAAAAATATTCAAAATTATATATTTTTAATTTATATTACACTAAATTTTAAATCAAAAAATAAAATTTTAAAAGAACAAATATTAAAAATTAATAAAATATTATTACTACTAAGTATTAATATTGTTAAAATTAAAATAACTATTTTTATTTATTTATTTATAAAATAGCAAAATATACAAATTGTTTAATAATTATTTTTTAATTATTATTAGTATTTTTATTAAATAAAAAATAAAATAATTATCAATTTATTTTTATTGTTTTATAATATTTAAAAGTTTTTTGTATTAGATATTATAATTATTAAATAGTTTATTATAAAAAAATCAGAGTTTATAAATTAATTTAACTATAGTTTAATTTTATTATTAACTTTTTTTTTCCATAATATATTAATGTAATTTTATTATTATTGTTTTATAGTCTATTTTTTTAAAATTTTTTACAGATTATAAATTTTTAAAAAAAGATTTATTAGTTAAATATTAGTTTAATAACTTTATAATTTAATTTTGTTTTTTAGTCTAATTTTTTATTAGTTTTTATTTCTATTATTAAAATTCTAGTCTTTATTAAAGCATATTTAAGTTTTAATTATATTTAAAACTTAATAACTTTTTATTAGTTTTAAATTTATAGTTATTTTTTAAAGTATATTACTCAAATTATGATTGAAATTTATTTGTTATTAAAAATATTATAAACAAATTATGTTTTATTTTCTGTTTTTTAAGATATTTTATGTAAATTTCAACTGTTTTTATTATTAATATTATTATATATAAAGCATTTCTTCAGTTTTTTATAGAAGTTTTTTAGAGTTCTAATTATTATTATTATTATTATATTAAAAAAAATTACTATCTTTTTTAGAAAACAATTTCTAAATATATATTCTTTATGCAAATTAATAATTAGTTTTTTACTTTGATTTATATTGTAATATCAAAAAAATCAATAATTAAACTTTATATTTGTTATTTTTAGCATAAATAATTAAATATTTTTTAATTAAATATATAATTTTAAGAAAAAAATATTAGTTACTAATATTTAAAAAAATTATTGTTTTTAATCTATATTTAACATAATAATTAAGTGTTTTTTTATGTAAATTTTAATTAAATTTTTAAGTAATTAGTTTAAAAAAAAATTTTCAAGAGTTTTTGTTTTATTTTTTTAATAAAAGTTAATAATGAATTTAAAAGATTTAATTTAGAATAATGCCTAAAAACAAATATATAAAATAATTAATATTTATAAATTAATTAGAAAAAAAACTGGTTTTTGATTTTATAATTAAAATATAAAGCTTTTTAATTATTTTTTAACAAGCTTTAAGATATCAACACTAATAATTTAGTAAAATTAAAAATTATTTATTATAAAATTAGTAAAATATTTTTTTAAATTGATATAAATTATTATTAAAGTTAATATTAATTATTAATACATAATTATTATAAATAAGTAAATATTAAAAAGCATTAAAAATAAAATATTAAATTTTTTAAATCAAATTTTTAAAAATTTTGGTAAATTTAATAAAAAAATGAATTAAAATTCAAGAAATACAAATAGTTAAAATAATTTATAATAGTAAATAATAATTATTATATAATAAAATGCTAATTTTTATAGGCTTTAATACAAATAAACTGTTAATTAGCTTTGTTTATAAAGTTATATATAAAAAATTAATAAAGTTTTATAACTATAAAAAAATATTTTCTTAATATTTTTGCTGTTATATTAAATATTAAGATAATTTTAATTATTATATCATAATAATACTAATTTATTAAACTATATTTTTAATAAATAATATATTCTATATAAGCTATTATATAAAAAATTGTGAAATATTTTCTAATTACTATAAAAATTTACCAAAAAATTCAAAATCTAAAAAAATATAATATAATACTTAATAATATGTTTTATAACTATAATTATATTAATATAAAAGATAATATAATTTTATTATTATTAAATAAATTAAATTTTTTTTATTATAATTTTATTATCTAAATTTTTTTGGTCTAAAAAATAAAATAAAAAACTTTTTTATATTTAACAAAACTTTTAGTATTTGTTATATTTTTTACTAAAATATTTTTTATTAAAATAACTTAATATTATTTTATTTTTATATAAATTTTTATTTTATAAATATTTATAATTAATATTTAAAAAAAAATTTATTAGTATTTAATAAAACTTTTTAGTATTTGTTGTATTTTATGCTAATATGTTTTTTACCAAAATAATTTTATAGTATATTACTTTTATATAAGTTTTTATTTTATAAATATTTATGACCAATACTTAAAAAAAGATTTATTAATATCTAATAAAACTTTTAGTACTTGTTATATTTTATATTAATATGTTTTTTATTAAAATAACTTGATGTTATTTTATTTTTATATAAGTTTTTATTTTATTAATATATTTTTTTTTAAACATTTAATAAGTAAAATCCAAATAATGTTTAGTACAATATATTATACAAATAATCTAAACTAGGTGTGAATCATGTATTTTTCACATGTAACCAGCCACTTAAGCCAATTAGAACAACATTAAGCACCTATATGAACAGAAACTGCATCTTCTATACTTGAGAAAAACAAACAAGATTTATAAAATTTGAAATCCACATTTACTGTCTTAGCTATACTTAATAATTTAACTATGCTGGCTGAAAGCATTGAAGAAAAACCTGATACCAAAACAAGAATAGAATTATCATGTAGAATTAAGCCATTTCTTTTCATAAAAGCATAATGTTTGGTATGCACCAATCAGATATCCTCCCAAAATACAAGACAAAATTCATACACAAAATCCACAATATGATGATTTGCAACCTTAGAATCTTTGAAAACTGAAACAAACTCATAAAACCAATTATTAAAAACAAAACACTTGAACAGTGCCATGCTAACTGCAACATCAAAAACACAAATAGACAACAACTGCAAAACACAAAAAGAAGAGTAAAGTAAACTAGAGCATACACCCCAAACGGACACATAAATACTCAACAACCAAGCACAACCAGCAGCTTTAAATAAACAGAAAAAGACATGGTCAGATATTTCAACATTACTACAGAACAAGCAGACTATACTGAAGTAACACTTATTATATAATTACTTATACACAGCAACAAGAAGCCAATAATAGAGAGCTTTTATGAAATATGTTCAAGAACCAGCAGTTTGTTTACTAGTAAAACCAGCCATCAAGTAAAAATTAGGGTGCCACACCAAAGATAACTTGAACCAATCAATCTTTATATACATACTATTAGCCACCATCCAAGAACCAGAACCAGTTTCCCAATGTGCACAATTAACAGCCCAAAAAATTCTTTGAACAAAATATCTAGAATTACCAGAAACTACAATACCATTAGCTCTAAGATAACTTTTACTAATTAAATAAGGTAGGTGTCAATTAGAGACAGCAGCTGCTTTGGCTAACATATTAGCATGCTTATTACCAGAAACACCAGAGGGATTTCTAACCTTATGTTAGCTAATATCTAAATTCTTACAATAAATAGTGCCTACAATGTGACAACATTTAATTCAACATTGATTCTTGAAATCTGGATGAATAAACTTCAAATTCAACCTATACGCATCCAAGGCAGTCTGGCTGTCTGTAAACATGTTGTTATGAATATAGTTGGTAAAATAGGAAAATGGTAATGTTTGGTGCTTTCACTTATTAGTAAGGTGTATTATATGTAATTCTATTGGCTTAGTCTTGATTATCAATCTCTAAAAGTCTTATCTATTGGTTGTAAATTTACCTGTTGAGTTTTTTGGTTATAAGGCACAGAGTTTTGGTTCTCACTGATTACAACTTCTTATAAAAGTAAGCTTTCTTCTCTAAGCTAATAAGTGCAGTTATTAGGGTCTGGCATTGTCTTTTCACCTTTCTGGTAAGCTATCAAAATAATGTTAATATCCAAAAATCTAGGAAGAGCTTCTCTCTTTTATCAGACTATCACAAAGTCTATTCCCAGACAGTTGATTTTACTATGTTGTCACTCCACAAAAGAAAAATAAAAAAAAAAAAATAAAATAAAATAAAAAAAAATAAAAAAAAAAAAAAGATAAATTAGTATTGTTAATCACCATAATCAAGAATGATTAGTCTAAATCATTAATAGTTTGAGGTGGTTATGCTAAGAGCATCTGTTCTGAAACAAAAATATGAAACAATGATTAATTCACATAAATTCTACAAAGTTTGAAAACATGAATTTGTGATTCTGATTTTTTAATAATTAATTTATTTCAAAAGATGAATATAAAATATCAATGATAAAGAGGTATGAATATTTGATTCTTGTTTAATGGTTTGTATCTATTTGTCTGTCTTTTTCTACTTTTTATAATTACTTGATTTTATATATTCTTTTGGTTTTACAGGATTGTTTCTAATTGTTTTGTTATTGCTAACTATTGCTTTGTTATTTTTATTATTGCTTTGTTCTTCTATATTATTACTAGTTATCCTATGTTATAACACATTATCTAGTGTTATTTATGTGTTATTCTGTGTTATTTTGTGCTATCCTAAGTTATAATGCATTATCCAATATTATTGCACACTATTCTGTATTATGTCATGTTCTGATTACGTTTTTTATAACTTCAGAATAGTTTTTCTATTCAGGTAATATTATTTCTTTCTTTTTAGAATTGAGCTTCTGTAAAATTGTATGTATTTGTTCCTATGTCTTTGTTTGTGTAATGTTCAATGGTTATGTTAAGTATTGTTTTTTGTAGGTCTTTGAACTGTTGATTGGTAATTTGTCCTATGTTGCTAACTGTTATTGTCTTTATAGATCCATACAACAGTATATTTGGACAATATTAGAAAGTGGCATATAGTTAGTATGCTGCTTTGTAATGTAGGGTCAGGTTGCTTTTTTCTATGAATTTTTTTACTTGTTACATTGCTTCTTTGTTGAAAGTTTTCTAGCTAAAGTTTCCATATGGTGTCTTTAAGTCTAATTGTTTACTTATTTTGTAGAACTAATAAGCTGGAGAAAGTCTTTTTTTCCATTCTTTTACATTGTCTGATGTCCATTCTCTTATTTTAGGGAGATCAATTCCACAAATTAAAGCTTCTTTGATTTCTTTGAGCTCAGAAACCAAATATCTTCTTTTATAAATATTTTCTCATTCCTCCACTTTTTTTTCAAGTTCTGCCCAAGACAATTTAATTCTTTTTTGTAAAATTTCTTTCTTAAACAGAGTGTAGGAATGGAAACAGTTAGTTCTAATTGAACTTATACTCATCTCTTTTTTGTTTCTATTTTTATAGCATATTTTTTTCTTTATCAATTGTCACTTCTATTTGAGCAGAAGATTGTTAAATTGTATCAAATAGTTGTTTTGAAAGTTGTAGAATTTGATCTGACAAGTTCATGTTGAAAGTTCTATCATTTTTTGCTGTTTTTTAAATACTATATATATTTAAATTCTCTAATTTAATTTGCTGCATGTTGTCTATATTTCGATAATAATGATTGGTTTCAAATCTCATGATATATCTTTTGGTCTGATTAATGAAATTTGTGTTCCTAGCTAAGGTACTGATAATAATGATTCCTGTTTTACATGATAAATTTTTAACCAATTTCTATGTACTACTTTCTTTAAAATCCTGTCTTCCAATTATAATTTGTAAGCTTCATTTTCTAAAGCTTTGTGTATATGGAATAGACTGTTCCATTTTGGGTTAAACTTTCCAGTTTATTGTTTCTCAGCTTTTGTATAATGTAATAGTACTTGGTTTTCAATCTTGAATTCCATTAGTTGTTTTAATAAGTGGTTATCATGTCTTTTTTTTTGTCATTCTTAAGCATAACTAATATTGTCAGCTGCTGTTTTTCGATTGTTTTCTAACATTTCCATTATCTGGTATGTTTTTTGGTATAAAGTACCTTTAAAATTTTCTTCATTAATTGTTTTTGTTGGGTATAATAATATCATTTATTCAATTGGTAACATAGCTTTTCTTCCATAAACTAGTTTGAATGGTGTGAACTAAATCGTATTTTGTTTTAATGTTCAATATGTAAAGAGTACAGAAAGTATAAATAAGTTCTATTCTTGTTTGTTTTTATGACTTATTTTTGCTAGTGCTTTATACAGTATTCAGTTAAATTGTTCTACCAGTCTATTTATTTGTGGGTGTTATGATGACAATAAGAGTCACTTTATTCCAAATTATTGGCTTAGTTTAGTTAGCATATTATTAACAAAATGTGTTTTCTAGTCAGATAATAATTTTTTCAAACATCTATGTTAGTAAATTAGGTCTTGATGCACAAATTTGGCTACTATTTTGGTATTGGCCACTTGGATTGCTCTGGCTTCTGGCCATTTTGTAAGATAGTCTACAACTACAATGATATAATGATTTCTTTGGAATGTAATTAAAAGAAGTCCAACCAAATCAATTCCAATTCTATCAAATAGATTTCCAACTGGAATAAGTCAAAGTGGTTCTGTTGATTTTGCTTTTCCTCTTCACTGGCATGAATCATAATTGAACATGTACAGTAAACTCTTTTTATAGTTTCTCTGATTATAGTTACTATCTTCTTATAATCATATTTTTTTAAAAACCAAAACCATTTATATATAATATTATCTCTTTATAGTCACTTTTACTATATATATCTTCTTATAGTCTCTATCTCCACAAATATGATAGCAGAATATAAGTAATTTCCACTTTCTATAGTCACACTATAATCATATGATATTAGATATAAACATCAGATATCATTTTATATTTAATTGAACATGTACAGTCAAGAAAATTTTCCAATTTGTCAATGAAAATCATTTTTTTTATGGTAGTAAAAAAAATTAGAAAAGTTTCTAGAAACAATTGTAAAACACTAAACAAAATTTCTAAAATATTACAACATTCAATTACTCTTCTTCTTTATAAGCTGCCACTGCTATCAGAAAACAATAATGAAACAATTATATCTGGCTTGTTGTTTGTAGATATTATGAGAGTTTTTATAATAGTTGACATATGGTACAGTACTGCTGCTCTTGGTGTTTTGAAAACTGGTGGTGCTTTAGAGACTAGTAGTGTTTTGGAGGCTGTTGCTGCAGATATTAATGAAATTACTTTGGATCAAACTTTGGCTAATGAGATTACTTTTTCTCTGTATTAAAAAAAGAAATTAACAGATCTATAAGTAAGAATAATGGCCCAATAGAATCTTTCAAGAACAAGTTTGTTAATAAAACATTGTTCGAGCAAATCAACTAGAAATAGAGTTTGAATTTACCTTTTCTTAGAAAAAAAAATGTGACCAGTAATAAAACTCAGAGCATGAAAATTTCAATATATACTCAATAAATACATTTTCACACCAACTTTGGCATCCACGATTAAAAAAAGACTCCATACTAGCAATTATATTCATTATTCGACCAATATTTAGTATTAGCGAGCAAAAGTTTGATTGATAGTTTTAAAGATGTATTAAAAATCAACTTTTTTGGGACAAATAAATCCATGTTGAATGCTTTTCATAATTCAAACATAATCATGCAGAATGGAGATTTGGATTTAGACTCAACATATCATGTTTTAAAAATGCCAATTATAAATAATAATGTACCCAACCCAATATAAACAAAACTATACACAATACAATATATTTCTAACTTCTTGAAGAATATTTATTAGGCTGTCACATGATTAATTTAATAAGCTTTGAAAACATGATCACTTAAAAGAGATATTGGAGAGTTAATAATAGATAATAGTTGTAATTTTATTAACAGATTTATATTTTTTGATGATCTGCTTCTTCACTTGTTACTGGAATTGGTTTCCAAGTACCTAATAATGTTTTCTTAATTCACCTTGCTTTAAAAAAATTTATTTTTTTTATCCATGCAATTTCACTGAATTTTTTTATTTCTTTACTTAATATTCATTCATGATCAATATCATAAAAAACATAATTAGAGACATTTGGATTTACAAACTGTGTTTTTCTTATCTGAACTCAAAATCAATTTGATTCAGCAATAAAGCTAGGACATGTACAAGATCTGTATATTTCACTTTTAAAATATCTAATGACATTAAAGAAATTAATATGCAATCTTTTAAATTTGATATAATTACGTGCTGCAATTTCTCAATACCATTGTGAAAATGTAGAAAAAATTAATGATTTGAGCATTTTGTTAATTTTTTCAAGTATTGTATCATGGCCTTGATGTTAATTTGAAAGTTTAAATTGAGAAATTACAATTCTTTCTTGAATCAGCTTGCAAACTTCAGGCTTTAATCATAGCCATTGTTCTTTATCAGCAATTTCAATTAATTAGTAAATAGGATGGCACTGAGCAGACCAAATTGGTGCAAACATTCATCTAGTCGTGAGTTTTAATAAAGATCTATTGAAACAAACTTCAGTACAAAAGTTAATAATTGCTTGTAAATAAGAAAAAACTTGTTTATACTTTAATCTAAATGTGGGATCTGTTTCATTTTGGGCCCATTCTAAGTAATCTTCAACAGATAAATTTTCCTTAGAAACAACATATGGCCATATTAATTCGGAAGCTATTGCATGCCTATATATATTACATATTAAATCTCATGACTTATGATGATTAAGACATTTTTTAAAAAACTGCAGTTGACTTTTTCTCTGATATCTCTGATATTATGCAAAGTATTTTATATCAATATTCCAATTAATATAGGTGTTGCTGTATTTGGAAGGTTTGAAAACATGACATTGTGTTATTTTCTACATGATTATGCAAGTATGTGGAAGATTAAATTGACAGCCTTTATTATTAATCATTAATTGAGAGTAAGAGGCAAAAAATGTCACAGATGTATTATCAAAATTAAGTTTCTTTTTACCAAGAATCTGTTATTTGCACTTAAAATCCTACAGTTGAATTAAAACTTTTATTTTTATAATTTGGCCACTTTTTATAATCTGAAGCACCTTATATAACATAAAATACCTCACATGTTCGATTAAATATAAGACAAAATGACATTTGAGACATAATAGATATATCAACATATTATAAAAGCAAAATAAAATAAAAAGTGTGTTCTTATTAACATGCCAAAAAACGTAAACCAAAAGCAAACAGCAATCTTCTTAGAGACTAAAAAGACTCTCTGCCAGTACAAATTAGAGCATCCTAACTACTCAGCAAATAGACTTATCGAAATATTTAATTTAAAGGTTAACTGCTCCACTGTAACAAAGATATTTGTGAAATCAGACTGATAGATTGAAAAGAATGTATCTGGCAACTTTGGTTAATTGACAAAGAACAGAAAAAAGATGTTTCCAAAAATAAATGATGTACTGGGAGAATGGATGCTTGAAGCACTAGTTACCAATTGCATTCTTACTGGAAAAATTTTACAAATGAAAGCCTTCAAGTTTGCTGAAAAGTTTTCGAAAGAAAATAACTTTAAAGCATCAAATAGTTGGTTAAAAAAGTTCAAGAAACATCATAATTTGCACTATATTAAGATGCATAGTGAAGCAAACAGTGTCCCCTTGGAAATTTTACCAGAAGAATGAGAGAAACTGCATGAAATTATTAACAAATATAATCTAAATAATGTTTATAATACTGATGAGACAGCATTATTCTTTAGAATGCCACCAAATGCAACTTTAGCAACAAAATCTATTTCTGGCACCAAGCATGATAAGAGTTGAATTACCATACTTTTTGCTTATAATACAATAAACAGCATTAAGTTGCAGCCTTTAATTATCGGCAAAGCCATAAAGCCATGATGTTTTTGCAATATTAATATGAATACACTTCCAATTACTTATTGTTACAATACAAAAGCATGGATGCAAACCAATATTTTTAGTGAATAGCTTAATTTATTAAATAAAAAAATGCATCACAAAAAAAAAAAAATTTTGCTATTGCTTGATAATGCTGGTTTTCATGGTAGAGAATCTTTTTTATTATCTAATATTATGATTAGATACCTATCATTCAATACAACATTCTATTTGCAACTATTAGATGCAAGAATTATTGCATCTTTTAAGGCACAATACCAAAAGTTGTTTTTTTTTCATCTTATTAATTAGTATGATGACAAAATTTTAATATCAACAGTAATATTAAAGAATGTAATTAACTTTTTAATTGATGCGTGATCAGTGATAACAACAACTACAATCCAAAACTGTTGGCATCATATAAAAATTCTGAATAATAGTCAAATACCAGCCCATTCATTAGATATTGAACAAGAACTTCTACAAAAAGTACAAGTTCTTATTGAGTACATTAATATTAACAAGCTATTAGCAATAGACTTTATTAATATTGACAAGTTTGAACTATTATTCATTTATGCTTCAGAGAATGAAATTGTGAATCTTATTAATAACAAGTATAGTGGAAATTCTAATGCAAATGAAGATTTAGAAAGTGAAAATAAAGATAAATCTTTGCTTTTATTATCTACATATTAAGGTAAAACTGCACTTGAAGATACATTGTGCTATTGTGAAAAGCAATATAGTGAAAAAGTTGATTCAGACTTTTTTAAAACTTTGAGAACATTAATTTGTAATACTGTTCTCAAAGTTCAAGAAGAGAAAAAACAGTTGCAAATAGATAGCTTTTTTAAATAAAATATATATAATTGGTTATTATATTATGCATGTAATATATAAATCATGTGATAAGATATTAATCATTTTTTATAGTCCCATTTCTCTATAGTTACCACAAATGTGCTGACCAAAAGATGTGATTATAAAGAGAATTCACTATATTTAAAAATGTCTTTGTATATTGTTGGCCAATAATATAAATTTAGTGTTCTTTCGAGACTAGCATTTTTGTTAAAGTGTTCTGTTATTGAATTAGAATGCATACTATGTAATATAGTTTCTTTTTCATTGTTCTTTATAACTCATTATGAGGTGGAACAGTTTTGGTGTTCTTGTCAATATAGTTGGTTGTCTTAAATAAAATAATTTCAGGCTTGTTTTTATATGGTACTTTGTTCCTGTTGAGATAATATCTCCTTAAAATATAGTGTTAATAGGTACTGATATAGTTGTTAATAAGTCAATGTGTCCATGAGTCTGAAATTAGGTTTGTGGCATCTTTGACAAACTGTTAGTATTGGTGTTCTTGAATCTTTTTTTGTAATAAACTTTGAGTGAAAATTGTTGCAGATAAGTATTCTATCTTGCATATTTTTTTTTAGTTGTGAGTTGTTGAGTAACCAAACAAGTTTTTTATAATCAATATATAAGTCAAAGGGCAAGCCAAGATAATGTCTTCACATTTGTATAGCCCAATAAATGGCAAGACATTCAAGATCTGTTGTGCTGTAATTTTTTTTTGCTGGGCTAGTGCTGTAACTAGTGTAGGCAATTAGATATTCTTTATTGTCTGGTCCTATCTGTGATAAGACTATTCCTAAAGCATTTTTTAAGGCATTTGTAGCAACAATAAACTATTTAGTAAAATCTGAGTAAATTAGGATTGGAGATGTGATTAATCGCTGCTTGAAATAGTTGAATGCTTTCTGTTGGTCTTTTTTCTATAAGTATAGTACGTATTTGGACAACAAGTAGTAAAAAGGTTTTGCAATAGTTGAAAATTTTTTGACAAATCAGCAGTAGTATTTTGTCAATTTTAAAAATTCTTATAACTCTTAGAAATTGATTGGAACTGGAAAATCTTTAACTTTTTGGACCTTGTTTAGATTGGGTTTGACTCCATTTTTGCTGATTATGTGTCCTAGGAATTTCAACTTGGTTTTCCCAAAAAAACATTTCTCAGGATTGAGTTTTAATCTGGCATTTTGAAGACATTTGAAGATTTGTTAAAGATGGAGCAGATGATCATCAAACATTTCAGAGAATACATTTGTGTTGTCTAAGTAAACTATGACTAATTTTTAAAGAATTTTTTTGTACACAACATCCATAAGGCATTAAAATATAACAGAAGTGTTGCAGAGTCCAAAGGGCATTACATTAAACTTGAAGTTTTTATCTCAAGTAGTAAATATCATTTTTTTTTTATCTTTGGAATTCATTTTGATCTGTCAATATCTGCTGGCTAGATCTAATAATAAGAAACATTTCTTTTTTTTTAGATTGTCCAGAATTTCTTGGATAAAGGGAGTAAGGTAACTATTTTCTTAGGTAATGCTATTTAATTTTCAGTAATTCATGCAAAATCATACCTTTCCATTTTTTTTGGTGACCAAAACTACTGGGGAGGACTAAGGGCTTAACAATTTTTTAATTAAGCTATTGTCAAACATTTGTTAGACTTTTTGTTTGATAAAATTGTCAACAGATAAGAGTACTCAATAAGCCTGTTGTTTAATAGATTATGCATCTTCTATATCAATCTGATGCTTCACAATGTTAATGTGTCCAAACTTATTTTTACTGGCAAAAACATCAGCATATTGATTTAAGAGAACCTTAAGTTGAATTTACTAAAAAACACTCAGGTTTTCCAAGTGTAGTTTGTCAATTTCTTCTGTCATAAACAGATTACTTTCTTTTGGCAAGTTTCATACTTGTGAAGTAATATCACAAAATAAAAATAGCTGTGCAAAATTTGGAATGAGCTGAGATTTTTCAGAATGTTGGATGTCTAGTGAAATGAAACCAACAAGAATCCCTTTGGGAATTTCAATTACATCTTTTGTGAGGTTGTGGATAGGGATTTTGAAGTGTTTATGGGCTTTGGCCAGTAAATATAAGTTAGCAACATTGGCTAAAGAACAGATTTCAAAATCAGCTTCAAATAACTGGACTTAATCTTGGATCTTTTGATTCATCTTGAGAATGTATTGTTAGTAAAAAGTGATGGAAATGACTATGTTAGTGTAGATAAGTTCTATCTGGTTACTATCTTCCTCTGTAAAGTTGATTGGTACATTTCCTCTTCTATTTGATCCAAACTCATTGATTCCTCAGACCATGAGACCTAATTTTTTTCAAGTTGTTATTAGAGTTAATTGGAGTATTTTGATTAGGAGTAAAAAGATAGCTTAAGCAATCTTTTCTTATGATTTTATTTTATAGGGTTTGTTCAAATTGTTCTGTAGCATTACTATGATGTTTTCTGTGTAACCAGCATTGATGATTCCTTTTTTATGTCAATTTCTTTTTTGGTTAGACTAGATCGAAAGACAACTTGTACTATTGTACTAACAAGAATTTCTAATGCTATCTTAAGATCTATTTTTACAAGGAAATATGGAGCTATAATTATGGGTAATTGTCTAGATATTGTAAGTCAAAGCCAGCATTAATGTTATGTGCTCTTTTTGAGCAAATTTTTTTCTCATTATTACTGTACTATTTTAATTCTAATTTTTTAGATAAATCAAAATATGCAAGATACTGTTCTGTTTTAGTATCTTTAGTTGGATCTTAAAACAACATATTCTCAGTGATTAATTCCTCTTCTACCTCGAATTTCAGTAGTTCAATAATTGGGTATAGTTTTCTTGAAGGTGGGTTGAACATGATATTGCATTCATCACAGTACTGAAAATGGTAGGAGATTAAACAATGATCACACAGTTTCATGTTTAAGTCAGCTAGCTTTTGTTTTTGCTTTTCCCTAGTTAGTGCCAAGTTCTAATAGTGCTCATAGAAATATTTTGGATCATTTTCAATGTTGCCAAAGACATCAAAAGTCATGATATATTCAGATTCTGGAAGGGATAAGGGGTTGTTTTTGATTTCCAGTAATTCTCTGATTGTAGCACTTTCTGCTTTTGCACTCACCATTCTCCAAATTTCATGTTTGTTATGGGAATACCCATTCAATTGTCATAATGCTTATTTTCAGACATTGTCGATTGAAGTTCCTTTTTGTATTCAATCATTGATCAAGATGATGTATTGATATGTTTTGTTGTATGTTTTTTTTCTGCTGGGAACATTGTTTCATAGTTCTTTATCTGGCAGAATCTCACTACAGACAAGACATAGTATATTGTCCTATTTGCCTTGTTATTTTGGTTTGCCAAATTTTTCCAATACACAAGATCTGCAGTAATGTTTGATGGTAGTTAGCCATTCCTCGTCATCTTTGATATATGTGCTTATAGAAGATAACTTTTTCTCACAGTTGACACAAATTAATTTTGGGGTTTGATATTATTGACTTCTTTGACTTAAGGCAAAATAGCCTATAGGTGCTGATTGTAGTTTTTTTTCTGCTTTTCTCTTTTTTTTTTTCCAAGTTGGTGGTAGAGATAACTTTGTTCGGAAATCATCTGTTCATAAAACTTAATAGGTTTCTATGGTTGGTGGTGGTGTTGTGTCTTTGAATTCAATTAGTGGTTCTTCTGAGCTTTAAACTTTGAAGTGTCTGCACATAGCCAGGACTTGGGCATGTTATTTATTAAAAGTGATCTGTAATTTCTGTGTGTCTCAATTAAGAGTGGCATAGACTTTGGTCAACCAGTTATTTCCAATGAGAGCTTGATATTGCATAGCTTCCATAACTAAGACTTTTATAGGAATTTGGATTCTGTTGATTTCAAAAAAAAAGTTATCAATTTCTCTGATTGGGGTTTTGGTATTGCCATTTGTAATAATAATTTGGACAGTTGTAACATAATCTACTTAATGATCTAATTAATCTATAAGTTGTTTTATTATTATACTGTCTGCTGATCCACTATTGAGAATTAATTTAATGTTTATGTTTTTGACTTTAGTATTGGTGTACAGAGTCATGATTGGTTTGTCTTAATTTATAATGGTTCTACTGAAAAGGCTATTTGTGTTCAGACTGTTAATATTAAAGGGGAAAATAGCAGCAAGGGTAGTATCTTTAGTAATAATAGCAAGTAGAATAGTATTATTAATTTGATTTTGCCTTAAAAAGTTGGAAGTCTTTTCTATATCCTTCCTTTTTAAAGGTATAGAGCTATAAAAATTCTGGTTTTTAGTGAAACCAAAATATGAGACTTAGTTAGGGTATCTAGTTGATACTGGTCAAAATAGGGCATTACTATAATTTAGAAATCGCAATAGTACACTATTAGTCAGCATTTGATTGTTGCTGAGATTTCTTTATTCTTGGTTGTAATCAATTACACAATGTTTAGATTGGTTATTAATGAGGTTTTGGTACTGAAGTGCTGCTTGAGCCATTGGCTGTAATGATTAATAATAGTTCTAAGGTGGTTGCTGGGTATACTGAATTTATTGTGAGTATTAAGATGATTAATATTGAGGCATAGAGTATTTTAGTTGCTAATATTGATTTTCTTGATTTTGATTTATTATTTTCTTATGGCAATCCCAGATAATGTGTCCAGGTTTTTGGCAATATTAACAATTGTGGAGATCAGATCTCCAAAATTGTTGTTGTTGCTGATGATTTTGTTGTTATTGGTATCTGTTGTTATTACTATTCTTTTGTTGTGGTGGCTGGTAAGGTCTTATAGTACTGGCTAAAAATCCCTCAATTTTCTGAGTTAATTTTTCACTTAATTGAGTTATTTTTGTGTTGATATTGGATGTTCTATTAATAGCCAGATTAACAGCTTAAGTATGATTAATTTCTTGTTCTGCTGACTCAAAGTCACAAACAAGAGTAACTGTCTCTTGTAGGTTTGTCAGGTGGTAAGATCTTATGGATCGGAAGAAGCTGCTCTTTAATCCTTTAACAAATTGATTAAGGATTTGTGCCACAGTGTAGTAGTTCTTTTCAATAGCCTGGATTTAACAAAGAATTTGGTTAAATCATTCAAGATAAGTGGTCACTGCTTTGTGATTTTTTTGTTTTATGATACTGAACTGATTTTGTAATCTGATAAGAGTATTGGAATTACAAAAGTATTGCAGAAAAACAAGTTTAAAGGCAGTAAAGTCAGTTGGTTTCTCTGTAAGACTTTAATATTATGAGTCTGCAGTTCTAGTCAAAAAAAATAGCAACACTTGAATAGTTTTATTATCATCCCAATTGTTGGCAATAATGGCTTTTTCAGCTTTTGCAATTCATGTATATGCATTATTTTTTTCATCAGAGAATTTCTTTAATTTGACAATATCTCAGTAAGCTATGATCTGGTAAGTAAGTAGAGTTTTACTGGTTAATACTAAGAAGTTTGGTGTTTGCATGCTAGAGTGTTCTTCTGGTGCTAATTTTGGTTGTTTTTTTTTGTTAATTTTCCCAATGGGCTGAAGGATAGCTGTTTCTTCAGAGAAAGTAGTTGATAATTCAGTTAAGGGTTGAGTTGGTGATAGTTTCTACATCAACATATTTCTATCTGTTTTATTGATTGTTGGGATGAGATTCCTGAATAATAATTTATATTCTTCTAGGGATCTGGTCCAACTGTTGTGATCTCACAAGTATTGATTTCTGAGAGTTCATGGTATTTCTGTCTAGATTTCTATGGTTGAGTTAAATACAATTCTACTTTCTGGTGTCTGATAGTATGATGAAGTTGTTGGAGAAAAAAATCTTGGTTTCTTGTTGACTATGGAGTAAGCTTGTTCTTGTGTGGCTGCTGTATTATTGAGTTCAAATTCGTATTCTTCAAGTTTAGGGCTTACTGATTGTTTTACTTAAGGATAACATTTTTCTGTATAGTATTTAATGTCTTTATTGAGTATATAAAGTGTTTCAGCTATGGCTCTGGTAGTGGTATTTGTTGAGTAGACTAATAATTTTTGATGAATTTGTTTTCCAAGTTTCCCAATGTCTGTTATTTGGCCTAGAAAGCAGTCAATTTTTGTGTGCAGATAGTCACAAAATTGGTTTTTTGTAATAACAGTTTCTGTGAGTATTCCTAAGTCTTCTCAAAAATATTAAAATAATGCTTTTCTGTATGAAGTGTAATTTTTTTCTATTGTTTTAATAATTGCTATTTTTGTGAATTTTCAGGATGCTCTGTCTTTGTGAATTTATAACTTCACAAAAAGCACTAAATGTTATGGGTATAGTTGATAAGATAGAGAGATGGTAATGTTTGGTGCTTTCACTTATTGGTAAGATGTATTTCACATAATTTCATTAACTTAGTCTTGATTATTAGTCTCTGAAGGTCTTATCTACTGATTGTGAATTTACCCGTTGAGTTTTTTGGTTATAAGACACAGAGTTTTGGTTCTCACTGATTGCAACTTTTTATAAAGATGAGCTTTTTTTTCTGAACTAATTAGTGCAGTCATTAGGGTCTGGTATTGTCTTTTCACTTTTTTGGTAAGCTATTAAGATAATATTAATATCTAAAAACCTAGAGGAAGCTTTTTTCTTTTACCAAACTATCACAAAGTCTATTTCCAGACAGTTGATTTTACTATGTTGCCACTCTACAAGAGAAAAATAAAGAAAGAAAAAGAAAATAAAAGAAAAGAAAGAAAAAGAAAAGAAAAGATAAATTAGTATTATCAATTGCCATGATCAAAAGTGATTGATCCAAATCATTAATAGTTTGAGGTAGTTATACTAAGAGCATCTGTCCTGGAATAAAGATACAAAACAATAGTTAATTTATGTAAATTTCACAAAGTTTGAGAACATAAATTTGTGATTCTGATTTCTTAATAATTAATTTATTTCAGAAGATAAATATGGAATATTAATGATAAAGAGATATAAATATTTGATTTTTGTCTAGTGGTTTATATCTATCTGTCTGTTTTTTTCTACCTTTTATAACTACTTACTTTTATACATTTTTTTGGTTTTACAGAATTGTTTTTGATCATTTTGTTATTGCTAACTATTGCTTTGTTATTTCTGTTATTGCTTCATTCTTCTATATTATTATTAGTTATCTTATATTATAACATTATTACTGGAGGTTTTTGGTCTCCTCTTAGCTCTTGTATGTTTGTTGTACTGCTGTTAATTCACGACTATGGGAAGTGTTTGAACCTCTGATAACTGTATTTATCCTCAAATTATCTCCTATAATTTGAACTGCTGGACTTATAAATGGAATGGCCAATTTTGTGCTAGTTACTTTGTATAGTTATGTTGTAGTAAACATCAACTTTTTCCCAGGAATTGCTTGTCTGGAAGCTTACTAAAATGTGTAGTTACTTTGCTGTAAAAGTCAACTTTTTTACAGAAATTCTTGTCTGTAGGCTACTCAAATAATTTATAATAAGAAAAGAAAGAGAATAAAAGAAATGTAAAAAAAAAGTAAAACTGATGATTTATGGAAGTTGTTTCGGATCCAGGCCTGGAAGTGCTTTAACAGTCTACTGAAATTGGTAGCTAATCAATTTCAACTGTTAGTAAGAATTGGTTAATTTCAAAGGAAATAATTAAGAATTTGGCTTTTCGAATTTAGTTGATTTTTATTTTGTTTTTGTGTATAAAGGATAATTCTAATTATTAAATCTGAAGTAAGATACATTTTCTCAAAGAAAAAAGCTTTTCTTTTATACAACTTGTCATAATACTATTCTATGAACTCAAACTTTGCTATTTTCTACAATTTCACTGAACTTAAGATACATTTCGGTGAACTACAAGTTATTTCTGCAAACTATTAGATATTTCGGTGAACTATCAATTATTTCGGCAAATTTCTACAAATTTTGGTGAACTTTTTAAATGTTACATAGTTCGGAGTATTGCATAATTGATCATCACACTTAGGTTACATTTGTGTTAAATACAAATTGAATTATTAATTAAATAATAATTTTGGATATTTTGTTAATGTAATAAGTGATAATTTGAAATAATAATATATGCTAATTAATGATAAGAATTATAAAGATAATTTTATGTTAAATAATATCTCTAATTTTCTCTGGTAACAACATGTTATCTAGTGTTATTTATGTATTATTTTGTGTTATTCCATATTGTAATGCATTATTCTGCACCATCCTAAGTTATAATGCATTATCCAATATTATTGCATACTATTCTGTGTTATGTCATGTTCTGGTTATGTTTTTTCATAACTTCGGATTAGTTTTTCTACTCAAATAACAATGTCTACAGAACAAAAAAAGGAAACACACTTAAAAGCCAAAGCAATAGCTTGTAGTTTTGTCATGATAGAAGACAACAGACCAGAAACCTGTACACCCAAACCCAGACTAACATTCTCAAAAAAAACAGCTGTACCTGCCTTTATACTGAAAATTAATACTTATAATTAATATTTTAAAAAAAATTTATTAATATTTAATAAAATTTTTAATATTTGTTATAATCTATAGTATGTTTTTTATTAAAATAATTTAATATTATCTTATTTTTATATAGTTTTAAATTTATGAATTCTTATAATAATACTTAAAAAAAATTTGTTAATATTTAATAAAACATTTTAGTACTTATTATATTTTTATATTAATATATTTAATATTATAATAATTTAATATTATCTTATATTTATATAAACTTTTATATTTTTTAAATTATTTATAACTAATATTTAAAAAATAATTCTTATAATTTTTGTTTTTTAATTTTCATTAATTATAATTTAAACTTAACTAATTTAAAATTTTATGTAATTTTTGATCAATAGAAAAACTAAATATATAATATTTTTATGAAATTGTTCTTAAAAATTAATTATATAAATTTTTATATTTTTTTGATTATTTATAATAATACTTAATAAGTAAATATAATAATTTTGTTAATTACAATTTAAGTTTTACTTTTTTGAAAATTTTATATAATTTTTAATTAATTAAAAAACCAAATATATAATATTTCTATAAAAACTGATTTTAAAAATTTATTACAAATATTATATAATAGTTTTTTTATATAAATTATTAAGTTTGTAAAAAAGTATTGGATTTATAATTGTTAAAAGTATAATTATAATAAAAACAAATTATTATTTATTATATATAAGTTTAAATATATATAATTATTTTGATTATAATTTGTATTTATTAATTTATTTTTAATAATTAATTTAAATTGTTAACTGTTTTGTTAATTAAATAAATAACAGCAAACAATAAAAAATTCTCAATATAAATTAAAAAAATACTAATAATAATACTAATTAATAGATTTCTTATTAGTTCAATAATAAATTAATCCAAAATTTGAGCATTAAAGTAGTAAATATTTGTTTTTAATTAGCAAATTCTTATAAAAAGTTTATTAAACTTCTTAATATAAGTTATAACAAATTTAGATAGTTTTTTTTAATATTTTAGAAGTAGTTTTAGAGAGTAATTGAAATATTATTGTTGGTAAACTGTTTAAAAAAAATAGTTTTAAAGATTTGTCAATTAGCAAAAAAATTGGCTAAGTTTTTAAATTAGTTTCTTTAAAAGTTAGTGCTAATATAAATTAATTCTGGCTGTTGAATAAAACTTTTAATAAAGTTTTTTGGTCTTAAAAACCAATATTATAAGTAATTATTTGGAGTGTTAAAGCAAATAACAAACCCAGAATTTGATGTTTAATAATTATTAATAATGATAATTTCTGAAGGTTTTGAAGTCTAAAAGTTTTGGTTGAATTCTTTGTATAATGAACAGAAATTCAATTAATAGTTTTTTCTGTAAATTTTTTTTCAATATAATAGACAATTTATTTTGGTAGTTATGTTCTTTTAATAAGCTATTTTTAAGTTTTTTACTCTTGTTTTACAGATTTTTTACCAAATTGTTTTTAACATTAATTATTTAGTACTTAATTTTTTAATCAATTAGTAACCAACAAAAAAAATAAAAATAAAAAAAATAAAAGAAAATAAGAAAAAAAATAAAAAATTAGTATTTTGTCAATAATTATGATCAAGAATTATTGGTTTAATATGATTAAGTATTAAATTTTATCAAAATAAATTATTGATAATGCAAAAATATTTAATATTTTTTAATCAAACAATAACAATATGAATTAGATGATAATAAATATTTTTATTAATATAAGTATAATTTTATTTTAAATTATAAAAACTATCTTTTGAAAAGAGAAATATTAGATAATTATTTATTTTTAACTATTGTTTTTTTTTGTCTTTAATACTTTTACTATATATACATAATTCGTATTATATAAAATCCTATATATTTCTACTTTTTTTCTATGCTATTTTCTGAAAATATGCTAATTTCTAGAAATGTGCTGTAATTTTTTAAAAATATGCTTATTTATTAAGTATTATTTTTCTATTGATCTATTTTATAATCTGTTTTTTTATCTTTTTTGGTATTCTTTTTTATGAGTAATATTATTTTCTTTTTTAATATTGAGCTTTATTAAAATTCTTATTTAAATTAAGTTTATTACATCTTTTTTTAATATTATTTGTTCAATTCTGGTTTTTATGTCTTTAAATTGAGAGTTGGTTATTTTTCTCTATTGGTTAATAATTATTATTTTTATTTTTAAATGTAGTAATATTTTTGGATAATCTTAAAACACAGTATGTAATCAATAAATTGTTTTAATATATAATATATAACTTATTTCTTTTTAATAAAGTCTTTAATCTGTTGTACTATTTTTTGATTGAATATTTTTTGGATTTGTCAGTATATAATTCTTAAATATTCAGTTTTTGTTTTAATTGGTAATAGTAGTATGCTATTAAAAATTGTTTTATTTATAACTTTCAATTTTTTTTAGTTAGTTTTTTTATTAGAATAGTACTTGGTATTTTTTTAAAAGTGTTCTTTACTTTTTCTATAATCTTATCTGACTAGTGCTTTGTTTAGTTCTGTAATTGCTAATATGAAGTGATCTTTAGTTTTTTTTTTTTGTGTTTTTATAATAAATTGTTTGATAATTAATAATAATTTCTATGTTTAATTGTTGTTAATTTATGACTTAAAACAATTGTTGTGCTATTATGTAAATGTAATTAAAGATTTTTATTTTTTATTTTTGTATTTATAATACATACTGTGTTTTTATATATTTTATTTTAATATACTTTTTTGTGTTTTCTTTAATAATTATAATTAGTTCCAAATTTTATAGAATTTTATTTGGTTTGATTAGTATTTTTTGTACTCTTATTTGTGAAATATTATTGATAAATGATAATATTATATTGTAATATGATTTTAGTTAATTATTATATGCTGTTTTAATTACGATTTTGTTGTTTTATATTAATTTATAAACTTTATTTTCAAAAATTTCTTTAATGTAAAATAAACTATTTTATTTGAGATCAAACTTTCTATTCAATTGTTTTTTTACTTTGATACAATATAAGAATACTTTGTTTTTAATCTTAAATTTAATCAGTTTATTTGATAACTGGTTGTTATTTCGTTTTTTTTGTTTTTTTTGTAACTTTTATATGTTATTAACTGTTTTTTATCTTTTTTCTAGAGTTTTTATTAAGTTATATGTTCTTTTTAGCAATGTTTTTTAAAAGTTGGCTTCTATTATTAATTCTGTTAAATATGTATTAATATCTATCTTAATTAGTAATGTTACTGTTCTTTTATAAACTAGTTTAAATAGTGTTATTTATGTAGTATCTTGCTTTATTGTCTAATAAGCAAATAATACTAATAATATAAACAAATCTTATTTATTTTAGTTTTTTTGGCTGATTTTGGCTATTGTTTCATATAGTATTCTGTTGAATTTTTTGATTAAGCCATTTGTTTATAGATAATATAAAGATAATAATAGTTTTTTAATTCCAAATTTTTAACTTAATTTTGTCAATATTTTGTTTATAAAATGAGTTTTTGATCTAATAACAATTTTTTTTAGATATTTATGTTGATAAATTAAATTGTAGTATATGAATTTGACTATGAATTCTGTATCTGTTCTTTGAATGACTTTAGTTTTTGGCTATTTTGTGAGATAATCTATAGCTATTACTATATATTAATTTCTTTTGCTAATTATTGTCAATAGTTTGACTAAGTCAATTTTGATTCAATTAAATAATTGTACTTTAATTGGTTTTAATAATTTACTAAGTTTTTTTTTTTTTTTTTGACAAGTATTATAATTTGAACATATTAAATAATGTCTAAATATATTAATAGCCAATAGTAGCTTTTTTTGGTTTTTTTTATAATTTTTTATTTATAAAAATATTTTGCAGTTAGATCTGAATACATATTAAACAGTATTGCTTCTTTTTTTGTTTTGTAATTATTTTGAGTAATTGGTTTAGATTATTTTTTTTTTAATATAATATATTTTGATAAATAATAAAATATTTTAATTGTTGTTTTATGTTGTTTTGTTTTTACTAAGATAATTTTTTCTTAAACTGTTGATTATTAATATAATATTAAAATTATTAATATTTTTGTGTATTTATTTTTTGTTATATTTTTGAGTTAAAATGTTTTTAAATTTGTTTTATTTATAACAAACCATTAACATTTTTATTTTTTTTCTTTTTTTATAGTGTATTACATAATTAAATAATAATAGTTTTATTTTTTATCTTGTATAACAATTATTTCCAAATTTTTGCTTTTGAATTAATATTAATTCTTTGTAATTAGTATATATATGAAACTTCTAATCTAAGTATTTTTTCTATTTAATAATAGCCAAATAAATAGCTAAGTGTTTTAATACTAAACTGTCATAGTTTTTTTTATCTAAACTCAAATTTTGACTAGTATATACTATTAAATATTCTTATTTATTTAGTTTTTTTTGTGATTATACTGTTTTTTATCTTTAATTTAATGTATTAGTAATAATAATAAATGACTTGTTGTGATTTAAATAAATCAAAACTGAAGCTTAAATAAGCTTTTGTCTTAAAATATCAAAGACTTTTTATTGTGTTTCAATTTATTTATATTTGGTGTTTTTGGCTTAGTACTAGTGTAATAATTAAGCCAATTTGGAAAAGTTTTAAATAAAACAGCAATAATATCTAATAAATCCCAAAAATGCTTTTAGTTTTGTTAAGTTTGTTGATACTAAAAAGTTTTTAACTATTTCAATTTTATTTGAATTTGTTTTGATGCTGTTTTTGCTTACAATATGTTCCAAAAACTTGAATTTAGTTTTTTTAAAAAAATACTTAATAGTATTCAATTTTAATTTTGCTTTTTTTAATCTTTTAAACACTTGTTAAAGATAATAAAAATAGTCATCAAATGTTTTAAAAAATATATTGGTATTATTTAAATAAACTACTACTAATTTTTATAATAGTCTAATATTAACAATTTCTATTAGCTATTAGAAAATAATTGAAGCATTAATTAAGCCAAAAAGCATGATATCAAATTTAAAATTTTTTTCTTTTATAGTAAATGCTGTTTTCTTTTTATTAGTCTAAATTTATAACTATTTACTAGTATTTACTATCTAAGTCCAATATAAAAACTATTATTTCTTTTAAAAACATTAAATAATTCTTAAATTTATAGAATTAGATAGTTGTTTCTATAAGTAATACTGTTAAGTTTTCTATAATCTACACAAAAGCAGATTTTTTCATTTTTTTCTGAATAAGTATTATTAGTAATGACCATAAGCTTATTAACAATTAAATTAACTTGTTGTTTAGCATATAGTTAATTTTTTAACAAATAATCTTATGGTTAACAAATAGTATTTAGTATGTTTTTTATTTGATTAATATTGTATTTTCAATTTTAATCTGGTACTGAATAATATTAATTCTGCCAAATTTGTTTTTATTTACAAACATATTAATAAAATTATTAAATAGCAGCTTGATTTGTATATGTTAGAATGGGTTTAAATTTTCAAAATTTATTTGTTTTAATTGTTTTAATTATAGCAAGTAGTATTTTTTTTGTTTGTAAATGGTTTGTAATATAATATCTACATATTCATATAGTTGTCAAAAATTTGGAATGGTGGTTGGTGCTTAATTTTTAATTTTTGTACATAAGTATTTAATAATAGTTCTATCTGATATTTCAATTAAATCTCCAGTTATATTGTGTATTAGAATTTTAATATGTCTATATTTTTTGGCTATTATGTAAAAATTTGTAATAGTAATCTCTCTTAATTTACAAATAATAGAGTCTACTTCAAAAATCTGAGATTAATTCTTTATTTTTCTCTTAATAACTAATATATGCTGATTATATAATAGGATTAAAATTAATTAATGGATGAAAATAATTTTTCCTTGATCAATTGTTTTTTTTTTTATATTAACTAGTATTTTTATTCTATTTATAAATTCAAATCTATTTATTTTTTTGCTGTTATTTTTAATTTTTTTTTTGTTTTTATTAATATTTTTATTAGAAACAAAAATATTGTCTATGCTATTTTTTCATTTAATTTAATTGTATATGCTTTTTTTGATTTATTTTATAGTATTATAATAATATTTTATATATATTTTATATTAATTATTTTTTTTCTAATATTAATATTTTTTTGTTAAACTAAATTTAGATGTTAATTAAACTATTGTTGTTGTTAAAATTCCTAGTGCTAATTTTAAATCTATGTAGTATATGAATAAAATTTCAATTAGATAGCAGTTTTTCTAAAATATTTGAAATTAAACTCTGCATCAATATTATACACACATTCTGGCATAATATCTTTATTGTTATTACTGAACTATTTAAGTTCTTGCTCTATTAAAAAATTTGAAAGTGTAATATATTATTTGGAGTTTTTATTAGAGTTTGAATTATTATTATTATAGTTACTATTGTAAATAATATTAAAATTATTGTCATTATTATTAGAGTTTAAATTAAGATTAAGTGTTAATTTTAATTCTAAATACAACTGCTGATTGGTTTTTTCTCTTCAAAAATCAAATAAATTATGAATAGTAAATTGTAAATAAGATTACAATTGTCACAATATTCGAAATTACTAGAAATTAAGCAATATTTACAGAGTTTAACATTTAATTGTTTTAAATACTGCTTTTGCTCTTTTCAAATAGATACTAGTTTTTAATAATATTTATAAAATTGTTCTGAATTGCTCATAATATTAACAAAAATATCTGAGTTTAAAATAAAAATAGTTTTAACAGATTTTGGTAAGTTGTTTTTAATTGCCAATATCTTATTAAATAAAATGCTTTTGACTTTTATATTTGTTATTAAATTTTATCTTTGTTATATAAGTAGTTGTTCAAACATAAAAAAACTTTGTTTTATGTAGTGTTAAATAGCATTTTTTTGCTTATTTAGTCACTAATAAGAATTGTGTATTGGCATAATATATTACATATTTTTTCTTAACTAGAAATATTATTCTATATTTTTTTGTCAAGTAGAATTTTTTCACAGACTAAACATAGTTTGTTGTCTTATTTTTTCTGTTGTTTTGGATATTTAAAAAATTTTTAGTGGCATATTTTACAATAATAACAGATATATGTTTTTGTATTTTTCTTTTGAAAAAATCAAAGCTTTTATAAATAAAAGCTTTTTTTGTAATCTATGTACTTAAATAAAATATAAGATAAATATTTTCTTGGTACTGGTATTGAGTATAAAATATTTCAACTGCTGGCAGATTTTTTTGTGATAGTAGTAGTTTGAAGTTTGTTTTCTTTTTTTTTTTGTTGTCTTAAGTAAAAATTAATGATAGTTTGGTGTGTTTATTTTTAGTCTATAAAACCTAATAGGCTTTTCAAGTAGTTTTTTTTTTCTTTTTTCTATTCAATTAATAGTTGTTCTTTTAAAAAAACTTTAAAGTATTCACAGGTAGCATTTATTTAAATATGCTAACTATTAAATATTAACTGAAACTCTTGAGTGTTTCAGTTGAATACAATATTAGTTTTGAACAGCCAGTTGTTATTAATAAAAGCTTGATACTATATGGCTTCTATAACTAAAACTTTAATAAGTACAATAATGCTATTAACTTTGAATAAAAAGTTATTAATTTTGCCAATAAGAGTCTTAATTGTTCTATTAATAGTAATAATTTTGATGTTGGCAGTTCAATTAACTTAGTAATTTAATTGGTTTATAAGTTGTTATGTAATAATACTACTTGTTAAATTATTATTATAAATTAGTTTGATAAATTAACTATTAACTTTGATATAAATATATATAGTAGTGATTAGTTTGATATGAAAAACAGTTCTATTAAATAAAAGTTTTTTAGTTTTTTTTCTAATTTAAATAGAAATATGGTAGTAAATAATTTATTTTCAATGATAATTTCTTGTAAAATATTGTTTGTTAGTAATTTTTGGTTGGTTTTTAACAAATTGAATGTAGTAATTTCTGAAATTACTAAAAGACTTAAATAGTTTTAAGAATTCGGATTTTGGATGTACATATTTTTTAAATTTTTTGAATGTAATTTTGATAGCTGGTTTAATAAATTGAAGATTAGTTAGTATAACTATTATTAATTTCTAATTTTGTTGGGTGCAAGTAATTTTTGGTCTTTGGCTTTTAATTGATATTAATATAGTATTTTAGGATAGTATTTAAACTAATTAGAAATAATAAATTATCTGAGATTGAAGTAATTAATAAATTATAGATGTTGAAACTTGATATATTAAAAATATATATGTTGATTATTATGTTATTAGTACATAATAAGATTAATATTAATATGATCTTAATAATAAATAGTTGATAAAGTTTGAAATATAAAACTTGTAATTAGAGTTTCAATATTAATTTCTTAATTATTAATTATTTAATTTTGCTTTAAAATTTATTTTTAAGTGTTTTTGTTTATTATAATAGTAGCAAATACATGTTTTTTGCTGTTATTTTTAAGTTGTTAAGACTGTTAATAATAAATAAAAATAATTTTAGAATTAATTTGGATTTTTTTAATTGTCACAATATTAAAAAAATTGATAAATTATTGTATTATTAGTTAAGTATTTTTCTAATTTCTGGTTAATAAAATTACTAAATTATTTTAACTTAGAATCTAATTTAAATGATTTATTTATTACTAAATTTATAACTTAAGTATAGTTGGCTTCAAGTTTAATTAATTTGAAATTTTTGATATATATAACTATATCTTGGAAAGTATTTGGATTTAATAATTATACTTGTTACAAAAAACTACTGCATAATTTGCAAATAAACTAATTCAAAATCTGTAATACTATAAAATAATTAGTATTAATTGCTTAAATTTGGTGCAAATTTCTATAAAAGCATTTCAAATAAATGATAACTGCTTTAGTATTACTTTGCTTAATTGTGGTAAAGCTAGTTAACAGATAATTAATGCTATTATTATTGCTAAAATATTATAGAAATACAATTTTAAACATGTTAAAATCTTAAAGTTTGTTTACAAAATTTTGGTATCATAAGTTTGCAGTATTTTGTATAAAGTAGAAAATAATTTAAAAGACTCTAACATCATCTTATTTATTGACTGTAGTAATTTTTGTTATATTATTTAATTATGCTTGAACATTGTTTTTTTTGCTAGTAAATTTTTCTAGTTTTATAATTAGTGTAAGTAATAATTATTATTGTGATTGTTAATAAATGATAATTAGTATTACTGGCAATTAATTAATTAGAATAACTGAAAATAAGGTTTGTTAAAAAATAAGAGCAGAGTTTAAATTTTTTGGGTTTTGCTAAGTTTAAATAATTAAAGTTTAAATTTCTGAGTTATTTAAAATTATGTTTGGATTATTAATTTTTTAATCATTATCTTCTTTTTTTTCTGATTTGGTTTTTGTTTAATTATTGGTAGATTTAAAATTAGATTAAGGTAGTAATAATTAAAGTTCTAATGAAATTATTAGTTATGATTTAAATTCTTTAAAATAATTGTTATAGATTTCTAATAATTGTGATTTTTCTTAATTGTTTTAAAATAGAACTCAAGTTACAAATATTTTTGTAATTAATGATAATATAAATTTTAATAATATGTGAATAGTATTTTCTAATATATAATAATAAAATAGATATAATAAAAAAACTAATTCTAGATTTTTTTTAATTAAGTTATTATATTGATTTAAGTAAATTTGTTGGTATTTATATTTTGTTTTTTTTTATCTACAATGTAATTAGAAACTTTTGCTGAATGTATCTTTCAATTTTATAATTAATTTCTATAAAAATTGAAGTAAAACTAGGGTTTTGTAAAATACTAGTGTATTATAGTAGTTTTATATACAAATTTTTAATGGCAGTTTCTGAATCTTTTTGGTCTTTCAAATAGTATATAATTTTTTCATTAATGTAGAAGTTAAAAACTAATTCTGCTGACTAATATTTACTTATTAATCTTAAATGTATTTAATAATACTAAAATAAAAATTTTGCAAATTTTAAGTGACTTTTTTTTATTGTTTTTTAGTTTGGCACTTTTCTAAATGATTAATATTGATGCTGGTTTTCTGCTAAATTATACTGTTATAAGTAATTATTTGGGTGTTGGTACAAATAATAAACACATAACTTGATAGTCAATAACTGATACAGTTGGTAATATCTAAAAGTTTTTATAATTTGAAGATTTTGGTTGAGTTTTTTGTATAATAAACAGAAATTTAATGGTTGTTTTAGCAGTCTTCTGGAATAGTTATTTTGTTAAAATTTTTTTAACATAGTGGCTGATTTATTCTAACAGTTATGCTCTTTTGATAAGCTATCTTCAATTTCCAAGTTCTCTATTCTTATTTCTAAGTCTTTTACTAGACTATTTTTAACATCAAAATACATAATACTTAATCTTTTTAATTAGTTAGTAAATCAACAAACAACAAAAAAAAATAAAAAATTAGTATTTCATTAATAGCTATGATTAAAAGCTATTGTTTCAGTGTAATTAAATATTAGATTTTATTAACATAAAGTGTTAATAGAATAAAAACAATAAATATTTTTTAATTAAACAACAATAACATAAATTCAAGTGATAATTAATATTTTATTGATATGTGATAAAATTTCATTTCAAATTATAAAAAACTACCTTTTGAAGAAAGGGTAAAAAATAATTTAATTGATTGTAAATATTGATTCTGAATTCAATTCTGTTTTTTTTGCTTCTAATATTTTTATTACATATACATATTTTTTGTTCTATAAAATCTTATATTTTTCTAAGCAATGTGTTCTAATTTACTAATATTGCTTATATTGTTAAGCAGTATGTTCTAATTTACTAATATTATTTATATTGCTAAACAGTGTGTCTTAATTTGTTAGTACTGTGTATATTTCTGAATCATGTATTATAGTTTTCTAATATTATGTTCATATATTAAGTACTATTCTTTTATTAGTCTATTTTTCTTATTTGTTTTTCTAGTTTTCTTTTTTTGTACTTTTTTTATGAGTAAAAATACCTTACAGAAAACACTAAATATTATAGATAATTATTTAAAATATTAAAACAAATAACAAACCTGTAATTTAGTGCTTAATAGTTGTTGATAATAGTAATTTTTTAAGATTTTGAAGTCTGAAAGTTTTAATTGAGTCTTTTGTATAATGAACAAATATTCAATTAATAGTTTTTTTTATAAATTTTTTTTTAATATAATGGCTGATTTATTTTAACAGTTGTGTCTTTTTAATAAACTATTTTTAAGTTTTTATTTTTGTTTTATAGGTTTTTTACCAAATTATTTTTAATGTTAATTACTCAGTATTTAATTTTTTAATCAATTAATAATCAACAAAAAAATAAAAAATTAGTATCTTATTAATAGTTGTGATTAAAAACTATTGGTTTAGTATAATTAAATATTAAATTCTATCAACATAGATTGTTAATAATACAAAAGTAATTAAAATTTATTAATCAAGTAATAACAATATAAATAAAATAATAATAAATATTTTTATTAATATTAGTATAATTCTACTTCAAGTCATAAAAAACTATCTTTTAAAGAGAAAAATATTGAATAATTACTTATTTTTAGCTACTGTTTTTTTTCTGCTTTTAATGCTCTTGTTATATATATATAATTTGTATTATATAAAATTCTATATATTTTTATTTTTTTTCTATACTATTTTTTAACAATATATTATAATTTCTTAAAAATATGCTTATTTGTTGAGTACTATTCTCCTATTGGTCTATTTTATGATCTGTTTTTTCTATTTTTTTTGGTACTTTTTTCTATGAATAATATCAATTAAGTAATAAGTTTGGTATTTATGCTTAAGTAAATAAAACTAAAAAAGTGTGATTAAAAGTAGTAGTTTAATATTTGTTTTTTATTTAAATATCTGCAAATATTTAAATATTGTTTTTAGTGTATTAAGAATTGTATGAACTAGTTTAATATTTTTTTTTGTTTTTGTTGTTTGTTTCTAATTTAAACTCAAGTTTAAAAACAAATTATAAATTGGCAGAATATTTTTCTTTACAAATCTTGATAATATTATAATTAAATTTTTCAAAATAGGTAATATAAGTATTTATATCAATAGCTTCTGAATTTTTATTTGAATAGTAAATAAATTTTTAAAAAAATTTTGTTTAACTTTGTATTATTGTAATTTTTAACATATTGAAAAAAAGTTTTTTTAATAGTTATAATTCGATTTTAGATTTCAAATTATTGTTTACAATAAGTATAAATCAACTAATAATACTCTAACATTATTATGTTAAATATGGTCACTCTTTTGATATAGTTGTTGTATAATTTTTAAAAAAACACCAAATATTATTAAAGGCTTTTCTATTTTTTTTTGAATGTTGTTAATGCTGTTTTGCTATTAATTTTGCTGTTAATAGAAGCTAATAAATTTTTGATAAGTTAATTTTTTTTTCAAAGTATTTTTTTATACTTTAGATTATATATGTTATTAAGTTTATAATAGAATAGCCAATTTTATATTAATTACTTATCTAATTATTTTACAGTAAAAGTTAACTTTTTTACAAAAATATTTTGTCTGTAAACTCTTTAAAATATATATAGTTGCTTTGTTGTAAAAATCAATTCTTTTACAAATAATTTTAATTGTAAATTACTCAATAATATAAAAGAAAATAAAAAAATTAAAATTAAAATAAACTAAAAAAAAGAAATAAAAAATATTAAAAAAATTATTTTAGATCCAGATCTAGAAGTTAATAACAATTTACTGAAATTAATAATCAATTAATTTTAAAATAATTAATTTTAAAGCAATAAAAATTAAAAAATTTGTTTTATTTTTAATTGAATTTTATTTAAGTTAATTTATAAAAAAAATTATTTTAAAAATATATTTTCTTGAAGAAAAAGATTTTTTTTTATATAACTTATTTTAATACTATTCTATAATCTAGTATTTTTTTTCTAATATTTTAGCAATTAAAAATACATTTTATTAAACTATAAGTTATTTTTGCAAACTATAAATTATTTTAGTAAATTGCTGAATATTTTGTCAAATTTTCTAAATATTTTGGTAAATTTTTAAATGTTATATAATTTAATATATTATATAATTTAATTATCAAATTTAATTATATTTGTGTTTTATACAAATTAAATTATTTATTGAAAAATAATTCAGATAATTTAATAATATATATTAATTAATAATAAGAATTATAAAAATAATTTATAATAATTAATATCTTAAATTTTAGTTAATAATATTATTAAAAGTTTTCTAATAAATAGTTTTTACTCTAATATCTGATTTTACTTTAAAATTAAATTGGTCTTGATTAATTTTTTGTTTTTTTTATTATCTGGCTTTATTAAATTCTAGTTAATTTCTAAAGACAATATCAAATTATTCTATATAAATTTTACTTTTAAGACTTTTTTAATTGTTATTACCAATATTATTATTAGTAGTAGTTTTTTTTAATTATACTTAAGATTGCAAAATTTTCTGTAATAACTTTTAACTCTTTTTTTTTCATATATATTATATTTTATAATATTTTTTTAATATATTTTCTAATAATATTAAAATTACTTTTGGTATTTTTGGTATTGTTATTTTTATTAAATTAAAATCTGCTAATTTTTAACAATATGTTATTGTTAATTTTAAAGACTCTTTTTTTGCTGTTGTTATTTTTAATAATTTGTTTGTATTAGTAAAAAAAGACAGTATTTAAATTTTTTTTTTCTTAATTAAAGAGAGATTATTACTTTAGAGATTTATTTGAAACCAAATTGGTCAATTTTTTTTGGTTGTACTGTTTTTGAAATTAGTAATATAATTTTTTAAGTTGATAATTGTACTTGTTTTATTTTTTATTTTTTTATTTTTATTATTGTTAATACTTTATTGTTATTATTTTTAAATCTAAAAAAATGTTAAAGCTTACTATAATAAAAAATAATATTTTATACAAATATTATATCTGATAAAAAACTTTTAAATACTATAATTATTATAGATATTAAAATTTAGCTTATTTTTTATTAATTATAAAGTATTTTTTTTATTTTTTTTAAGTTTATTATTAATTTTAGAATTTTTATGTTATTTTTATTAATAGCAAGTTTTATTCTATGGCTTTTGTATTTCTGATTTCTTTTTTTGTTGTTTTTTTGGCTGTTTTTGCTGCTAATTCTGTTATTAAATCTAATTTAAATTTTTTAGAATCTTAAATTTTGAGTTTAGTTGTTTTAGTAAAGTTTATTATTAAATTTATTGGTTTTTTAGTTGTTTTAGTTACTTTTTTTGTGTTTGAAAATATGCAAAAGAATTACAAAGTTAAAAAAAATTTGCTTACTATTTTTAATGTTTCCAAAAACTTTGTTTTTTTTAGCTAGTATATCTAAAAATTTTGCTAATCTTAAAACTAAGATTAAATTTAATAATATGAATAATAATAATTTTAATATTATTAAAGCACATTTTTTAAGTAAAAAAACATATAACTGTATAATTACTTTGTAATAAATATGTAGTTTTGAAGTTAAAAATAGTATTAAAAAAACTAAATTGTTTTTTAATAATTTTATTTTTAATTTTAAAAATTTGAATAATATTTTAAGAAACTTAGTAAGCAAAGTTTACTCTTAGCTTTTTTTGATTCAACTTAATTAATGTTTTGATTAATTTGAGTAGTTAATTATATATAGAAAGCACATAATTCATATCTAATTTAAGTTATTTAATTTGGTATATTGTATTAAATAGTGTTTAAACATACTTTGTTAAAACATAATAAAAATATTTTTTAGAATCTTATACTATAAAAATTTATGTATATATAACAGAAGTGTTAAAAGCAAAAAAAACAAATAAGTTTAGTTTAAAACCAGTTTTATTTTTTTTAAAAAATCACTTTAATAATTAACTTATATATTTGACATCTATAATCAATAAAATAAATCTATCAATTTATTATATTCAAATTTATTACTGTATAAATTCATACTTATTTTGTTGAATTTTAATTTAATTATATTAATATTAAAAACATTAATATACTATTATTAACAATACTAAAACAATAACTTTAATTATAGCTATTAATAAAATACAAATTTCTAATTTTACTTTTTTATTTTATTATTTGGTTTTACTAAATTAATTAAAAAAAAGCATTAAAATTACAATGTTAAAGATTGCTTAATAAAAGATATAAAAAAAAATATATATAGTTATAAAAATTAGAATTGTCTACCAAAAAATCCAAGCATCAAAATAAACCAATTATTATACCAAAAAAATTAGTTACGAATTATTAACTACTATTATATTGAATTTTTGTTTATTATACAAAAAACTTTATTATTAAAATATTCAGAAACTTTTAAATTCAAACATTAATTAAACTAAATACCAAGTTATAGAAACTTTCAAATTCCAAAAAATTTATCTGTAATATTTAATGCTTCTTATAAAATATAATTTACAAAAAACAAAGCACTAATTAAACAATAATTAACAAAAATAGCAGAATTTACAGAAACCAACTACCTAAAATTTGCAAAGTTACTATACAAACATTTTTAAAAAAATTTAAAATTATTCTAATTATTTTTCAGCAGAATATATATTTAATTTCTACATTAACAAAAGAATAAAATATGATACAAAAAACCTAGTTAACATAAAAGCTGTAAAAACTAATTTCTATAGAGCTATTAAAAAATATTCTAGGTATTATTAATTTTATAATTTCACAAATAAATTTACAGAAATTCATTCAAAAATCTATGAATATAATAAAAAAAATTCTTATTTATCATAAAAAACATTTAATTTAATATATTAACACAAATTTCAGTTATAACACTAAATTAAATAATTCTACTATTGTAAAAAAACTGCAAATTATTTTATTCTTAAAGGATTATATCATTATATACCTAGTAGTATTATTCAGATCTCATTAAAAACTATATCAATATTTATAACAAAGCCAAAATCTATTTTTTAAAACCATCTAAAGAATATTTATTTATTAAAAGAATATAAATTTTTTTTTAAAGAATTTTAGTAAAGACTATTAATACTGCTCTTATTATAATTTTCATTACTAAGACTTAATTCAATTATTATTGTAATTAAAAAGACATTGAATCAAAAAAAATCAAGATAAAAAAAAAATTAGAAAAATCTGATTATAAATCCTACTGTATCTTAAACTTTGGAGTAAAACCACAGCCAAGGAAATGGGCTTGAAAAATCGGCGGAAAAAGAAGACCCTATTGAGCTTGACTCTAGTTTGACACCAACAATTGACGGATAACCACTGCTCACCAATAATTCGCGAATTCAACTTTCAAATATAACCACCACCAACCAATAATTCGCAACTCAACATTTGAATAACCACCACCCACCAATAATTCACAACTCAACATTCGAATAACCAATGAATACGGAATAGAAATTCATGAACAATCGATCATCAAATAACTGAATTAAAATTTTAGAGTTACGTGGTGAGGAATTGATAGTTGTTAGTCTTTTATTTATGCCTTCCAAGAATAAAGAGTGGGAGGAGATAGTTTAAGAATTCTTAAAAGAGTGAAAAGTGGGAGGAAGTAATTGTAGTTTAAGATTTCTTACAGGAGTGAAGAGCGAGAGAGAGTAGTCATATTTGTCAATTATCTTTTCTATATCCATCTAGTCTATATATGTATAAAACTTTATTAGTATATAACAAAGTTATCAGGGAAGGGTTTTTACAATGGCAAAATTGTTTACCCGTTGCCAATTCTGATAAACTCTTGTTATTTACTGTTTATTGTTTAAGCCTATTGAAATCTAATTCAGAAATTTGAAATGATCGATATAAAATATTTAAGAAACCTAATGTATAATAAACTATTGTAATTAATATAAGTATTTTTAAATGATAATAGTTTGGTAATAACTTAAAGAATTGCTAATATTAGCTTAAGTCCAAGCAATAATAACTTTATTTTTAAAATTAGGTAATATTGAGCATGCTTAATATACTTTTTCAACGTGTAAAACGAAAACTCTCTGCCCTTGCTATCGAAATATATTAATTTGATCAGCACGAATAAAAAATTTATGCTCAGTATTAATTCGGAAATATTTTTATGTCCATAAGTTTTAAATAAAAAAAATGTGAGTGTTTATTTTTAATTAAAACCAGAATTTTAAATTGAAAAACAAATTTTATTGGGATTTGATAATTTTATTTTAATTTGACTCAAATTAAATACACGCTGAAATACTTTTTCAATGAAGGCAAGGCCAAAATAAAATTTTAATTTACCTTAATTTTTTGAACCTTTTCATTTAGTTAAATAATTAGAATATTCATAAAAAAATTTATTAAAAAAAGGCAATAGACAATATATCTAAATAAATAGTATTCTAGAAAAATTTAATTATCGGGATTAAATTTAATTTTAGTGCCCTTATTTTTGGTAAAAAAAAATGGCCATTTAAGAATGCTTGATTGTTACCATAGGAGGACATTGTGATGCGAAAGCTTCTTCATTCGATGCAGCCTCGGTTCTACCATTGCATTCCTAAATATATAAAAAATGATTAATAATTGTTAAAGAATTGTTCAGATTAAAAACTAAATTTTGATTCTATAATAACTTATTAGGCTTTCCAACTTTATCCTGCTCGTGGATTTGGGGCCTGGGCATAAATTAATGTTGAAATCATCCCCATTATTATTATTATTATTATTATTATCGGAAGTAGCACAGCCACAATCTTTTGGCGATATCCAAAGCTCCTCTCCATGGTGTAAATATTGTGCTTTCTGATAACTCTTTGGATATTTGGGTATAAAATTATTATAAAATGTCACTCTATATATTTTTAAATTTTTAAAGAAATTTAGCTTATGAGCGAATTTGTAGTTTCCGAATCGAGGTTCACCATATTTGTAAACTTTAATCTGAGATAATTCAGGCGCTTTTATTGTCAAGAGTTCGAAAGCTCCAAGTACAGCAAACACTAAAAATTAATGTTAATTAGATGAGTCTTGTCAAGAAATTCGATCAAAATATAAATATTTATGTAACACCAGCAAGCCTATGTCCAACAAAACTCTAAATTATGTGCTGGCGGAATTCCTTTTTATCTATGGTCAATTTGACGCCTTAACTCTGTCCACCCAAGTTGAAATTTAAGGGAAAATTTTTATCGATCATCAGATCATTTGTAATTTTGTATCGCGTTTGGAGTCGTTTTCCGAGGTAACTTCAAAATCTAACTCTTTGACACGAATCTGGATCAAGAAAATTTGGTTTTTACGTATGCTTGTTATTTTCGCTAAGATAGACGATTGAGATTTGAATTTTAAAAAAAAGAAAATTTGGGGAATTAATCATAAAGTAAAATAATGTATATAATGTAAGATGCTAAGATCATAAATTCAACAGTCAATTTTATAACGTCTTGATCTTTGACCGGATTTAAACAAGATGCTTCACTAGCGAAAAGAGTGAATTTTTTCAATTTTTCCATAAACAGATTATCCGATCGGAATAAACCTTTTTCAAATGATTTCGATCGGTTCCAATAGCCATAATAATCATAATCGCTTTCATGAGATAAATTTACTTGTGTGTTGAACTACACTTTTCTAATGATTCTACTCGAATTTAACTATATTATTGACTTTAATCTAAAGATAAAAAATATTTAAAGTATAATCAATTTTGAATTTTGAATTTTTTTCTACAATTTCTAAGGTTTTGCTCATATGGTTATTAAAAAAACAAATAGTCAAATCTATAACTAGATATTCAACTGTGATATTATAATTAACAAACACTAAAATTTTTTTACAATTAATTTCTTTTTAATTAAAATTAATAGTCTTAAAATAAATTAGCCATTAGCTCTGTTGAATAATTGTTTTTTAGAAATTAAATTATTTTGTTTGTAATATTAAATAATGCTTGATTTAGAAATAATCTAACATCAAAACCTTGAAAATTTATTTTTAATACATTGGAGTAGTTTTAAAAGTCTTTTTACAAAACTTTCAAAAAAAAGCTTGTAAACCTTAAAAATCTTCAGAAATAGGAAACTCAGCAAAAAATTTGCTAACAACAAAACAAATTGAAGTATCAGGTGATTTTGAGATTTAAGTCATAAATTTTTCAGATGTTTAGCTACAACACTGTAGCAAATTCGCTAATACAATCAGCATTAGCATTTGAAAAAAAGGATGTTTCAAATAATATTTTATTAATTAAAGAAATTAATTTTCAGTTTTTTAGAAGCAAGATGAAACTAATCGCATAAGAAAAATTTATTAAATTTTTAAATTTAAAAAATTCCATTAAAATCTTTGCATAAAGCAGGTTTTTAAAAGAGATAAAACATAGTTATTTTATTTTTCAAAAAAAATAATCACTGAAATATATATCAAAATTTTCAACAATTATTTTTCCAAAATTCCAAAATATAAAAATGCAATAACAATTTCCACAAAAATTTTAATGTAAGCACAAAAGTTATATGCAACAGACTATAGGCCTCAAATACGGTTTTTAAATCCTCAGCCCTGACGACTTGACGGTGAGAGAAACAGTAATATATTCAGCACAGCATTTTACAGACCTTTTACATAAATTCTCTATAATTGAAATTCTTCACCTTTGAAACCTCAAACAATAAGATGGATTTCTTTACGTAAAGGCATAATTCTTGAGACTGCTTTGGAGTAGAGACACCAGGTTTAAATTTGTTTTAAATAAGGTTATCCGTATACTTGCACAGGCAAACAATTCATCCGATGTTACCAGAGCCTATTTAACTCAAGTAAAACAATTAAACAATTGAATGCGATCAAGTTCATAATCACGAGATAGATAATTGAAATTAAGGAGTGAAAATTCTATATAGGAAAAATTATACACAAAAACTGTTGACTGTGTTTGAACAGTTTATTTTAAAAATTTCAGGCTCTCTGACTATAATAGTGTTTAGACTTTAACTCACAATATATATATTAAAATGATATGTGAAAATTTGTATATTAAATCAAATTCAAAAAAGTTGTGAAATCATTGAGTTTTCATTTCTGCATTGCTCCGCTAAAAATATATTTTGCATTATTGGAACGATTATTTTCATATTACTTGAAAATCTTTTTTATTAGGGTAAAATATTGCTAGTTTAACTATATTTTGGAAAATCAGAGCAAAAATTTTATTACCATTGATTTATATAATATAAATTTTACATTTTCAAATTCCGATAGCCCTATGATTAGTTTTTAACTTACATTTCTTCTTGATTAAAAATATGTTTTTAGAAATTAAATTAAACTTTTTAAGCAAAAACTCTCATTATCCGCAGATAATTTTTTAAGCATAATTTTTCTTTTCATTTTTTCCCAAATAACCTTTTTAATCTTTTTATTAAGTTCAATATAAAAGTTTTTTTTTACAATAAATTTTATTTATGATTAAAACCTACCGGATTGAAAAAGTTTTTGTATTCAATACATTTTTGTGGATTGAGAGAACTTCAAAAGGTTTTACCAGATTAAAAGATTATTGGTTCCAACTTTAAGAATCGCTCACTCTTATTTGTTGTGATAAATAACATAATTTAAACTTTAGATTTTAATCAAATGTATTTTGCTTATTCTCTTAAATTAATAGAAAAAATAAGGTTGCCCATTGCACAGAGTCAATCTTATGTGAAAAAATTGATATTGTAAAACCAATATCTCAAAAAAAATAATATGGCAACATAAAAAACTAGTAAATATTTAAAATTCCAAGCTTTTATCTTTGTTTCTAAGTTAATAATTAAAAATTTTTAATGCCCCATTTATTTTATAAATAAAGTAAACAAGTTATTCTTCAAGTACAGTAGAACCTGTGATAAATAATCCTCTCATAAGTAATAACCTGTAATAACTAATAAATTAACTAATTTCAAAAGCAATTAAATAGTAATAACTAATAATCCTCTATTAAATAATGACTAATAACTTCTAATAAAACTTCTTATATATATTAATTTAGAGAGGTAAAATTTTATATGACTATATTTGAAATTATTTAACAACTTATATAATTTCTAATATAAGAGAAATTTATTAAAAATTATAATTATATTACATTATTGACCAATAATAATTAAGAGAAGTTTGTATATGTGATTTTTTTTTTTCAATCTCAATAAATTCTTTGAGAATGTGTTGTACATGGCATAAACTATTAATTGTCATTTTAGAAGTTTTATCACCATTATTCAACCAACATAATATATTTAAAATTTAAACAAGTTTTTTATGCTTAAATGATTCAACATCAATTTCCTTAATTTTTTTAATTTTCTCAATATTATCTTGGGTTTCCAAACTTGTTATTGGATCATGACAAACTTCTACTATGTCCTGATTAGTTAATAAAATATGAATTTCTGCTTCAGAAGTAAGATTTACAATTTTTTTAGTATTAAATAAATCTTTAATACTTAGTTGTTTAATGTATAATATCAAAGTTTCTGTGACTTTTTTTTGCTGTTTCCGTTTTAATTCAATATTATGTGCTGTTTTTATTAGACTGAAATTATACTAACAGTTTTAAATAATATGTGTGCTGATATTAAACCAATATTTTCAAATCCAATAAATTGTCTAAAGTAAGTTAATATGATAAAAGTTCTTATATCCAACATTATATTAATTAACAGTATATACAAGCTAGCAAGCATAATAACAGTACTTAAATGCTGCAATAATGCCAGCATCTATTGGTTGTATTTTGGATGTTGTATTTGGAGGAAGCATATATATTTTAGTGCTTTTTAATTCTATATTAATTAGAACATATAATGGTGTATTATCCAATAGTAATAAAACATTGTGTTTATGCTTGGTTATTTTCCGATTAAACTTCTCAAGCCATTCACCAAAGAAAATTTCTGTCATCTATGTTTTACTATTATAATGATAATAAAACTTATGTTATTATTTATAATATAATTAATATATAAATATGGGTTAAATAGTACAAAAAAATTCAAAATTGTAACAATATTTTATTGATAATATTTTGTAATAATAATAAATTAATATTTCTATTAATAATATTAAAATAATTTAAAATATAAATATTTTATAACTTTTAATTTAATAAATAATTATAAATATGCAACAAAAATTATTTATATTTTTAATAAGATTTTCAAACCTATTATTTTTGATTTGATCATTCAATCTTTTTAATAAGTTTTATATATTAACAAAATTTATATTACAAATATTAAATTGCACGAATTAATTTAAAAAATACTAATTTATTTAAATTTCTATTTAACTTAAAAAAAATCTTAAAATTCGATTTATTTACCATTTATTTTTGTATATTTGCTTATTGTATCTAATTTATCAAATTATGGTAATACTTTTTTAACTAATTGGATTTTAAAATTAAGTTTAAATATCTTAAACTAATTACAAAAGAAAATGTCAAGCAATATATTAATTAATAAAGAAAATTTTGGTGTTTTAACAAGATAATACATCTATTTATACTGCAAATGAAATTGTAAAATGATCTTGCAAACAAAAAATTAAAACTATAAATTGGTCAGCAATCTTACTCGAATTTAATCTGTAGAAAACATTTGAAAATTAATGAAAGATAATATTCAGAAGTATAAAAATTCCCCAAAGACTATAGGAGAATCTAAGGTCTAATTTTAATATCTTAAGTTGTAAACTCAATTATCTGAAGAAATAAAAGAGTTTGGATGTAAATGGAGAGCTAACAGATATTAACATATTCTAAAAAAAATTCTATATGCAAAATAAAAAAGAAACAATTCATATATATATTTCATTTGTTTTTTAATAACAAATTCGGACATTACTTACCGAAATGATCATACATGATTTGAATTTTTTGTCAATCTTTTTTTCTGTAATTTACTCTTTCTTTTCATTTCTATGTAATTTTTTCAAGGTGGGTTTTACTGAGTATTGTACTTTTAAAAAGTTAAAATGTTAAAAAATAAAAAAAATTTTTTACAAAATTTGAGAATTTTATATCTTAATAATATATTTGTTTAAGTTTTTATTAGATTGTATTTTAGTAATAGTATTTATAAATTATTGACTTGGTATAAACATGTTTGTAATAATTCTGTTACTAAAAACAATAATAAATTGTTTTTTTCTAAAAATTTATAAAATAATAAAAATAATATTGATTTATTGATTAGTAAACTTTTTTGAAACAGTTTTATATAAATTAAAATTTATATATTTGTAATTTTTATATAAATATTATTATATAAAATAAAATATTGTTATTATACAATGTATTTTTTTATATTATATTTTATTATTATTAAAGTTTAATGAATACAATCTAATTACTATTTAGTATATAAAACCAAAACTAAAAGTTTTAGCTAAATGCAATTTATGCTTTTTTACATATAATTAATTATTCAAATCAATTAAAGACATACTATGCTAATGTAAAAAAAAACTTATCCAAAAAAGATATCTTTTGAAAAATTTCAAATAATATAACACTATTAAGAACCAACCCTATTAACTAATTAGCTGTCTTAAATACATCAAACTTAATTTTAACAAATTCATGTTTTTAAAGTGACAGCAAATTAAAGAACATATCATTATTAATAACAAACAAACTTACATGAAAACTAAATATGTTAATATTAATAAAACTATTTTTATTTTTTAGCACAATCATATTATGTTTTAGCTTATTTATAGCTTTGCTAAAGATACTTATATGCACCAAAATTTCGTTAATCTTAAGATTAAGAGTACTGTTTGACATAAAATCATCTTTTACAAACTACTTAAATGCAGTAACTAATATATTAACAAAATTAACAATCAAATTAACCAAAGTTAATAATTTAATTAACTTGAATTTCAGAAACACCAGCTAAAAAGAAACCAAAAAATTAATAATAGTTATAAAAAAAGAAACAGAAGCTATCAAAAGAAGAAACACAGAAAAATTCAAAGAAACAAAAATCTTAGCATAAGACTTAGTATTTACAAAATATGAAGCAAACATTTTAGGAGTTTTGAAAAAAAAATCTTACAGTTCATAGTCAAATGATTTATTTCTTAATACTTAAAACAACATTAACAACTAGGAGTTTTCTACCAAGTACAATATTTCCTCAGTATATCAATTTTGATTAAAGCAGCATTCAAATCAACTTGAGAAATAAATATAACCAGAGCAAATTGGAAACAATAACTGAAATTAGAGAAATAAAAAATAAAACATGTCTAATTTTATTTTAATTTACCAAAGAAAAAATTCTAACACTATTTTTATTTATTAAAACTGATTAATATTTCAAAATAGACACAACAAAATTCAGTTTTTCAAAATAAACAACTACATATTACCAAATACCAGCAGACTTTAGTACAATATAGACAATTTTACCAAAAACATTATAAGTTGTTTTAATATTAGCAATAAACACATCCAAAAACATATTATGTAATATAACAGCAGTAAAAAAGAAACCAGTTTTAAAAACTACCAAAAATTTGGCAATTTTAAGAGTAGTCAGACAAATAAAGCTTGTAAACTTAACTAAAAAGACAGTTTTAAAAACTCTTAAAAAGCAAAATTTATATAAAAAAGTTTTATACTGTCTTTTAACACTAATTTTACATCCAAAAAACTATGTATAGACTGAAAAACAATCTTAATATAAGTCAATTTAATCTTAAAAATACAAAAACAAACTTATTAAAAAAGTTTAACTATATGCTTTAGCAGATTTAACTACTATCATTTAATATATTAAAAACTACAAAATAACAATAAAAAAAGTAAAACTGCACCAAATTCATCAATTTTGCAATTAAAAAAACAGTTTAATAGCAGAAAAAAAAATTAATCAACTTACCAAGAAAGTTGAAATATATTTTGTTAATTGACAATAAAAATATTAGTTATTACAAAAACAAGACCAAGAAAATATATTATTATTTAATAATAACCAAATCAACAATTAAATTGTTATTATTGTAAAATTTTTAGATATTAAAAACATAATTGCAAAAAATACAAAGAAATCAACAAAAACAAAATAATTAATATTATTTTTTTTAGTAATACTAATTATATAATTTACTATTATCTATTTATTATTCTTTAAAATTTTAATTTACTTATAATTAATCTATTTTATAACAACTACCACAATATTATTAATTATTTTTAATTTAAAATTATTAACTATTAATAAAAAAATTGGCTTAATCTAACCAATTTATAATATACAATTATTTTTATATTAACAATAACAGATTTGGTTTCAATAATTAATTGGTATTTTATAATAATAATTAATAGTTACTTAGAAATTTTTATACTTAACTTAGTTATTTTACAATACTAAAAGACCAGAATATTTATTATACTATATTTTTAAAAAATAGAACTACAACATAATAGCAAAAATTTTTTTATAATAATATTATAATTTTATTAACAAAGATTGCTAAAAATGCCAATATTTCAGACATATTTTTATTTAAATTTAAAGCCAATAAATTATTATTTTCACTTATTAATGTTGTTACTTCAGAATAAAATACAATTACAACAATATACACTAAAGTCAAAGTCAAAAAAAATTAATTTAATTAACTTTAAATAGTAAATTTACTGAAAAAATTACCAATTAATGTAAAAATTAAAATAAAATATAAACTAATCTCAAACAGTAATTGTTATTACTAATAGTATAAAAAAAATACTAGTTAAAAAAATCGACAATTTTTATTATTATTAATAAAATTATTATTTAAATTAAAATTTTAATTATAAATACATTTTAATATTAAGCTTTTATCGAAAATAATTGGCTTTTTAAGACCAATGTAAATCTAGATTAAAAAACCAAAGAATTAAAAATTTTATATTAAAGACAATATATTAAAGTATTTATTATTTGGAGTATTTTTAATAAATAATTTGAAAAATTCCAGTTTTTAAATTCAAAAAAAAAGAAATCATTTACTAAAACACATATAATGCTTAATTTTTAATCTAATTGGACTAAAAAAACAGAAAAATAATTATTTAAAACATTTATACTATAACTAATATTATTATGGCTTAAAAATGTCAATTAATAATTTATATTAACAAATAAACAAACTAATAGTTAGTATATTATCAAAAAAAGAATATAAAACTTGTATCTATTATTACTATAAAGCTTATTACAAACAACAATTTAGCAGTCCTAAACAAAATAGAAAATAAAACAATATTTTATGTCTTATTTGTAAAAAATTACTATTCAAAAAATACAATTGAATTAATATTGTAATAAAAAAAAAGTCTGCAATTAAATCTGTCAATATGCTCTTTCTATTTCTAAAAAAATAAAATAAAAAATATTATTTACAGTAGCTTATAATAATATTCTTGATAAATTCTATTATTATTTACATAATGCTAAAATAATTTATAAACTAGCAATAATTTTAATTAATAGAAGATCTTAAAAAGATGTTTAACAAATATAAAAAGCAAATACATTAAATATACCATAAAACTAGCTAATTTAAACTATAAAAATAAAGTAAAACTTTATTATTTGACTTTTAATCATGTTTACTTTTCTAAAAAAACCCAAATTTAATAATTAAAACAAATAAATATTTAATTTTATAAAGAATATATCATGCTTTGTAATAATTAATAATGTTTTAAATGTTATCTTTTAGCATACTATTATTTATTTAAAATAATTAGGATAAAACCGAATTTAAAACACAAAAAAAACAGTCTGAAATTTTAACAATTCCGATTTATTTTGTTAAAAACTAATCTGCTTTACTATTTAAATACTTCGACAATAATAAACAAAAAATCAAGCCAAAAAAGTCCACAAAATTAATACAAAATATGATTTAATATTCAAAAAAAGATATTCTTATTTTAAAATCAAAATTACTCATAAAAATTAATTTTAAAATTGCTTTTAAAATTTTACTAAAAACAATTATTATTTTATCTTTTAAAAAAATTCATAAAGTATATATCTGTTCAATACTTATTACTACTTAACAAATTTACAAAAAATATGAAATTTTAATTTTAAATATTTATTTGTTCAAAAAAATCAATATTATTTTTAATAATTTTATTAATTATTTTATTATTTTAGATAATTATTAGAAATTAAAATTATTTATAGTAATATTTTTTAACAAAAATTACTACAAAAAGTTTTAAATTTCACAGAAATGATTAGATATTTCTTTTAAAAATCTATTTTTACTTTTATTAATAAAAATTATTATGTTATTATAAAAAATTATTTTAAATTAACATAAAACAATTAGAATTACAACAAGAAAAGCAATTTAAGAAACTAATTACAGAATATGCTAACATATTTGCAAAAAACAACAACTTTAAAAAAACTAATTTGGTTTAATACCAAATCTACACTAAAAATACAAAACTTAAAAAACAATTAATTTATTAAGTTCTACTAAAAAGTTACTAATTTATTAAAAAAATGTACAATAAATGCTTAAAAATAAATTTATTCAATTATTAATGAATTTATAGACTTTACCAATAGTTTTATTATTATTATTATTATTATTATTTAATAAGTAAGATTTAAATACTTTCTAGTATAATACATCATACAAATAATCTAAACTAAATATAAATTATGTTTTTTTTATATGTGACCAGTCATTCAGACTAATCAGGACAATACTAAGTATTTATATAAATTGAGACCAGGTCTCCAATGTCTGAAAAAAATAAACAAGACTTACACAAACCAAAACTAACACCAAATGCTTTAGTAATACTAAGTAATTTAACTATACTAACAAAAAATGCTAAAAACAATTCAAAAACCGAAACTGGAACTGAATTATCATGTGGTATCAGCTTATTTTTCTTTATAAAGACACAATATTTAATACAAACAGACCAAACTTCATTTCTAAAAGCAAGACAAAAATCTTACACAAAGTTTACAATTATCTGATGTGTAATTTTAAAATCTCTGTAAACAAAAACAGTCTTTTGAAGCCAATTACTAAAGACAAAGCTTTTGTAAAAGGCCATATATATTACAATATTCAAAGCACAAAAAAACAACAACTAATACACACACAAAGAAGAATAAGAATAACTAGAAAGCACCTTCTAAGCAGCCATATATATGTTCAATAATTGATGACAAACAGATTTATTAACTGCACAAAAAAAAACATGATCTAAGATTTTAATACTATCACAATACAAACATAATACACTGAAATAATGCTTATTATATAAACACTTTTGAATAGCAATAGGCAGCTGATGATACAAAGCTTTTATAAAATATGTATGAGTGCTGACAATAGACTTACTAGTAAAACCAGCAGTTATATATAAATTAAAATGCCATATTATAGATAAATTAAGCCAATTAATGTCTAAAAGCAAGTTACTAGTCAGAATCTTAAAGCCAAAACCAACTTTCCAATGTGTACAATAAACAGACTAAAAGATTTCACAAATAAAATGTCTAAAATTACCAAAAACAATACTATTTTTAGCCATAATATAATATTTCTTCAACTGAAAAAAAAGTACCAAAAAGAAAAAAAAGTATTGTCAGTAAGTACATCAATACATATATTACCCAAAATACTCAAGTAACTCTTTACTTTATGTTAGCTAACATTTAAATTTTTCCATAAATAATATTTACAATGTGCTAATATTCAATCCAATACTGATTTCAAAAATCTGGATATGCTAAATACAATTCTAATTTGCACATATTTAAAGCAGTCTGACTGTTCATAAAAAAGTGAACTAAACTAAAAGAGAGAACACACTTACAAATTAATACAATAGCTTACAGCTCCACCAAAATAAAAAACATTAAACCAAAAACTTTAACACTCAAACCAAAATTTATGTCTTTAAAAAAAACTATCATACTAGTCTTTATATTAACTTTTTCCAAGTTTTCCAAAAATCTATTTGTATAAATTGAAAAACTACCAGTATTAATATTTAATAAATGATTATAAGCAAACTCAAACTCACAAAACTCAAAAATATTTGAAAGGCCAAAAACACTTAAAGAAAAAAAGCATATAAAAAAAAAGTCATACTACTGTTATTAGAGGTTTTTGGTCTCTTTTTTTGAATGTTGTTAATGTTGATTTGCTGTAAATTTACGTTTTTAGAAAGTAGTTGGACCTCCAGTAACTGAATTTATCTTCAAATTATCTCCTATAATTTGAACTGCTGGGCTTATAAGTAAAATAGCCAATTTTTTACCAGTTATTTTATGTAGTTATATTGTAGTAAATGTCAACTTTTTTCTAGAAATTGCTTATTTGGAAGCTCACTAAAATGTGTAGTTACTTTGCTGCAAAATTCAACTCTTCTACAGGAATCTCGTCTGTAGGCTATCCTAATGATTATGATAAAAAAATAAAAGAAAATAAAAAAAATATAAAAAAAATAGGATTTTGTCAAGGGAATCGTTTTCTATTCAGGCCTGAAATCACTAACAAATTACTGAAATTAATAGCTAATCAATTTCGAAATGTTAGTTTGTGTTGAGAGAATTTCAAGTGTAATAATCAAAGGATTTGGTTTTTGAATATTTAATTTTTATTTAAGATATGTAAAAAGTAATTTGTTTCAATTAAGATATCTAAAGTAAGATACTGAAGAAAAAAGCTCTTTTTTTATACAACTTGTTGTAGTACTAGTCTTTGAACTTGTACTTTTCTTTTTGCTACAATTTTGGTGAACTAAAGATACATTTTGGCAAACTACAAGTTATTTCACTGAACTATTGATTATTTCGGCCAATTTTCATTAATTTCGGCGAATTTTGACTATATTAAATGGTTTAAAGTATTGTGTAATTTGATTATCTTAATTTCTATGGTACAAATCGGATTATTGATTGAGTAATGATATTTGATAATTTGATTAAATAATAAGTAATAATTGAAATGATAATAATATATGCTAATTAATAATAAGAATTATGAAGGTAATTTCATGTTAATTAATAACTAAAATTCTACTGGTAACACCACTAAGAAAGTTAACAAAAAGCCTAAACCAGTTGGAAATAGCGCCACATGGGTCCAATTTTTTTCAATGTTTGAAAATTTTCTAATTAAAAATAGCACCATTTTTACTGTAAAGTTAATCTATAAAAGCAATACCATACCACCAAAATGAAAAGAAAAACTTAAAAAATTTTAACTTGCCAAGAACAGTCAACATAGAAGTTTCACTACAAAGACAGAAAAAATTGTTTATTGAACCACTCAGAAATAAATTACACTCAAGAAAAATATAAATTACATCTACCAAAAAATTATTAAAAAAACTAACTCTAATATGAATTAGAAAAACCAAAGAATGAAGTAGATACCAAGATAAAACTTACAAGTCATGAAATCTGTATAAAAACAAATGACCCAAAATTCTGACAGAGTTTGCAAAACACACAATAGAAGTTACTTTGTTTTTAGCCTAAATTTGCTCAAAAGTTTTTAAACTATACAAATATAGATGATAAAGCACATCATTGGGGAAATTAAAAGACAGACCAAACTTCAACTTTAAGCTCTTATGAATTAAAACATCTCATTTATTACACACACTAATAAAAACAAAACTGAAAACTGTTCTGTAACTAATAATAAAATAGAGAACCACTAACACCAAATATGAAAGCTGCTTATTTGAAATAGCTTTTTTCAAAACAAAATTGGCAAAAAACTGAACATCTAAACTTACTTTAACTAAGCTAAACTTTAACAAATTCTCAATAGATAGAAAGATATTCAGGTAGCAATGATATTTACTTTTTTTGGCAATAGAAATAGACAAACTATTAATTAACAAAAAAAGACATCCAACTTTGCAATTAATAAAAATGGCCACTGTTTTGTTATTATTAACCAAAATATTATTAATCTGAAAAAATTTATTAGCAATGTTAAAAATGTGTTAAGTAGCAGTTTAGCTGTTACTAATTCAGATTGTATTATTAACAAAAGCATCAGTAGCAAAAAAAAATATCAATCCAGCCTAAGAATCTGAACAACCAATTTTGACAACAAAATAAAAATTCAATTTATATTTACATATACTTTCTTGTCTCTTGACTTTACACAAAAAAGAATCATAAAATATGTGCCAAAAAAGGGGTAAAAACATCTTTTTATAATCCAAACCATTATGTACTTGATATTTACCCATCAATCCAAAATCAGTCATAACTTTGTTAACATAATTATCGTAAATATTGCCAAAAAATCTAATAAATTTGCCACATATTTTTATTTTAACCAAGTTTTTTTTAAGATGCTCTTACCTAACAAAATCATAAGTCTTCTGTATGTTCTACAAAATAAGTCAAAGTTTACAGTTCTTTTTCAAAGTGTTTTTAATTACCAAACCAATAGCAAAAATGGGAGATTAGATTGTTGTATTTTTTAAAACTAACAAATTGTTCCTATAAAAAACATTAAAAATACTATATGCCAGAGAAATTCTGTTAGAAAAAATCTTAGAAAGTATTTTATAGATGGTTTTAATTAAAGCAATAAGTTTAGTATTCATAAAAATGTTTTTCCATTCATATGGCTTGAGAATTATTAAAACTTAAACTTCTCTCCAATTATTGAGCACCAATTTACAAAACAAACAAGAATTTAAAAGCACCAAGAGCATATTCAAAACCAATCTGTTATAATATTTTCAAAGCTTATTTGAAATGCCAGAAAGACCAGTAGCTTTGCCATCAGGCAAATTAGAAACCATACTAAGCAATTTATTAAAATTAACCAAACATATCACATTTAAGAAAGCATCATCAAAAACATATTCCAATAGTCAATATTAACAAGACTACTATTATGGATAAACTTAGGGTTGGCTAATGATAATGTTTGGTGCTTAAAATTTGGGTTTTTAAAGAGCTTTTGAGAATTTTTTTTTAATATGCTTGTTTGTTGTATTAATGTTATTAGTCTTTAAAAATTTGTTTGATTGTTCTGAATTTATCTGTAAAGTTCTTTAGTTATAAGACATAAAAAGATGTTTTATGGGGTTGTAACTTCTTGTATGTAAATGTGAGCTATCTTTTCTGAGTTAACAAGCACAGTCATTAAAGTTTGGTGGTGTTTTTTTACCCTTCTGGTAAGCTATTAAGATAATGTTAATATCTAAACTTAGAAAGAGCCTTCTTTTTTTACCAAACTATTATAAAGTCTATTTCCAGACAGTCAATTTTTCTATGTTGCCATTCCACAAAAGAGAATAAAAATAAAAAAAATAAAAAAAAATAAAAAAAATTGAATTAGTATTATTAATTGCTGTAATTAAGAACAATTGGTTTAGGTTGTTTAAGAGTTTAAAGTATTTATGCTAAGAGCATCTGTCCTAGAATAAAAGTATGAAACTAGAAATAGTACAATTTAAATTAAAAATTATGTATCAATAATTTTGTGTTTTTTTTAAATAAGTCTTTTATTTTTGTAAGGTATAATAATTATAAAGAAAAAAAAATTGATTCTTGTTTGGATGTTTTTTTAACTTTTATAGCTACTTATTTTTATACATTTTTTTTGTTTTACAAGATTGTTTCTAATTGCTTAGTTATTTTTGTTATCACTTCATTTTTCTATGTTATTGCTAATTATACTATGTTATAATATGTTATTCTACATTATTATTTATTATACTATATTATAACATATTATTCTATGTTATTATGCATTATACTATATTATAACATGTTATCCTATATTATTACATATTATTCTGTGTTTTTTTGTATTATTTTGTATTATTTCATGTTATTATGTTTTTGGTTATGTTTTTTTCATAACTTTGGATTGGTTTTTTTTACTTAGATAATATTATTCCTATTTTTTTAGAATTAAGCTTCTGCAAAATCATTTATATTTGTTATTATAGTTTTATTTGTGTAGTGTTTAATTGTTGTGTTGAGTATTGTTTTTTGTAGGTTTTTGAACTGTTGATTGGTTATTTGTCCTATGTTGTTAACTGTTATAGTCTTTATAAATCCATATAACAGTATGTTTAGACAATATTGTAAAGCAGCATACAGTCAGTATGTTGCTTTGTAATATAAAGTCAGGTTGCTTATTTTTTCACTTGTTATATTGTTTCTTTGTTAAAAGTTTTCTGTTCAAAGTCTCCATATGATGTTTTTAAATTTAGCTGTTTATTAATTTTGTAGAACCAATATACTGGAAAAAGTCTTTCTTTCTATTTTTGGGTATTGTCTGGTATCTATTTCTCTGTTTTAGAAAGTTTGATCTCATAAGCTAAAAAAGCTTTAATTTTTTCTAGTTTGGAGACTAAGTATTTTATTTTTTTGACTTTTTTTAGTTTTTCTCTCTCTTTTTTTTTATGTTCTGTCCAAGAGAAATTTTTTTTTCTAATTCCTCTCTTTTGAACATTGTGTAGGGATAAGAACAGTTGGTTTTAATTAAGTTCTTGCTTATTTCTCTTTTCTTTTTATCTCTGTATTTTATCTTTTTTTTATTAATAATAATCTCTAATTAAGATATTGATTGTTGAATTACTTTAAATAGTTGTTTTGAGAGTTGTAAAATTTGATTTGACAGGTCTATGTTAAAGATCTTATTGTTTCTTGCTGTTTCTTTTTAGATATTATATATACTTGAATTTTCTAATTTAATTTGCTGCATATTGTCTATATTTCAATAACAATAATTGGTTCTAGATCTTGTAGTATATTTTCTGGTCTGATTAATAGAATTTGTGTTCTTAGTTGAGATACTGATGACAATGCTTGTTGTTTTATATGATAAATTTTTAACTAATTTCCATGAGCCACTTTCTTTAAAATTTTGTCTTCTAATTATAATTTATAAGTTTCATCGTCTAAAGCTTTATGTATATAGAATGAACTGTCTTACTTCAGATCAAACTTTCTATTTCACTGTTTCTCAACTTTTGCATGATATAACAGTACTTGGTTTCCAATCTTGAATTTTATTAGTTGTTTAAGTAAGTAGTTATTATGTCTTTTTTTCTGTTATTCTTGAATGTTACTAATATTGTTAGCTGCTGTTCTATAATTGTCTTCTAATGTTTCTATTAATTGTTACGTTTTTTGGTATAAAGTAGCTTTAAAATTCTCTTTGGTAATTGTATCTGTTGAATAGAACAGTATTTCTCATTTAATAAATAACATAGCTTTTCTTCTATAGATTAGTTTGAATAATGTGAACTGAGTTATATTTTGCTTTAATGTTTGATATGCCAATAATACCAAAAGTATAAATAGGTTCCATTCTTATGTATTTTCATAATTTATTTTTGCTAGTACTTTACACAATGTTTTGTTGAATTATTTTACCAGTTTATTTGTTTATAGATAATAAAGTAATAATAAGAATTATTTTATTCCAAACCATTGGCTTAATTTGGTCAGTATATTATTAATAAAATGCATTCTTTGGTCAGATAGTAATTTTTTCAGCCATTTATGTCTACAAATTAGGTCTTGATGTATGAATTCAGCTATTGTTTTGGCATTGGCTACTTGGATTGCTTTGGCTTCTGGTTATTTTATAAAATTGTCTATGGCTACAGTAATATATTGATTTTCTTTAAATGTAATTAAGAGAAGACCGACCAAATTGATTCCAATTCTATCAAATAAATTTTCAACTGAAATAGGTTGAAGTGGTTTCATTAATTTTTTCACTTTTTTCTTTGGCAGAAGTCACAATTGAGCATATATTCGAAAATATTCTTATATATTATTGGCTAATAATACCTGTTTATGATTTTTTCTAAAATAGCATTTTTGTTGAAGTGTCTTGTAGTTAGATCAGAGTGCATGCTATGTAAAATAGTTTCTTTTTTATAGTTTTTTATAATTCATTATAGGGTGAAGCAGTTACAACATTCTTATTGATATAGTTAGTTATTTTGAATAAAGTAATTTTGGGCTTGTTTTTGTATGATACTCTGTTTCTGTTGAAGTAATATTTCCTTGAACTAAAGTGTCAATAAGTACTGATGTAATTGCTGATAAGTAATTATATCTATGAATTTGAGACTAGACTTATGTTATTCTTAACAAACTGTTAGCATTGGTATTCTTGGATTCTTTTTTGTAATGGGCTTTGTATAAAAATTGTTGCAGATAAGTGCTCTATCATACATATTTTCCTTCTGGTTGTGGCTTGTTAAGTAGCCAAATAAGTTCTTTATGATCAGTATACATGTCAAATAGTTGACTAAGATAATGTTTCCAAGTGTGTATGACCCAGTAGATAGCAAGACATTTTAAATCTATTATACTGTATATTTTTTCAGTTGAACTTGTACTACAACTAGCATATGCAATTAGATGTTCTCTGTTGTCTGGTCTTATTTGAAACAGAACCATTTTTAATGCATTCTTTAAGGCATTTGTTGCAATTATAAACTTTTTGTTGAAGTTAGGATAAATCAAGATTGACACTATAATCAATTATTTTTTGAAGTAATCAAATGCTTTTTGTTATTCTTTTTTCTAAAAATATAGTACATGTTTTAACAATAAGTAGTGAAAAAGTTTGGCAATATCTGAGAATTTTTTAATAAACTGACCATAGTATTTAGTGTTACTCATAGAATATAAAAAGTATATTAGCACCTAAATTAGCCAATCAGAAATAAACATAGTAAAGGTGGAGTTCTAGAATTCCTTTCAGAAAAATTGCAGAATTTTAGGAATTTTAGGATTCTCATACAAGGAATCGCAGAATTCCAGAATTCCATAATTTCTCTTAAAAAAAATTACAGGATTCTAAGAATTCCAGGATTTCTGGTATGAAAAATTAAGGAATTGAGAAATCTCAATTATGTATATATAACAGTAGCATTAAAAGTAAAAAAAACAGACTTCTAAGTTTAGATTTGATCTAAATAATCTTCCATATCACAAACATCAATAAATAATTATTTACTATCTTAATCTATTCTCTACATTAACTTTCTATGTTGATAGTAATTGATACTTAACCATACTGGAACAATAGCTCTTAATCACAGCTATTGACAGGATACTAAAATTAATTGCCTTGGCTTATTTTCTTTCTTTTTCTTTTATTTTTATTTTGATGTTATTTTGTTATTTCTTGTTGTTAAACTAACTGATTAAAAAATTAAGTACTAAGTTATTGATATTAAGGATAGCCTAGTAAAAAACCCCAAAGGAAGGGTATAAAGAGTAATAATTCAAGGATGGCTTATCAAAAAGACATCTTTGCCAGATTACTGGCCACTATACTAAGAAAAAAATTTGATAGAATTGCAATTTTAGGAGACTATAAAGACACTAATAAATCTCTGTTCATTATACAAAAAACTCAACCAAAATCTTCAGACTATCAAACTTTCAGAAACCAACATTATTATATCAATTAAGCACCAAGTTACAGGTTTGTTATTTGCTTTGAGACCTCAAATAATTACTTGTAATATTTAGTGCTTTCTGTAAAATATAATTCTACAGAAAACCAGCACCAACACAACATTAATTCAAAAGTGGCAGAACCAGAAAGAATAAGAACAAACCATTTAGGATTTGCCAAATTTTTGTTTCAACATTATTGTTAATACTTAAGATTAATCAACAACTACCTATTAACAGAATCAGTTTTCAATTTTTACATTAACAAAAAAATTTCATACCTGTTAGGAGTACTAGTAGAAACTGACTCAGCCAGAGAAAATTTTTATTGTTATGAGTTGAAATAACAAGCTAATGGATAGCAAGGGAGAACAGAATTGTAGAGTGATGGAAATAATCAAAGAAAATTCAATTTCAAAGAGCAAATTGAATAAGTATGGATTCAATGTGCAAGATCAGTCTTATAAAATATCTCAGTTGCTATATTTTTCAAAGGTAACTGGGGAATCTGAAGGTAGAGGGATAGTCCATACTGTTAACAAATAATCACACTTAATATAATTCTATGCCTTACATTGGCGCTCTTAGAATTCAATATCAAGTATCAGATGTGTTCTTCAGTTACGTTTTATTCAATAATCTTCAAATACTACACTTATACATTCAGGAAAAAGGTAGATAAAGGCCAACAAATAACCTTTTATCTTTAAAATATTCAGATACTTGAAGGTAGGGAAAAGGAATTTAGTGATAAGAGAATAATTGAGATGAAAGTTGTTATTTTATTTATTCTTGATTACTTTGAACATGCTTCTCTACAGCTAAAAAATTTATTACTTATATAGCTATCAAAAGTAATCAATAATCAGGTCAATAACTAGATCATTGATCAGGTCAATGATTACTATCTAAAAATAGAGTGGCTAATTTATGTGACATCAGTGGCTAATATATGTAATAATTAATAAAAAGTATAAATTTCAATCATAACACTATAATAAATTAATCCAAAATACCAGCCTACCAGTAAATTATAATTTCACAGCAATCTTTACTAAAATCAATAAAAAAATTGAAATCCACACTCAACAAAGATATCTAATTACCTACATAAACAAAGACAAAAAAAAACTACAAACAATAACAGTAATACCACAAAAAATACAACCACTTACTTAGAAGAAAACTAGAGTAGAATTTCTAATCAATTCATTATACTACTATATACCTGAAAGTGCCATCAACATCTTATCAACAGACATGTCCACATCAAATACAATCTTAACATTTGGATGACTTCTATTTTAAAGTAAGCAAAAAAAAGCAGAATTATTAAGAACTTATAATAATTATTTTGAAAGATTTAAATCATGATTATCAATACTATCAAGATTTCGATTACTGCCACCTTTACCAGATTTTGGAACTGCAAATCCTTGGAAAGTAATGGAATCTAAAGAAGAAAAAAATAAGAATCAGAAATTTAATTACCAAAACCTAATCTCAGAAAAGCTGGAAAATCAAACTTTGAATATCCAAACTCTAACATAATCAATCAACAAAACTTATCTTCAATAAATGTGATCAATCAGCCACCAATTGAGAAAATTTAACAGCCACAATTAATCCATTAACAACAATTGCAGCAACCACTTTAACAACTGCCACAACAACAACAACAAATGGCATATGCACTAATTGCCAAGATTGAAAAATTTACTGGCAAAAAAAATAATGCCCAGATGTGGCTAAACAATATCAAAAAAGTCATTGCAGCCAACAGATAAAATGATGCCAGAGCCATGTAAGTCATTCCATATTTTCTCCAAGATATCACCAATTCATGGTATTAAAGCTTGATCAACAAACTCCAGGACTTCAATACATTCAAGTTTGTGTTTCTACAATACTTTAGTAACAATAATAATATCAACTGACTGGCAAATACTTTCACCACTATCAAACAAGAAGAAAATGAAGCAGTTATTATTTACTTGAGACACTTCTACAGAAATCTGCACCAAATTTAGACCATATAGGCTGATTATTTTACAGCATCACAAATCTTAAACCAATTCATTAGAGGTCTGCACAGTAGCATTCTCCAATGCATACGTGTATTGCATTTAGCAGATTTTCAAGCTGCTGTTACAAATGCCAGAGATTTTGAAGCAGCTGAACTCAAAGCCAACTATGCCCAAGCTATAAACCTAGTGATAAACAGATTATCTGACTTGGATTCCAAGTTGAAGCAATTCAATAACTCAATCAATCAAAAATTAAAGGAATACTTAATTAACAACAATCAAGTTATTTATTAACCTCCACAACAATACAACAATCAGGGAAATAGAAATTGCTTCCAAAATTAATCATGTCCAGCATTATCCTCAACCAATTAACAGTGACAGCAAGAAATGCATGCATACTACTATTGTGATAAACAAAAACATTTGCAATTTGAATGCTGTAAATGGTTAAATGAACAATAATCAAGTCATCAATATCAAAACTCCAATCACCAAATTCAAACTCAGAATTACATCAGTAATCAATCACAAAAATATTACCAATATTAACTACATTATGTTCAAATGACTCAACCAATGTATCAAACACCAATAACACAGCAATTATATTCATCTTCAATATATCAACTGGCAATGTCCATAATATATCAATCATTACAGCCACAACTAGTTTATTAATTGCAGCAAATTTAAACACTATCACAAAATCTAACTCCAATGTCACATGGTAACCAAAGACCGAGATTCATCCAACAAAACTGGAAATCAGCAATGATTGTTTATTAACTGATCTCCAGTTCATCTACCCAACAATCAGAATTATGCCAGCAGAGTTCAGAAACTGGGTATACTTAAAACCTGAGTTTTCAGAATTATTTAAGTCTTCTGGTTACTCCAGAAGATGTCTCATTCAATAATGTGGAAACCAACCAAGCACAACCACTCACCAGCAACATATTTCCAGCCACTATCACTAATGATGAATTACTTACAGCTATCTTCCCATTCAAACTTGAGAAATTGACATCTATGCTCTTGTTTAGTGAAGCCACACTCAAAAAAAAACCAATTACTGCCATGTATACTAATACTAAAGTTGATGATCACTCCATTAAACTCATATTAGATAGCAGATTAGCAGGCAGTATTATCACATAACAATTCATAAACCAATTAGGTCATTTAGTTAATCATGCTACCAGTGCCAGAATTATAATAGCTAATAGAATGACTAAAACTCCAATTGGTGAGATTGATAACCTTTTTATAAAAGACAATGGCATTATCATACCAATCAAGATATTAGTCATAGAAGCCATTCAGTATCAAGCATTTGTTGGCAATGATTGGTTGTTCAAAACCAATATGATACTTGATTGGAATACATAAAAGCTTCAATTCAACCAGAACAGTCAACACACATGTGTACCAGTCACGTGTGGCCACTTCAAACCTATCACCACACTATCAGCACCCTTTATTAAGCTTAACAATAAAAAAAAACCTACCTGGAAAGCTTACCAAGTTTCTTGGACTGATGAAAACCACAATAAGTTACCACTAATTTTGACTTGGGACAACAACAGAAAGGAAAAACAAAAAGAAAAACTTATCTGGAATACTGACCAAACATTATAGGGTGACAGTAATCATAATAAACTGTCACCAAATTAAGAATGGGAAGAAAATAACAATAAAAGAAAAGAAAAAGAGAAGGAAAAAAAACCAACACCAAGCACTATTTATAGTCTATATATTTACATTTTACCACAACCATTTAACTATTGCTGACCAAAACTGGTATATATTAATTATGGCAAAAAATTATCATCAATAGGTGTATGCTATAATGATGATAAGAAATACACAATGACAACCAAATTTTATTACTGCCCATACATCTTAGAACAATTTGGATGACCAAAAAGACAAGGAAAATGAAATAACAAATCTTGTCTCATCTGTAAAACTATCTTATCTAACGAAGGGATGTGGAATGACATTACTAAACAAGAAAGAATATGTGGCAAATTGTGTTAGTACACAATTTTCATAAGCAACTGAATAAGAAAAAAAACACCTATAGATACTGTCTAGAGATAAGCAGTCTGACATTTAGACAGCTGTCCACATAATAAAAATGAAATTTGGCAAATAGCACTCACCAAAATCGAAGAAGTATTACCAAAAAAAATAAGAATAATCAAAAACAACTAACCAGAATTCATAAAACTTGACTGGAGCCCAAATTCAGATATTATCCTAGAGTCTATAGACCTAAAACAATTCCATAAGTACTACCAAGAATTAGCACCCACTTGAAAAGAACAAGAGCAATAGTTAGAAGAAATAAACACATAACTATGTAATTATTACTTGATTCTATGTGACTTTCAATATTGTAATAAGTGTGATATCATTTACAATCTACCACCATGCATAATCTACACAATTCTTGAAGAGAAAAAACCAATCAGCAACTGTGCATTGGAATTAGAATTGACATTCAATCTCAATTCAAACTCTGACAATGATAATGAAAACACTAGTTCCAATTATATTCAAAATGACAACAGCAATAACAAAGACAATTCGAACTCAGATTCAAACTTTAAACAATATATTGTTCTTTCTAATTTCTTCAAAGAGCAGGAACTTAAATGGTTCAGTAATAACAATGAAGATATTATGTTAGAACAAGCACATAATACTAATACAGGGTTTGATCTAAGATATTCAAAGAAAAAAATCATTAAATTGGAACCACATTCATGCACATGCATTGATTTGAAAGTAGTACTAGAAATTTTAGCAACAACAATGGTTCAATTAGCATCTAGAAGTAGCTTAGTGAAAAAAAAAATCAACATTAAAGGAGAGATAATTGACACAAGATATGTAGAAAATATTATTATAATGCTACAAAATAACTTAGAAAAAACCTATATCATAAAGCCAAATGAAAAAATAACACAGACAATATTCTTGCCTCTGGTTAAAATAGGTCAATTAGTATCAGTGGGAAACAGGGAAGAATTAGGGATTACAGTTAAAAAAATACAGGGATTCAGATCTATAGGTAGAATAGATGTATTAGTTAATATAACAAAGAAAAAAACTGTTAACAAGAAAGAAATTATTTCCACTTGTTAATTAATTTCTATTCTACCATATGACCAGTACATAGTAACCATAAAAAGAAAATTAAAGAATTAGATTCAGATTTTTGAGGCAGAAGCAACACTTTGTGAATCAAGAAAAATCGAATTAGTTAATCTATACATATTAGCTAAAAACCACTGTTATATCAAAATTCTCATTTACAACAACATAGAAGACATCATCAAGATACCAAAAAAAATTATCATTGGATATTTAATCACTGAAATTTAAGATCAACTGCTAAACACCATTCCAGATTTTCCACAACTGTGCAGATATGTAGATATTACATCTTAAACAATATATAGATGAGAAGAATGTTATTTGTTCCAACCAAAACAATTAGAACAGATAAACTTAGAAAATCTAGATTCACTACAATATATGTAGCTTAAGATATTACTCAACAATTTCAATGACATTTTTGCCAGTAAAAATGAATTCAGCAGAACTAACATAATTCAACACCAGATTAAGACTGGAAATATAATGTTAATCAAACAAAAAGCATATCAAATACCACTAGTCAACCATAAAATCATTTGTTAAGAAATCAATCAGATGCTTGACAACAGATTAATTCAACTATTAATGAGCTCATAGTCATTACCAGTGGTATTAGTCTATAAAAAGAATAAAAAATTTACTTTTGTGTAAATTATCCAGAAACTGAATGGAGTAACAAAAGGAGATAGCTACCCAACTCCAAAGTTTTAAAAACTGTTCAATGCTTTTGAAGGAAAAAAATGGTTCTCAACTTTAGATTTAGACAGTAGTTATTAGCAAGTAGCCATAAAATCAGAAGACAAAAAGAAAACAGCTTTTATGACTTGAAAAAGAAATTTCGAATTTGAAGTTATGCTATTTAGTTTAATAAATGCTCCAGCCATATTTCAATGACTCATGAAAATTGTCTATACTGGACTGCTATAGAAATTAGTAGTCATATATCTGAATAATACCAATGTGTTCTCCAAAACATTTGATGATCATTTACACTATCTTTAACAAGTATTTGAAAGATTAAGAAGAGCCAGATTAAAATTAAATACAACCAAGTGTTTCTTTGAAAAAACTGAACTCAAGTTCTTAGGACATATTGTAAGCAAAGATGGTATCAAAACAGATCTAGATAAGATTAAGATTGTTAAAAACTTTCTAATACCAAATAATCTCATGGAATTAAAAACATTCTTGGGATTTGTTGAATACTACTGATGTTTTATCAAAGATTTTTTCAAAATAGCTCAACTATTACACAAACTTCAAACAAAAAACACCAAATATAAATGAACTGAAACTCAACAAAAAGCTTTTAACACATTAAAAAAAAAACTTATTTAAGCTCCAGTATTAATTTATCCAGATCACAGCAAACCATTTATCATTACTACTAATATATCTGGTTAAGCATTAGGAGCTGTACTATTACAAAAAAGACCAAATAAACAAAAACACCCAGTAACTTATGCCAACAGAAGCTTAAGTTCAGCTAAAAAGAACTATAGAACTCCAGCACTAGAATACTTAGCAATTTATTAAGCAGTCTTGAAATAAAAAAAAAATACTTGAGCCAAAAATTTGATGTGTATACTGATCATAAAGAATTGACTTCAATCCAGAAGCAAAAATTTGGAGATGATTATCATGTTAAATAAAAAATAAAACTTTTACTATTTAATTATACAATACATTACAAAAAAAAAAAAAATGGAAATACTAACAGCTTGTTACAAATAAGACAAATCTAAAAACATTTCAACCCAAAAATATAACAAAAAATAAATATACAAAAATACCAACAACTTCAACATTATATAAATACCCAATTGTTCAAGAAAAAATTATCTCAAAAAGAACAACATAAAATAACAATCAAAATATTTTATCAACTCTCAAAATATACTTTACTGAAAAAACAAAAAAAATTTAGATCAACCAATCAGAGTAATTACAGAACCAAAAAAAGAAACAATATTGTTCAACATGCACTCAGATCCAAGAACAGAACATTTTCACAAAGAAACAACTATAGAAAAAACCAGAAAAAAATATTATTGGCCATCTATATATCCAGACATCATCTAATATGTTTAAAATTGTAATGCTTGTCAGAGAAGAGGAGGAACAAAACTCAGTAAGCCATTAAGACCAATTAAAGTAAGACAGCTATTTAATTACATCGGAATTAACTTAGTCAGATTATTAATTATAACTAGCAGAGACAACAGATATATTGCAGTAGTCATAAACTATCTCACAAAATGGCCAGAAGCAAAAGCCATTCAAAGAGCAGATGCAAAATTCATTGCCAAATTCGTTTATCAAGATTTGATTTGTTGACACAGATATCCAAAAGAACTATTATCAGATCAAAAAACTCACTTTGTGAATAAAACATTGACAGAGTTAAGTCAAAGATTTGGGATAAAAAGACTATTATCATCACCATACTATCCATAAACAAATAGGTTAATTAAAAGGTTTAACAGAATATTGTGTGAAGCAATTGCCAAAATCAGCCAAAAAAACCAGGACAAATGAGATTTGTTTATACTATCAGTATTATTTGCTTACCAAACAATAAAGCAAGACACTATATAAGCAACACCATTTGAATTAATATATGGTAGAACAGCAATATTACCAGTTGAGATAGAAGTTAAAACATATCCAACAGAATCAATAACAGAAGAAAATTTTCAAAGAACATTGTTGAAAAGAACATATGACTTAATGGAAACACTAGAAAACAAATGACAAAAAGCAGCTAATAACATCTAAAAGTCACAAGAAAAACAAAAAAAAAACACAATAACCAACTACCAGATAAACCAGTTGAATTCAAGATTGGAAACAAAGTACATTTATATTGTACTAAAGCGGAAAAACAATGGAATAGAAAATTTGACCCCAAATGGAATAAACTATTTTACATAAAAGAAATTCTTGAAAATAGAGCTTATAAATTAAGATTGAACAACAAAATTTTAATCAAAGCAGCACATGGTAATTGACTAAAACCATATTGAACAACCAAAATATTATAAAAAAACATGGTATACATGACAAAGACAACAAAAAGAAAATAGAAATTACTAACAACATATACACACTGGCACAACAACTCTTTTAACTGATTCAACAACAGAATATGGAAATTACTATCAACCAACAAACTATTTGATACCAAAATACTAGAAAAATATGCCAATACAAAGTACAAAAGAAACCAGAAAGCACTATCAACAAAATAATTCTAAAAGTAAAATTGGCAATAGAAGAGCCAACAAATATTACTCCATATCAAGAATTGACTATAAAAACTTGGAATTAGAGGATACAACAATTTTCAAGAAACTTTTGTTACTTCTACTTGGGACAATACTTAAATATTCAGAATTTATATACAGATAAAACAAAACAATTATTTGACACAACAATACTGCAACAACTAGAACAATTTGATTACATAAGCAAGAGCCATTTATTGGTTATACACTAGATTTTAAGACCAACCAGAAATCTTGTTCAATTTAGCAATAGATTCTATTACCATTAACCAAATGGGAAAAATAATCAATGCCCAATTTGAGAAATTACAGAACAAGATAACACAAGTAATTCTCGAAAAAAAAGTTCAAGAAATATTCAAAACCAGAAAATTAGAATTAAGAGATCTTGATGGAACTCAATATTAAAAAGAAGGAAATAATGTTACTCATAGAATATAAGAAATATATTAGCACATAAATTAGCCAATCAGAAGTAGACATAGTAAATGTGAAATTTCAGGATTCTTTTTAGAGAAATTGCAGAATTTCAGGAATTTCAGGATTCTTATACAAAGAATCACAGGATTCCAGAATTTCATACTTCTTTTCAAAAAAAATTACAGGATTCCAAGAATTCCAAGATTTCTGGTATTAAGAATTAAAGAATTGAGGAATCTCAATTATGTATATATAGCAGTAGCATTAAAAGTAAAAAAGACAGATCTCTTAGTTTAGATTTGATCTAAGCAACTTTCTATATTACAAATATTAATAAATAACTATTCACTATCTAAATATCCACTCTCTACTATTAACACTTTATGTTGATAAAAATTGATATTTAATCATATTAGAACAATAGCTCTTGATCACAGCTATTGACAAAATACTAACATTTATTGTCTTGGCTTATTTTTTTATTTTTTTTATTTTTTTTTGTTAATTTTTTTGTTGTGTATTAATTAATTAAAGGAGTAAAATGCTGAGTTATTAACATCATAGATAGCCTGATAAAAAACCCAGAAATAAGGGTAGAATTACATATATATATTAACAGATAACTTATCAGAAAGACATAACTGCCAAATTAAACCAGCCACTATATTAAAAACAGAAATTAGAAAAATGACTTGAAAAATCAACCAAAACCAACCATAGTAAATCTTTGTCCATTATACAAAAAACTCAACCAAAACCTTTAGATTACAAAAACTTTCAGAAAGCAATATTACTATATCAATTAAGCACCAAGTTATGAGTTTGTTATTTGATTTGAGACTCTAAATAATTACTTGTAACAGCATAATACTTGTAGAATTTTCAATTTTAGTAATTAGCTAGCAAATTCTAAAAATTCTCTTGAAACTATTTGTTTCATGCTCTGTAGAAAAGAAGCATGCATATAAAATTAATCCAGTAAAAATGCTCTAATATTTCATGTTTATAAAAATTTTTTATGATTTAGAAACGAAACTTTACACTTGATAACTCAAATATGTGCTTTTCATTATATTGTTACAGATGATTATTTGGAATCTTAAATCAAATACTAAATCCATAATTTGGTGTTCAATTGATATAATAATAGTGATAATATTTGAAGGTTGTTTGTATTTGAAGATTTTGGTTCAGTCTTTTGTATAATGAACAGAAATTCAATGGTTGTTTTCCATAGTCTGTTAAAATCACAATTCCATTAATTTTTTTTTGGCTTGGTGGCTGACAATTCTCTGGTAAGCAATCCGTATTTTTTATATGTTCTACTTACTTGCAGAGGTCTTTTACCAGGCAATTCTTGATATCAATAACTTAGTACTTTAATCTTTAATCAATTAGTCAACAACAAAAAATAACAAAAAAAAAATAAATAAAAGAAAAGAAAGAAATAAGCCAAGGCAATGAATGTTAATATTCTATTAATAGTTATAATCAAGAGCTATTGTTTCAGTGTAGTTAAGTAGCAGCTATTATTAACATGAAATGTTAATAGTAGAAAGTAGATTGAGATAGTAAATAATTATTTATTGATATTTGTGAATTGGAAAAGTGCTTAAATAAAATCTAAACTGAGAAATCTGTTTTTTCTACTTATAATGCTATTGCTATATATACATAATTAAGATTCTTCAATTTTTCAATTCTTTATACCAAAAATCTTAGAATTTCTGAAATCCTGCAATTTCTTTAAGAAGAATTCTGGAATTCTACATTTACTATATCTATTTCTGATTGGCTAATTTATATGCTAATATACTTCTTATATTCTAAGAGTAATATTATTTCCTTCTTTTAATATTAAGCTCTGTCAAGATCTCTTAATTCTAACTCTCTATTTTTGAGTATTTCTTAAACTTTTTTTTCAAGAATTACTTGTTTTATTTTGTTTTGTAATTCTTCAAATTGAACATTGGTTATTTTTTCTATTTGGTTAACAGTAATAGTGTTTATTGCTGGGTTAAGTAGTATTTTGGGTTGGTTTTGAAATCCAGTATGTAATTAATAGATGGCTCTTGTTTGTGTTGTTAGATTGTTTTTTCTCATAAATTGTTTAAGTTGTTATAATATTTTTGAGTCAAATAATCATTTTGTCTTATCTGTATATAAGTTCTGAATATTCAGATGTTGTCCTAAATAGAAATAACAAAAGTTTTTTAAAAATTGTTATGTCCACCAATTCTATATTTCTATTATTAACTCTTGATATTGGGTGACTTTTGGTTGTACTTCTATTACCAATTTTATTTTTGTCATTATTTTGTCAATAGTGTTTTTTGTTTTTTTCTATACTTTATCTTGTGGTTTTTTTTTGGTGTTTTTGTATCTAATGATTTGTTGATTAATTGTAATTTCCATCTCTTGTTGTTGGATTAATTGAAAGAATTGTTGTGTTAGTAAGTAGATATTATCAATAATTTCCATTTTTTTGTTGTCTTTTGTTGCATCTACTATGTTTTTATATTCTTTTAGTTGTTTAATTTGATGTGTTGGTGTTGATGATAATAATTGGTTCTAGATTTCATAAAATTTTATCTGGTTAGACTAATATTCTTTGTACTCTTAATTGTGAAATATTACTGGTAGATAATAATACTATATAATAATATGGTTTCAGTTGATCTCTATATGTTGCTTTGGCTAAAATTTTGTTGTTAGAATTTTTTTTATGTGAAATGGTCCATCTCATTTGGAGTTAAATTTTCCACTTTATTGTTTTTCTGCTTTAATACAATGTAAAAGTACTTTGTCTTCAATTTTAAATTCAACTGGTTTATCTAGTAGTTGGTTATTATGTCTGTCTTTTTGTTTTTCTTGTGACTTCTGAATGTTATTAGCTGCTCTTTATCATTTGTTTTTTAGTGTTTTCATCAAGTTATATGTTTTTTTTAACAATGTTTCTTGGAAATTCTTTTCTGTTATTGGTTCTATTGAATATGTATTGATTTCTATCTTAACTAGTAATATTGCTGTTCTACTGTATACTAATTCAAATAGTGTTGCTTGTGTAGTATTTTGTTTTATTGTTTAATAAGCAAATAATACTAATATTATAAACAAATCCCATTTGTCTTGATTTTTTTAACTGATTTTGGCAATTGCTTCACACAATGTTTTGTTAAATCTTTTAACTAATCCATTTGTTTGCAGATAGTATGGTGATAATAATGGTCTTTTAATTCCAAATTTTTGACTTAATTCTGCTAATGTTCTATTTACAAAGTGAGTTCTTTGATTAGATAACAATTTTTTTAAACATTTATGTTGACAGATTAAATCTTGATAAATAAATTTGGCAACAAATTCTGTATCTGCTCTTTGAATGGCTTTTGCTTCTGGCCACTTAGTGAGATAATCTATGACTACTGCAATATATCTGTTTTCTCTGTTGGTTATTGTTAATAGTCCAACTAAGTCAATTCCAATATAATCAAATAATTGTCCTACTTTGATTGGTCTTAATGGTTTACTTGGTTTTGTTTCTTCTCTTCTCTGACAAGTATCACAATTTTGAATATATTGAATGATGTCTGGATACATTGATAGCCAATAGTATCTTTTTCTGGTTCTTTTTATTGTTGCTTTTTTATGAAAATACCCTATTATTAAATTTGAGTACATATTGAACAATATTGTCTCTTTTTTCGGCTCTGTAATTACTTTAATTGGTTAATTTGGATTTTTTTTGTTCTTTTGGTAAAGTATATTTTGATGATAGATAAAATATTTTAATTGTTGTTTTATGTTGTTTTGTTTCTTTTGAGATAATTTTTTCTTAAACTGTTGAGTATTTATATAATGCTGAAGTTATTAATATTTTGGTGTATTTATCTTTTGTTATATTTTTGTTTTCAACTGTTTAAATTTTATTATATTTTTGGATTAAAATATTCAGATTTGTTTCATTCGCAACAAACCATCAGTATTTCCATTTTCTTTTTCTTTTTTATAGTGTACTGTAAAATTATATGGTGAAAGTGCTATTTTCTATTTCATATATTAATCATCTTCAAATTTTTGCTTCTAAATTGAAGTCAATCTTTTGTGATTAGTGTGTACCTCAAATTTCTGGCTTAAGTATTTCTTCTATTTTATGATAGCCCAATAAATTACTAAGTGTTCTAGTGCTGGTGTTTTATAGTTTTTTTTGGCTGGCATTAGGCTTTGGCTGGCATATGTTACTGGATGTTTTCTTCCATTCGGTTTTTTTTGTAATAATACTGCTCTCAATACTTGACTTGATCCATCAGTGGTAATGATGAATAGTTTGCTATGATCTGGATAGATTAGTACTGAAGCTTGAATAAGCTTTCTTCTTAGTGTGTTAAAAGCTTCTTATTGTGTTTTAGTCTATTTATATTTAACATTCTTGGTTTGTAAATGATGCAGTAATTGCACTAATTTGAAAAAGTTTTTAATGAAGTGACAATAGTATCTTGTAAATTCTAAAAACACTCTTAGCTTGGTCAGGTTGGTGAATACTGAAAAAGACTTTACTACTTTAATTTTATCTGGATCTGTTTTAATGCCCTCTTTGCTTATAACATATCCCAAAAACTTGAGTTCTGTCTTGCTAAAGAAACACTTGGTTGTATTTAGTTTCAATTCTGCTCTTTTCAGTCTTTCAAACACTTGCTGGAGATGATGGAAATGATCATCAAATGTTTTTGAGAACACATTGATTTCCATAATAGTCTGGTATAAACAATTTTTATTAGTCATTGGAATGTGGCCAGTGCATTGATTAAGCCAAATGACATCACTTCAAATTCAAAATTCCCTTCTCTTGTGATAAATGCCATCTTCTCTTTATCTTTTGAATTCATGGCTATTTGCCAGTAACCACTATCTAAATTTAATATCAAAAACTATTTCTTTTCTCCAAAAGTGTTGAATAATTTTTGAATTCATGGAATTGAATAATTGTCTCTACAAGTTATACTATTGAGTTTTCTGTAATCTACACAAAAGCAAATTTTTTCATTTTTTTTATGAATTAATACTACTGGTGACAACCATGGGCTCATTGATGGCTGAATTAGCCTATTGTCAAGCATTTGATTGATTTTTTGACAAATGATTTCATGGCTAACAGGTGGTACTCAATATGCTCTTTGTTTAATTGGCATTGTATCTTTAGTCTTGATCTGATGCTGGATTATGTCAGTTTTGCCAAACTTGTTTTCACTTGCAAAAATGTTGGTGAAGTTGTTAAGTAACATTTTGAGTTGCATACATTGAAGTAAGTCTAAGTTTTTCATGTTCATTTGTTTCAATTGTTCTGGTTAGAGTAAATAACATTCATTGCATCTATAGATAGTTTGTAATGTTATGTTAACATATCTACACAGTTGTAAAAAATCTGGAATGGGGTTTGGTAGTTGGTTTTTGATTTTGGTGGTTAAATATCCAATAGTAGTTCCTTTTAGTATCTTGATGATATCTTCTGTGTTGTTGTAGATGGAAATTTTAATGTAACTATGATTCTTGGCTGGTATGTGTAGATTAATTAATCCAATTTTTCTTGATTTACAAAGTGTTGCTTCTGCTTCAAACATCTGAACCTGATTTTTTACTTTTCTCTCTATGACTAATATGTACTAATCATATAGTAGAATAGAAATTAATTGACAGGTGGAGATAATTTCTTTTTTGTCAACTATTTTTTCCTCTGCCATATTAACTAGTACATTTATTCTCCTTGTTGATCCAAATCCACTAATTCTTTTAGCTGTAATCCTTAATTCTTCTTGGTTTTTCACTAATACTAACTGAGCTATTTTAACCAGAAGCAAGAATATTGTCTGTGCTATCTTTTTATTTGGCTTTATAATATAGGTTTTTTCTGAATCATTTTGTAGCATTGCAATGATATTTTCCACATATTCTGCATCAATTATTTCTTCTTTGATGTTAATCCTTTTTTTCACTAAACTATCTTTAGATGCTAACTAAACCATTGTTGTTGCTGAAATTTCTAGTACTACTTTTAGATCAATGCATGTACACAAATGTGGTTCCAATTTGATGACATTCTTTCCTGGATATCTTAGATCAAACCCAGCATCAGTATTATGTGCACATTTTGGCATAATATCTTCATTATTATCACTAAACTATTTTAGTTCCTGCTTCTAAATAAGATCAGAGAGTGTGATGTATTATTCAGGGTTTGAATTGGAATTTGAATTGTTGTTATTTTGGTTGCCATATTAAACAAAGCTAGAACCATTGTTATTGTTGTCATCATTGTTGGAGCTAGAATCAGAATTGAAAATTGATTCTGATTCCAATGCACAGCTACTGATTGGTTCTTCTTCTTTTGGGATTGTGTAAATTATGTATGGTGGTAAATTATAAATGAAGTCATACTCATTACAATATTAAAAGTCATAAAGAATTAAAAAGTATTGACAAAGTCAAGTGTTTAGCTGTTTTAAATGCTGCTTCTGTTCTTTTTAAGTGGATGCTAGGTGCTAATAATGTTCATGGAAAAGCTTTGAATTGTTTTCAATGTTATTAAAGATATCAAAAGTAAGAATATATTCGGGTTTTGGAAGAGAAAGATGATTGTTTTTAATTTCTAGCAGTTCACTGAATGTAGCACTTTCAACTTTAGCACTCACCATTCTCCAGATCTTGTACTTGTCATGTGGGTAATTTTTCAGACATTTGAGTGCTTGTTTCTAAGTGTCATCAATTGGAGCCCCTTTTTTCACCCACTTGTTTATGAAAATTGTGTATTGGCACGTTTTGTCACATGTTTTTCCTTGCCCAAGAATGTTATTTCACATTTTTTTGTTTAGTAAAGTGATTTTATATGTGAAACAAAGTTCGTTGTTCTATTTTTCTTGTCTTTTTGGTCATCCAAAGTATTCAAAAATGCATAGATGACAATAGAACTTTGTTGCAGTTTGCCATTTTTTATTGTTATTACAGCATGTGCCCATTGTAGATAATTTTTTGCCACAATCAACACATATAAGCTTGGGTTGACAATAATTGGTTTAAGAAGTGGTGGTGTGTAGTATATAAGTAAAGATAGTAGCTGTTGTTAACTTTTTCTCTTTTTCCTTCCTTTTTCTTTCTAAGTTAGAATCAGTGGTAGTTTGTTGTAATTGTGGTTAGTCCATGAGACTTGATAGGCTTCTCTAATAGGTTTTTTTTTTTTTTAACTTGATTAGTAGTTTTTCATTGGTGGTGGTCTTGAAATATTCACATATTACTGGTACTTGCATGTATTGTTTATTTTGACTGAGTTGTAGTTTCTAAGTGTTCCAGTTAAGCACAGTATTGGTTTTGGACAGTCAATTATTACTGACTAGTGCTTGGTACTCGGTAGCTTCCATAACAAGAACTTTAATTGGTACAATAATGCCACTGACTTCAAAAGAGAAGTTGTCAATTTTGCTTATTAGAGTCTTTATTGTTCCATTAGTAATAATTATTCATATATTGGTAGTACAATCAACTCAGCAACTTAATTAATCTATGAGTTGTTATGTGATAATACTGCCAGCTGATCTACTGTTTAGGATCAGTTTAATGGGCTGCTTATCAACTTTAGTATTTGTGTATATTGTAGTGATAGGTTTTAATTCTAGGGTGGCTCTACTAAATAGTGGTATTTTAACTGGTTCCTTGAGTTTAAAAAGAAAGATGGCAGTAAGTGATTTGTCTTCAATAATGGTTGCTGGCAGTATGTTGTTAGTAAGTGGCTGTTTTTTTTTGGCTTCCAAGTTGTTGAATGTAATATTTTCTGGGGTAATTAGAAGACTTAAATAGTTCTGAGAATTCAGAGTTTGAATATATTCTGTTTCTGAACTTCACTATTATAATTCTGAGAATTGAGTTGAGGAACTAGAGATTAGTTGATACATAACCATTGCCAATTTCCAGTTTTGTTGAGTATAAATGACTCTTGGTCTTTGAGTTCCCATGATTAATTAAGTTGAGTTGGATGGTGGTATTTGAATTTGTTGGAACTAATAGATTACTTGGGGCTGCAGCTGATAGATAAGTTGTGGCTGTGGTTGATAAACTATGGGTACTGAAGATTAATACATTGGTGGTTGATAAATTGACTGCTGCATCATAGATAAATAATTCAGTTGATATGGTTTTGGATTTGATTGATAATTTGGAATTTGAAACCTGCAATCAGGGTTTTAATATTGATTTTCTGATCATAAAATATTGCTATAAATTTGGCAGTTAACTTTAATGTGATCTTGTTTATCATAATTATAGCAAACATATGTTTCTGTTTGCTCTGATTAATTGGTTGGTATTAATAGATGTGTCTGATTTTGGAAACAATTTGAGTTTCTTGAATTATTATGTTGTTGTAAAGATTAATAAATGACTTGATTATTAGTTAAGTATCCCTCTAATTTCTGATTGATTGAGTTACTAAACTGCTTTAATTTGGAATTCAAGTCAGATGATCCATTTATTACTAGATTTATGGCTTGAGTATAGTTGGCTTCGAGTTTGGCAGCTTCAAAATCTCTAGTGTAAGTGACTACTGCTTAAAAATTTGTTAAGTGTAATAGATGTATGCATTGGAGAATACTACTGTACAGACTTCTGATAAATTGATTTAAAATTTGTAACACTGTAAAATAATTGGCTTTTATGGCCTGGATTTGGTGCAGATTCTTGTAAAAGCATCTTAAGTAAGTAATAACTGCTTCAGTTTCTCCTTGTTTGATGGTGGTAAAAGTATTGGCTAGACAATTAATACTATTATTGTTGCTAAAATATTGTAGAAATTCAAGCTTAAATTTGTTGAAATCCTGAGGTTTGTTGGCCAAGCTTTAATACTATGAGTTGGTAGTATTCTGGAAAAAATATGCAATGGCTTGAAGTGCTCTAGCATCATTCCAACTATTGGCTGTAATAGCTTTTTTCATATTATTCAGCCACATTTGGGCATTGTTTTCTTCACTGGTAAATTTTTCTATTTTGACAATTGGAGCATAAATCATTGGTTGTTGTTGTAATAGTTATTGAAATGATTGTTGTGGTTGTTGTTGAAGGAGTACTTGCAGCTGTTAAATCAGTTTGACAATCAGTTCAATTAGTGGCTGATTAATTACAATTATTGGAGATAAGTATGGTTGATTAATTATGTTGGAGTTGGGATTGTTCTGATTTAACAGAGTTTGAAGATTTGGAGTTTCAATTTCCAGGTTTTTTATAATCAGGTTTTGATAATTAAATTCTCAATTGTTATCTTTCTCTTTTTCTGATTTATTTACTTTCTAGGGACTTATGGTTCCAAAATTTGGTGAAGATGGCAGTAATCAAAATCTTGATAGCATTGGTGATCGAGATTTAATTCCTCAAAATATTTGCTGTAAGTTTCTAATAAGTCAACTTTTGATTGTTTACTTTGAAGAGTATTCAGACCAATAATGTTTTCATGTTTGGTGTGGACACACCTGCTGATAAGATGTTGATGATGCTTCCAGATATATAATAATATGATAGATTTATTGATAACTCAAGTCTTGTTTTTTTTTAAATGAGTGGTTGTATTCTTTGAGATGTTACTGCTGGTGTTTGTAGTTTTTTTTTGTCTTTGTTTGCATAAGTGATTGGGTATCTTTGTTGGATGTGATATTCGATTTCTTTATTAATTTCTATAAAGATTACTGTGAAATTATGATTTGCTAATAGGCTGGTATTTTGAATTAATTTGTTGTAAAAATTTTTTCTTGCTGAGTCGGTTTCTACTGGTATTCTTAGCAAATATGATATTCTTTTATTGACATAGAAATTGAAGACTGATTTTGCTAATAAGTAATTGTTAGTTAATCCCAAGTATTAACAGTAATATTGAAACAAGGATTTGGTGAATCTTAAATGATTTGTTTCTATTCTTTTTGGTTTTGTTACTTTTGAATAGTTGTGTGTTAGTGCTGGTTTTTTTTAAAATTATACCTCATAAGAAGCACCAAATATTACAAATGATTATTTGAGGTCTTAAATCAAATAACAAACCCATAACTTGGTACTCAATTAATATAATAATAGTGATAATATTTGAAAGTTGTTTGTATCTGAAGGTTTTGGTTGAGTTTTTTGTATAATAAACAGAGATTCAATGGTTGTTTTCCATAGTCTCCTAAAATTGCAATTCTATCAAATTTTTTTTTGGCTTGATGGCCGACAATTTTCTGGTAAGCAATCCATATTTTTTACATGTTCTACCCATTTGCAGGGGTTTTTTACCAGACAATCTTTGATGTCAATAACTCAGTGCTTTAATCTTTAATCAATTAGTTAACAACAAGAAATAACAAAAGAAAAAAAAAATAAAAGAAAAAAAAGAAATAAACTAAGGCAATAAATGTTAGTATCTCATCAATAGTCATGATTAAGATTCTTTAATTCCTTAATTTTTTACACCAGGAATCCTGGAATTCTTGAAATTCTGCAATTCTTTTAAGAAAAATTTTGGAATTCTGGAATCTTGCAATTTTTCTAAGAAGAATTCTGGAATTCTACATTCACTATATCTATTTCTGATTGGCCAATTTATATGCTAATATACTTTTTATATTCTAAGAATAACAATGTTAATTTTTCAAAAGTTGATAAACTATTATTTTGGAATTTATTAAAAAAGTTATGATTAAATAGTTTGAACTTTTAATGTTATTTCTATGGCTTTCAATTCTTACCAATTATGAAAAAGTTATCTAAATAAAAACTTCAACATTTGTTTTAAGAAAGTGCAATAAATTCAAAAACAGTAATAAGTATCAAACAAGATTGTTTCAAATGATTCATGTTCAGAAAATCAATAAAATCTCTATTATTTAACAGTTGTGTTATTAAATAAAAATTATCAGCTAGCACAAAAAGCAGTCTAAACTATTATTATAAATATTGAAAACTATTAACATTTATGGTGTTTTTTACCTCTACAAATTCACAACTTATTAAAAACTAGTTCAAATTCTTCAAAAAATCTAATGTTAATTCAATTAATTACTAATAAACTGGACATATTATTATCTATACCACATATTTTTTTGGTGATATTACCATCCAAAAACTATTTTATATGTTCCAACCAGCCATTCCCTTTTTTTTCTAATTATTAAAAAACATATAAAGCCCAAAGTCAATAATTTATCATTTTTACACATCAAAAGAAAATTTTTAATGTATCTATCCTAATTTAAAAAAAAATCTTCATAATTTATACCCATGTGTAAAAAATATTACAAATAATTATAAAAACTCTTTTTTTTTCTTTTATTAAATTTAGAAATAAATTTTAATAATATAATATTTTTTAATAACCACATTATCTATATATTTAAAAGTTTGCAATTCTATGTATGCTATATTTATGCATTTAAATCTTTAAGCTATATTAATAAGAAATTATTTTTGTATTTTCTAAATTCTTTTATTCTGTTGTATAGGATATATATGAATAATTTAATATCAATATTTTTTATTTTTTCTTCTTCAAAATTATATTGTTTTTCGATTATTATATCCTTGAATTAAAATTTCATAGATATTTAGAACAATTCTAATACATTTAAGATTATTGAACATATTGAGTCATTTTTCCTCTTTAACAAAATTAATTTTTACATAAACCTTAAAGTAAATTTTTCAAAGCCCAAGTTATAATTTTTTGTGGTTTTTTAATCTTGAAAAATTCAAGATAATAGCAATGCTATAACATATGCATATATTCATTTATTTTAATAGTTTGTGTTAAATTGTTTTTGCATTAAATTTTTGTTCCTATAAAATGTATTAATATTTTGATATTTTTGTCATTTATGCTTATTAATTTCAAAGATTAGCTCATTTTTTACAGATAATAAAATTTATAAATTTAACATTTTTTAAATTATGTATAGGTTCTTAATGCACATGTGTTTTGAATAAAATATTATTCAAAGCTATTTCTAAACTTATTAGCTATAATTTTTTAAAAAATGTATTTTTATGTTTCCTTCCAATAAAAGATTCTGAAAGAATAATTATGTAATATTACTTTAAAAAGTATACAATTCTTCCTAAAAAGGAGTTTTAACATTAGTTAAAATCAAAAAAATTTATTTTTTGGGAAATAATATTTACAGTTTGCTGCAAAAATAAGTAATACTTAATAACTTGGTACATGGTAAAATAAATAAATAAATTTTATTTAAAAGCATAAAATATACTCTGATACTAATTAACTCAATTTTAGTCAAAATTTCTATGATTTTTTAGTCCACTCAAAACGTTTTTTTATGTTTGTCAATGAGTAAAAAGGTTAGAAAGTGTAGTATTATATTTTTAGGTAAATATTATTGAATTGTGTCTACACTATTTTTTTATTTCCCATTGTATATTAGTGGTGGTTAAATGAATTTTTTTTTTGTAAACTATACAATTTTGGCATCTTGTTTCAAAGTTGTGATTTGATTTCAGCCAGATTTTGCTTAATCCTTAAAGTTTTTTGTTTTCTTCTACCTTTAACCTAACAAAGTGTTCTAAACTATTAAAACATTCCTAGCATAAATGTTAAATGAGACTTTTTTATTTAAATAGCTTCAATATCATTTGCTGCTGCATTTAGAATTCGATATTATTTAAATTTTTAGATCTTTTCAAATTAAATCAAAATATAACCAAGGTTAAATTTAGAAATTTTAGATTATTTTTTCTGAAATTTACAACAAAATAATTTTCTTGTTTATGATTAAAGACAATTAATTCCTATGTAAAAAAATACTTCAATTTAATTAATTTCAAAATTCACTTAACCCAAATTTGGTTCAGTGCTTATTGAATCTACAGAAAGATGTTTTAAAATATGAAGCAACAAATATTTTGAATAAGAAGCAAATAGTTCTCAGTAATAAATAACATATTTTAAATAACAGATGAAATATTTTAATGAAAAGCAAGAATTATAATAGTTAAAGTAATTTGGCCACTAAAAAATAATATAAATTAAAGAAATATTTATAAATCAATTATCTTTGTGTTTTAATTCCAATTGAATTTAACTGCTACAAAGAAAAAAATTAATTTCAAAAAATAAAATATCCTACTCAGTATCTATTTAAATAAAATTAATAAGATTTAATGAATTATAAAAATATAACAAAAACATATTCATTCTTTTTTTCTATTCAATCTTAATATTTTAATATTTAATATGACAATACTTTAATATAAAAGTGGTCACTAATTAATTAATTAATTCAATTAGATTATAAATACTATGTAATTTGTGTTGTTTTTAAGAAATTTATTAAGTCTAAGATTTTTGGATGATATCAAAATAAAATATTAATTATTTTATGTCTTATTTCAATATAATTTGGTTTATAAATTTGAATAGACTAAACCAATTCTTAATCATTATATTGTTATAGTAAGATTTAACACATTAACAAATAGCAAAAAAGAATAATATTGTATAGAGATAAAATTAATAAAAGTGTAATTCAACTTTAATGAGTGAATTAAATTAGTAAGAATTCAATATACAAGATCAGTTTTATAAATATTTTAATTGTTATTTTTTTCAAAAGTAACAATAGAATTTGAATAATTTGTACTGTTAACAAAAGATAACATACTGATATAATTCTATGTCTTAAATCCGTATTTTTAGAATTTAATATTAGATATTAGTTGTATTTTTTAGTAAATGTTTTATTCAATATATTTTATAAAAACTAATAATTATACAAATCAAAAAAAGAAAAGAGAAAAAAAATAGTGAAAAAGAAATAAAGAGTTAATATTATTGTATTAATTTGAAAGTATAGATTTAAGTATAAATGTTTTTTCTATAGCTTTGCAAAGTCTTGCTTATATCAATAATTACATCAATAATTTAGTCAATGATTAAGTTAATGACTATTTCTAAAAATAGGATAGCTAACTAAGGACATTAGTGGCTAATACATATGACTAACTATAATTAAATAAATAATAAAAAGCTAAATAGTAAAAGATTTAACCATAAAAATATGATAAAGTTCATATTTATTCTTATTTATTTAATTAATGATAAAAATATTTCCAACTTTATGAATAAAAGCATAATGTTATAAGTTTACAAATATTTTGAAAAATAAAATTTATAGATTGAAGTTTACAGAAGCAAAATCTATTAGTTTATCCAAAATATTAAATTTTTTATCAAACATATTTATATATAAAATATTTGAAAAAAAAATGCTTTATAGTCAATAATTTTCATATTTGAAAATAAAGATAAAACTTTTTTTAAAAATAAAACTATACATAATAGTCTATATTATATATAAAGCTAAATATAAATAAAAAACCAATTCCCTCTCAAAATTTTTATCTGTTTCATTATTAAAATACTTTCTAATTTTATTGGTTTAATAAGAATGCAAACATATTAATCTATTATTACTAATTTAATCAATTCCCAAATCCAAATCCAACTCTAAAAAAAGGTGTTTAAATTCAAGTTTTTAAATAATAAATATAATAAATAAAACACTTACCATTTGTAGAAAATTTAGATTTTGAAATTAACAGGCTTTTATATTTTGTTTTATCTTAAATAGCATCTTATGTCTCTTCAAATTGAAGTATTTTTTCATGTATAGGTTAATTTAAGTTACAATAATCACAAGCATCAATAACACTTTGTTGAAGCTGTTCTGTATTATCATAACAATACAGATTATATTTCCAATTTTTTTTAATTATTTTCCAAATACATTGAGATGTATGTTGTTTGAATATAGAGCATTTTCTATCAATCACATCAAAGCATATATAAATAAGATATGTATTATTCAAAGATCTTTCTCCTGATATAATTTCATATAAAATAATAGCAAAGCTATATATATTGTTATATTTAGTATGATAACTCTCCTTGCAAATTTCAGATGCAAGATACTCAAAAACACCATAAATTTTCTCAGACTGTGGAATGTAATTTGCAGAACAATAAAATCCAAGATCAAAAATGACAACTTTTAAGACATTTGTTTTCAAAACAAAGATATTTCCAGGATACAAGTTCCTATACACCAGTTTTGATTCATAGATAAATTGTAGGCCACTAGCAATTTGAAAAAGAATATGAAGAAACATGTCCCAAATAAGAATATTTTTGTTTAACTTGAGAAAAGCTTTAAAATTCTCGTGTTCTACAAATAATAAAACCATAATATATTCATTGGTTGTAATATCTTTTGTAATCTTATAGCATTCAAGGATGTATTTGCAAGTGACACTTTGATGATACACAATAAACTACACAAATATAGTTTTATATTTAGAAAAAGATAATAAAAATCACATAGATTCTTAAAATAAAATATCTTATCTGAATTAATATATTTTATATTTTGACTATTTTTGAAATATTTTAAGGCAATTTTTGTAATCTCAGTTTGTTCAGACTTTGACTTTTCTTTTCTCAAAATAAAATTTTGCTTTTTTTTCAACTGTTTTTTTTAACAATACCAAATTTTTTCTCTTCTATTTTATCTAAAAATTTAATCTTATTAGGAGAAATCTATTCTAGGTGGCCTTTGCAGTTTTTAGAAAAGCATTGTATATATGCAATATAACTATTAATATTATTATTTCTACTATTCTATTTTCCCTAAATTTTGTAAAATTGTGAATATTCACAAGATTTACACCAAAACAGATCTTTTAATGTTTTATAACATTCTAAACATTTCAGCAATCTGACTTTAAAGATATTATTCTTTTTATCAGTATTATAAAATAAATATATAAAAGATTTATTAATAATCATATTCAAGCTGCCACATTTAAAACACTTGAATTTATCTGAAAACTGGTTAAAAAAGGCTTCAAAATTTAAAAATTCTCTTTTTAAATTATTATGGTATTTAAAGCCTCAATTTTGGAATCATAAAATAATATATTCCAGATTGTTTTGGTCTTTTAAAGAAAGATCATAGACATTCAAATCAAGAAAATTATTTTGATAACACAGGTTATTTGCTTCTGCTGCTTTTAAATAGAGTTCAAATGCTTTTTGAATGTTTTTTGTAGTTCCTCATCTATTTTGATAACACCATTCAAAGTTATATTGTGTATTTTAATTTCTCATCTCTGCTGTTTTTAAATAAAATTGAAATGTTTCTTCTAAATTTTTCACTATTTTCTATTCCTTTTGATGATACATTCTAATACTGGTTTATAGACTTGAATTTCTCACTTTTTCCAAATCTTTTGTTATTTCTAATTGATTTTGATAATATGCTTTAAGAGTGATTTGTTCAAGTAAATCTTCCATCTTTGCTGCTTTTAAATAAAGTTCAAATGCTTTTTCTGAATTTTTTTTCATTCCTTTTCTATTAAAATAACAAACTGCATGATTGTATTCTGCATCTAAATATCTTATCTCTGCTGTTTTTGAATAAAGTTCAAATGCTTTTTTTGAATCTTTTGTCATTCCACTTCTATTAGCATAACAAATTACAAGATTGTATTGTGTATCTAAATGTTCTATCTCTGCAGTTTTTAAATAAAGTTCAATTGCTTTTCTGAATTTTTTGTTATTTTTTTTCCATTTAAATAACAAAGTACAAGATTGTATTGTGTATTTAAATGTTCCACCTCTGTAGCTTTTGAATAAAGTTTAAATGCTTTTTCTGAATTTTTTGTCATTTTTTTTCCATTATTATAACAACTTACAAGATTGTATTGTGTATTTAAATGTCCCACCTCTGCTGCTTTTGAAAAAAGTTCAAATGCTTTTTTTGAATTTCTCATCATTTTTTTTCCATTAGCATAACAAAGTACAAGATTTTATTGTGCATCTAAATGTTCTGTCTTTGCTGCTTTTGAAAAAAATTCAAATTGTTTTCTGAATTTCTCATTGTTTTTTCTTCATTAGCATAACAAAAGGCAAGATTATTTTGTGCATTTACATATTCTACATCTGCTGTTTTTGAATAAAATTTAAATGCTTTTTTTAAATTTTTTGTCACTGTTATCCGAATAGAAAAACTGATTCAAAGTTATAAAAAAACATGACCAAAATGTGACATAACACAAAATAGTGCACAATAATATTGGATAACACGTTATAACTTAGAATAATGCAGAATAATGTGTTATAATGTGAGATAACACAGAATAATATGTAATAACACTAAATAATGTATTATAACATAGTATAATTAGCAATAACATAAAAAAATGAAACAATAACAGAAATAACAAAGCAATCAGAAGCAATTCTGTAGAACAAAAAATGTATAAAAACGAGTAGCTGTAGAAGTTAGAAAGACATCCAGAGAGAAAATTAGACTTTTAAGAGTCAATTAGACTCTCAAAATTAATTAGACTTGCAAATCATAATTATTAAATACTTCTTCTTTCAAGCATAGTTGCTATCAACCAAAATGGAATTATATTAATAAAATATCTCTTCAATTCTTCAAATTCATGTTATTATCTACTACTTAACCTGCTAGCACAATAGCTTTTAATTATGGCTATTGACAGGACACTTATTTCTTATTTTATTTTCTTTATTTCTTTATTTTCTTTATTTTATTTTATTTTATTTTGTTGTTAACTAATTGATTAAAGATTAAGCACTGAATTATTGATATCAAGAATTGCCTAGTAAAAGACCCCTGCAAGTGGATAGAATACATAAAGAATATAAATTGCTTACCAGAAGATTGCCAGCCACCAAGCCAAAAAAAAAATTAATGAAATTACAATTTTGAGAGGCTATTGAAAAACAACTATTGAATCTCTGTTCATTATACAAAGAACTTAACCAAAACTTTCAAACAACCAAAACCTTTAGATACAAATAACCTTCAGATATTACCAACACTATTATATTAATTGAGCACCAAGTTATGGATTTGTTATTTGCTTTAAGACTCCAAATAATTATCTGTAACATTTAGTGTTCCTTGTAAGGTATAATCTAACAGAAAACTAACACCAACAACACCCATCCGAAACAGTGGCAGAATCCAAAAAAACAGGAACAAACCATTTGAGATTCACAAAATCCTTATTTTAACATTATTACACCCATTTTAGATTAATAAATAATAGTTGGCCAACAGAATCAACTTTTAATTGCTATGTTAACAAAAAAATAATATATTATTTGGAAGGCCAAAGAGATCCAGAATTTACTTTCAATAATTTCTTCAGTGAACTACTCCAAAGCACTACATTGTCACAGAATTATTTATTTGTACCACTAATCATGGAAATAAATAAAAAAATAAAAAAATACACCAAACAAAGATTTCCCATCATTTTTGCTGACAAAGAAAAAAAAAGATTGCAAATATTAACAGGAACTTTAAAGCAAATACAATTATTCACTTGAATAACAAAAAGTTAATTTACCTGCTAATCTGTCATATTATCACATGTTCAAAAGCACCATTAATATAATATTAACAGGCACATTTATCACAAACATGACAACACTACTAAACAGAAAAAAGCAGAGTTATTGAGAACATATGGTGATTACTTTGAGAAATTTAAGTTGCAATCCCCAATATCATTAGAAATTTGATTATCACTACTACAACCAGATTTTAGAATTATTAGTCCTTGGGAAATAACCAATTTTAAAGAAAAAAAAAATAGTAATTAAGAAAATAATAAAAAAAATTCAATTTTAGAAAACCTGAAAGTTAAAACCCTGAATATTCAAACTTTACAAAATCAGAATGACCCAAACCTCAACATTAATAATCAACAAAACTTACCTTTAATAAACTCATAAATTAAAACTCCAATTATTCAAAAATTACTATTGATAAACTCATTAAAAACTCGTTAAATTAAAACTCTGATTATTTAAAAACCTGATCATTAAAACCCTGAACATTTAAAAATTATCATTAATAAACTTATTAAAAACTCATTAAATTAAAACTTTATTTATTCAAAACCTGAGCATTAAAATCCTAAACATTTGAAAATTACTATTGATAAATTTGTTAAATCTCATTAAATTAAAAACTTCAATTATTCAAAACCCAATTATTAAAACCCTAAACATTCGAAACTTATTTTTGATAAATTTGTTAAAATATTTTCCCTGTTTTTTTGGTAGATTTTTTATGATCTATTATTATATAAAATAAAAAGACATAAATATTTATGTAAATATAAAATCAACACTAATTTTATAGCAAAAATGAATAGAGTAAATATCAATAAAAAAAATTTTCTTTTTTTACAATTGATGCTTTTATTGATAATACAATTTAGATAAAAAGCAATTAGACTTTAATACAGTATATTTTGAATATTGTTAATAAGTTTTTTAAAATTAATAATATTTCTATTAACAATAATAAAACAATAGTAATTTTCATTAATTAAAAAATTGTAAATACTTCTTTGTATATTAGTGATTAGCCTATTTTTATTGCCAAATATAGTAAATTTTATAGGTACTTGGAATTTTTTGTCAACAGAAAATATG